>CM031241.1:403611263-404136264 GCA_018340775.1 Taxus wallichiana var. yunnanensis
TTAAATAACATTCATATTTTAAGTTTATGTTTTTTAATATAAATTTGTTGCAATGATAAATCAAGATGTAACCAAAATTTAAAAAATTATCAAATTTATAGAAAGAGGAAAAGATTTGTAAGTGGAAGGCGATTTTCAAAATTAAAAATTTAAAACATAAAAATCGTTGATTTCTTCCTCATGATGAATTAAAAGCTATGATTCAAACGCGTAGAACATAAAAATAAACTCATAAAATATTATTTCAAATTTATAAACTGTGAAAACATAAAAATCTCAATTAAAACATAGATAGAAAACATTACATTGCACTAATTATATAGTGAGTCAATACCATTTAAGTATGCAAATTATTGAAGAAATTCCAACACATAATAGATTGCAAATCATGTTAGCAATTGTTCAATTATGATTAAGTGGCGAATAATATATATTGGGAAAACCATACAAAAAGAAATGAAATATATAAACCCTAAGCATTATAGCATCATAGTAGTGAAATATACTCAGGGTTATAGGAAAATATCTATGAAGTCAACATTGTGTTCAGTACGACACTGAGTGCAGAGTTTTTTTCCACTGCCGGATTGGATTCATAGTCTTCCATGAACAAAAATTGACATATATAGAACTAGAAGTTTAGAATAGAAAAGATTTTTGCTTTCATACAAATGATCATGTTATTCTTTTTGCAAAGCGCTCTTGCTGTCATGCTCATTAATCCTCAAGATAAAAGGCGGTCTGGTTGGACTTAAACTCAATCCATGTCTGTAAACACATAATTTTCATTAGATCAGTTGTCTATTGTCACTCAGGAGGAAGAAGAATGAATCCGATTTATGGTGCAATCTTGATATTCGGCTCAACTTCATCGATTTTGCTAAGCCCACGCTTTATTTAAAATGAAAAAATTAAAACGTTTCTGCAATTTTTTGTTCAATACAAGAACTTCATAGTTAAAACATGTTATCCATAACAGGGCCCGCGACGATCCTCCATACGCGACATGCGCCCTTCTCGTTGGCGCAACGAAAACCCTAATGACGCCACCATTACTCATATTTTTGTTCTTGCCATGGCATGAAATCTCCTCCGCAACCACACCAACCTATAAAAGTGACCAACACAGACAAGGAAGTCATTGAAATAATAGAAAGCAAAAATCAACACCAATCTGAGTGATCTCGAGCTCGATGCAGATCTTGTAGATGCCAACACTAACAAGTTGCTTTGGATCTTTTTCATCTAAAGCTTCGCCATGAGTGGTTATTTCAGGGGTATGGGGAACAACAATAAAGATATTCTTTTCATACTTTCAATGCATTAACAATATTAAACAAAAACAAGGATAATGAACAATCCGTATATAAAATATATACCCAAAAAATAAGTTTACTGAGTAAATAATATATTATATGTATCAAATAGTAAGCCCTTTTCTCACATTTCCTTTTAGCAAAGCATCTTTATATTTTCTTCAAGAGCAAGTACTACCCATTTTTTGTTTTTCCTTTTCTCCACCTCCCCACTCATCATCCCTGATATGTAAAATGTTTCATAAAGAGAGTTAACTGTCATGACACCTCCACGATACCATAAAATAAGAATTTAACAAACACCCCATTAGTGTATATAGAATTGTAACAATGCAGTCGTAGAATACACATGATTTTATGAAGTCAAGAGCATGGTCTAGATATTCAAATGTTTGTATATATTTTTAGAGATTAAAAATAAAACCCGACCCCTTTTTATAATAAGCGTAGGTTTGACAAAGTGCACCTTGTTATAGTGCTAACCAATGTTTATAGATCAACAACAATCTCTACAAAAACATAAATTCCTTTATTGAAATGATGAAACCTATGTCCATTTTTCACGAAATGTCTTGCAAGAATCTTGGGATAAACTTAGTCATTTGTAGTGCGACAATCAACACATACTTGAGGGTTCTTGATGTATCTAATAGTTGTGATATGGAATTATTTAATTGTAACCCTATATTTTTATGTCTTCTACAATCACCAAACAAACACATTGCTAATAAACTAGTTTTTTTCACATCCTACAAGATCATTACAGTACCACATTATATATATAATGTGGAAGCATGCACAAGACATGTGAATTGTTTCACATTATATATATATAATGTGGACTGTAATGATTTTGTAGGATGTGAAAAAAACTAGTTTATTAGCAATGTGTTTGTTTGGTGATCAGCACGACACACACACACACACCCACACACACACACACACACACACACACACACACACACACACACACACACACACACACACACACACATGGGAACTACTGCAACTAAAACATCTCACCAAATTCCTTTCTCTATAATGCTTTGGAAAATGTCCATACCATGTTTCAAAGCTCCAAATTGCACAGTTGGGAGTATGCTAGCAAAGGGGAACTACATAGGTTGGGCACCTACTAGTTGAATTTGGTGAAACAATATCAATTTTTTTTTTTTTGAGGATTTCCATGTATTCTATTAGCTATGATAAAATCCACCTTTTAAGTTAACCCCCATCATGTAGCTTCTAGATGCATAAACTTGCCACCTTGTCCTTTCCCATCTTCACCTCCTCTATTGCACTACTCCCACATTTGGTCCTCAAATCCGTGTCCAACTACACCTTTCCCATATTCAATTCTATTATCACACTAATCTTACCTCTGGTAATCCCATTTGCGCCCAAATGCACTACACCTACTTGCAAGATGTGAAATTAAAATTTGGATATGAGATGGACACAATATATTATCTGAGAGGAAATAATATGAAATTAATTAATTTAGAAAACACAAGCCCAAACCACAATTTCCCTCATTACCTATGCATACCAATTCAAACCCCTACAAATATTTGTTTCACACTATTCAAACCTTACTTCCCATAGTCATTCACTTGACTTGACATGGACTCTTTAGCCCTTTCTTCACCGCATGCTATTCCTCACTACCGACACCTTCAAGCTAGGTACCTCTCCCTCTTTACAAAACACATAGATCCCCTTGCAAATACCATACTCATATAAATCATAATTGTAACACCCATAAATTGCAACGAAGACAATGAATCCATAAAGAAAGAGAAAGCCCAAAACAAATTTTAGGAGTAATTACACACCAAAGAGATGAAATTGCGTAAATCATGTAAACTATAAAACTTATTTTTATGAAAATAAATCGAGTAAATTCATATACAAACAATTACAATTTATAACCACTTGAATGAGTTAAAGTATACAATTTATAATTTAAGAGGTGTGATAATTTAACTATTTTTAATGGCATTACACAAACATTAAAATATTTTTAGATAATTTTTTTGTTATGACAAAAATGAGCAATTTATAAAATGATATTTCTTTATAGTTATTAAAAAGTGTATCACCTTTTTAAAATCAATTCAAAAATGTCATTGTTAGACATTATCACACTTTAGCTAGGCACTTATTTATTAAGGTATGATCATATTAAAATATAAAATGGGGTGCTTGCAAAGGGATGTTCAAGTTTTATGTTTGTTCAAAAGTATAAATATATGTTCATAAGATTACAATTATAATAATATTGTTCATAAAATATAAACTCGAATTAATTAATTTGTAAATATAATTATGATATTTATATCAAAACATAATTTACAAATTAAATTTTGTTATAAAAAATAGAAATATAACCACAATTAAAAAAACCACTAACAATTTATATCAAAATCAACCATGTCAAAATATATCAATAGGTCGCAAAGGAAAACCAACCATATCCGGCATGAATTATATCAATAAATATAACATGGAGAATTTCATGCATTGCATTTTCAAAGCCAATGCAATGAAACACAAAAATTGAAGAAAAAAATACTTGCCAACTCTATCTATATCTACAGTTAAATAAATTGTAAACTAAATTTAAGAAATTCAATAACAAAAATCTCAATTTTAAATATAAAAATTCCATAACAAGAATATCAATTTTAAACCATATAAACAACAGTGAATTGAATGCCTAAAATGATATCGATAAATGTTTATATAGCTGTCCACAGTAAAGCCAACTACAATCATACAATATAACTCATACTTGCATTGTGTAGTGCAGTACTAAAAAATTCGCTTAATATTTTGCAAAATGGGACATGTTTTTATCGAATCACACTTCTCGTGCCGTTCTCGTGCAAGGGAATATTATCTCCATGGTTTCACTTTCATTTTTCTATAATTTCAAAATTCCTTCTTAAAATCTCCTATAATCGATCACCCTAGAAACATAAATAAATTAATATATCATTTGAAAATGTACCTTGTTCTTACGATTTTGGCATGTGATGATTTTTATAACTGATAAGAACAAATCAGAACATCTTATCAGTAAGTCGTAGACATTTTGTACCACCTTAGTCTTCTTCCCTGCAATATGGTAAGAATGATTATTTCTTGCCATTGTTCATTATCGCTTCTATTTTGGTATGAAATATTGCCTATTACATATCATGATTTGAGGTATCCATGATTGCAAGAGGTAGAGCACACCAATT
Organism: Taxus wallichiana var. yunnanensis; assembly: GCA_018340775.1. Classification (NCBI taxonomy): domain Eukaryota; kingdom Viridiplantae; phylum Streptophyta; class Pinopsida; order Cupressales; family Taxaceae; genus Taxus; species Taxus wallichiana. Next base: position 403,615,828 of record CM031241.1, read on the forward strand.
TATTGATGTTATTGGGATCAAGTTTTTCATTCATACTATACATTTAGCCAAAAATAAATAACCTATTTACAAGATTATATCCCACGAACTCTTGAGGTATGTATTTCTATGTAATTTAAGACATACAAAGGTGCATCTAGTCCCGAAATATGAACTAGTAGAAATGAATATTCTTATGAAATTGGATTTATAAAGTCTATACTTTCTTCCATGCCATGAATTAATGGGACATTTATAAGATAATGCCATAACATTTAATTTTTAGTTATGAAGTTTACAATTAACTATTAAGGAAGCACCATCTTACATCTTGCACATCCGTTGTCATATATTACATTTGCATTTGACATATTTAGTGATTCTCATAGGTGCATTTAATTGTCCAGATATGTTTGTGCTTAAATATGTGTATGCAAGTTCTATACATAAGTATATGCCATCACTATTTGATGTTATTATAAAATTAGAATTTCATATCATGTAAATATTCTTTTTATTAAATGGAATTATGTTTTGAAGCAAAGAGGCACTAGGAGGAAAATACAAAGAAATTTTACAAGTAAAAATAATGAGATTTGTCTATGGGTAAGTGCATGGAAATGGGGGGCCAAAGGGGGTTTTAAGTGGATATTTTTTTTTCCGAAAAATAAAAATATTCAACTTCTACGAGTTATTTGAAATAATTACACTCAAAATTGGAAGATGTTACAAAAACATGAATTGTAGCATTTTGAGTGTAGTTTCTAAGTTAATTTTTTTTTTTTAAAAATTGTTAAGTGTAAATGGGTTAAATATCTAAAATATCAATAGGTGCCCCTGTTTGTTTTAAAAACATAGTAGCCCCCCGCCTTTTGAGCATTATTTAATAATTTTGAAAACCCTTTGGTAGAAAGATAGATAGGAGCATTTAGTTTGTGATAGATTTTTTAATAGATTTTTTTAGTGAGTATTTCATTTTTATAATTTTTTAAGTACAAAGATTTTAAATTTTGAAAAATAAGGGATAGACTGACCGTGCCCCCAACTACCTCAAAAATATCGAAAGTTAGATTTTTTTTTTTGAATATGTATAGAATTAGTCCTAGTTTGTGACTGTATAATTTTATTTAGTTTGGATGAGTGAATCAAAAGATACATGATAAATGATAGGCGTGTATAAGTTAAAAAAAAGCTATAAAAATACATAGGAAATAATAAGTATGAAAATCTTATACTAGTCAGAAAAATTGAAAAATCATATATTTAGAAAGAAGAAAGTTTATTTGACCTCGTAGTCAAATTGTGTTGATCATTTTACGGGATTTATTATTGAGGAAGATAGATTTTAGCACTTTTTGTTGGAAACATGTGGTTTCCTATGTTTTAGCAGGTCCATGCCTCAGGTTTGGGGATCCAAACCGGATCCAAGGCAAGAGCTGGGCTATGGAAAATGCGAAAGAAATGCGAGCACATTTCCTTTTTATACATTCCGTGTTGGTGTGAGTTATCCTATGTGTCCTCCTCACATATTGAAGGGTCATCTCACATGGGTTATGTTTAGGGTTTGCTATTGAGTCATGCACTAGGGTTACTCAGACCCTATATGTACCCTTTTACTATTCATTTATGAGCATGGCAAGACACTCCATTGTCTTTTTCTTATGAACAAGATTTATTCATTATGCCTGTTAAGTTATTTAGTTGTTGATCGATTCTTCCTTGTGATTACGTTGGAGCCATTGCGATCCAACTTGAGTGCAACTTCATCAGGTGCACATTTTACGATACGATCCGTCAATTCTTTCATGGTATTAGAGTTGCACGACTTGCCAGTCACACTAAAAGCTCGAGGCCCGATGGCGGAGAGGGATCTTATCATGTTAATCGATTCTTTATACCAATACCCTCCCGCACGATGGAGCCGGGTATACACCCAATTAGGCCCAACAACATTAGGAGACTTTAACATCGGGAATTTCTGGGAGGTCACCCATTGCCACACTACTATGGGGCGACGTGCTTAACTACTCCGGCTCGATACCAAACAATTTTCCGTCACACCAAAAGCTCAAACTGATGGTGGAGAGGGATCTCATCGTGTTAATTAGCTACTACGCCAACACCCTCCCACACGATGGAGCCAGGTATACACCCAATCAGGCCCAACAACATTAGGAGGTAGTGACACCAAAATTTTTATGGGAGGTCACCCATCCAAGTACTACTCGGGGTTGGTGAACTTAAGCGCCTCGTATCGAGCTACACGACTTGCCGTCACACCAAAAGCTTCGAATCGATGGTTGAGAGGATCTCATCATGTTAATGGGTTCTGCTACATGCCAATAGTAATGACATGGTAAATTTCATGAAATAATGAATGTTTGTTATGGTATATTAATGTCCAAGTTTTAGGTGTAAATGGAAACTTACTAGGGTATAATGTGAATGTAAAAGGGTGAAAAATGATTAGGGGTAAAAGGTATAGAAGGGGGAAAGATGGAAAAGATAAAATATGAAAGATGGTCGAGCTAATCTCTAAGGGCTCCATGCCCTGAGTGCTACCTACATAGCCCCAGCGAATAGGGGCCTTAGACCGATGTAGTTCTCCCATAAGCTATAGAAGAATATGACGAGGTAAAGGAATGGGTTTGTAGGTTTGAGGCATGATTGAGTCTAGGTCTTTTAGGCGTGGTTGAGTCCTGGGTCATTTAGCCATGGTTGAGTCTATGTCATTTAGGCATGGTTGAGTCTAGGTCATTCGGGGATGGTTGAATCTAGGTCATTTAGGCATTGGTGATACCGAGGTTGAATAGGCATGGGTGATTTTAGGTTGATGTTGGTGAAAGAGGAATTCCCAAAATGTAGGTGTCGAAGGTTTGGTCCGTATAGGAGAATCAAATAAGTAAGAAAAAGGGTGAATGGTAAGAGGAGACAAAAGAGCCACCTAATTGATAAGAACCATGATGAGTCTATCATACCAAAGATGGTGTATGAACATAAAACCCTAAAGGCATTGCATGATTGACTGTTCTAAGGGTGAAAACGGTCACATGATCATGAAGTGTCGCATTTATGGCAAGTCCCTTGAGTAGGTAGAAGAGTAGGAAAAAAAAGGCGGTGGGGTGAAAGAAGTTGATTTTAGCATAACTTGGTGTGAGAAAGCATGCCTCTTTGGCAAGAGACCAAAGATCAAAATAGGAAAGTACATGAAAAAAATATCATATTTTTCTTTTGGCTTTTGTTTTTATAGTCTAATTGATGCAAGAAGTCTATGTGGGATGAGTAGAATATCTCCTTTAGGTCTTCGTGAAGTCTGATCAATGCAGAAGCTTCGAGAATATTTTTCTTTTATTTTTGTAGGAATAGTCTTCTTTTTTTATAGACTAGGTGTGATATGGCTAGCTTTGTATAGATTTCCTTCAAGGAGTAGTCTATTTATAGAGCAAAGATAGAAAGAGAAGATGTTGATGAGGCGAGAATATGTCCGATTAATGTATAATATATGATCTCATCTTACTCTCCTTTTTATTAAGTTGATTACATTTTGTGACTTTTAGTTGATCTGATATGAGTTAGGATGTAATTGTCTGTCTTTTGATTGATTGTGATTCTAATGTTTAAAAGCTCTGAAATTCCTAACAAAGTGTGTGTTTGAAATTCAATTTTGTAATAAAGCAGGTCTAATCAGTCGAGGAAATGAAGCAGGTAGCGTTCAATATGTTTTTGGTAGCATATGTTCCCACACAACTTAGTTTGGAACTTCCAAGCTAGTTTCGAACTCCATCACATAGTCATCATCTAGTTCCGGAACTTTCAGACTTAGTTAGGAACTCTAGTATTTAGTTCGGAATTTTTGGACTTAGTTCGAAACTCCTAGGTATAGCTCCGAAACTCTCATAGTTTTGATCCTTAACGATTTCCTATGGTTTTGGAACTTCTCTGAAGTTCGGAACTTCTCTGAAGTTCTGGAACCAATAGAAGTTATCTATTCTAACCACATCCGGATATTTTGCATTAATGACCCTTTCAATCAAGAAAGGATGAGAATATTTTCGAATACGAGATCCAAGGATAGTTGTTTACAACTATCCGATTACCACAATATCGACTCAACATCTATGCAGGCATGATTTGATTTCATCATAATCGTAGAGATGGCTATGATTGTAAATGTATATAAAAGCAGACCTTTAGTAGATAGAAATATACAATAGTATATGATAGAGAAATTGATATAGAACAGAAAAGAGACTAAGTACAGATCCAGTATGTTTTGTAATACCAAATGTTTTATCAATAAAATATCCATTCTGTTTGAGAGAATTTTGAGTTGTTAAATCCTGATTCGAGGAGGAGAAAGGGCCCACTCCCCAAGGACCAGGATATTTGTTTATTTGGTATTTATATTTCTTCAATAAATAGCTTAGATCTGTTAATTCTGTATTGTTTTAATTCTTCCAGTTAAACTCTGTTGTATACTTGTTCCTGCAGGTGTTTAGATAGATTCTTATATTTCTTGCAATCATTTTCAAGCATTCTAAATTGAGTGTGTTTATTTCCAAAAGCAAGTGTGTTTACTTTTAGAAGCAAGTGTGTTTATTTCCATTCTGCAAAGTGTGTTTCCTTTCAGCAAAGCTTTTAGTGTGTTTACTTTCAGCAAGTTTTCATAGTATGATTTAAATAAGGTTTTACCAAGAAGTCCTTAAGACATTGAAAAGATCCCCCAGAAAATACAAAAATAACTATAGTCAACTACTAGATCGATAAGATTACTCTTGTTGCATATAGCTTTAGACACACCCCTGGTTTGATATGACATCAACAAGAAGTTGATTAAATGAAGGGAATAATGACACCCATCATTTTTGGCGTCGTTTTTGGGGAGACACTAGTTGGAACTTTCTAATTAAGTGTTAGCAAGAGCAACAATCATAGATCTAGTAGTTGAAGGATCTTCCCTACTATATCATAAAATATATGAGTAGACCAAGAGACTCAAAGGGTAGATTCCTCCCAAGAACATCTTCACAAGAATTCACAACATCCTCTAGTCCAAATAAGGAAATTGATCAAGAATTGGAGGCACCATCATCCCCTGTTAAACAAGAAACAGAATTGCCACCTTTGGAATTCTTAGATTAGTCACCTGAAGGAAGTAGAACTTTTAGGAAAAGGCTTATTACTCAAGATCCATTTAGGGTGAGTTTTGATTCTCAATTGAGTAGTCAACCTCCTACTCTTGATTTTTCACCTTCCCCAAGGCATACCACATACCACATTGATTGGGAGGAAAATTCAAAAATATTTTAAAAATGGCACGAGAAGCTGAAAGAGTACTTGATAGGACCTTTACTTATCCAATCCAATTGGGAGATGATGATACATAAATGAAACATTAATGAAAAATATCTCACCGCACATTTACCCACATTTAGAGGGATGTCATCTAAAGAATCTGACCAATTTCTATTTGAGTTTAAGGTGCTATGTCAGATGATGCACCATCTTAACTCAGTGCCTCTATCTCAACTTTTCTTGTTTCTTGCTCTTGAGAAACCAACTCGTTTGGGACAGTCCTAAATCCTTCATAAATTTTCTGGGTCTTTGTTTTAGGACTCCAAATTTTTACACAAGATCTGTATATGCTATAACCCTCTCCACACAAAATTTTAGATCTTTATCGTTCTTCTAACTCCTTAAATTAAGGATTTACCAGTCTGATTTCTGGATATTAACATTTTGATAAGCCTTCTAGAGATCTTACCAGTCCCACAGTCATGTCTTACACAAAATGAAGGCAATATCATTGAAGGTTTCTCCTTTAGAAGTATTCAAATACGTTATTCATACCTGGATGGTGTCCTCCGAGCCTTCATGCATTGGTTCTTAACTCAAATTCACCCATTTATCATTTGAAATCTCTTACTATGATTTGAGACAGTCATACATACCCTGCAGACTTTGATTCTTGTCAACTGATAGAAATATTTTCATTTACACACTCATAAGATCACCCAATCATGTCAAATACACCTGCATCGGCCTCTCTTATTAATCTAGCATCATGATTGACCATGTTATAATGAAAAAACTGCTTGTTTCCTTGTCTAACTGTACACTGTACATTCCTTGTTATAACTCAAAAACGCAGTCATCTATATTTTGAGCTACACACAACCATTCCCCACAATATTTGGACAGTTGGTAGATCACATCAAGACAGAGGTATTGTGAAATTTTCAAGCAATTTCATCCACGCAATAAAAAGTTATACTGAGCCCTAGATCGGGCCCGAGAGCCTTCAAATGCCTATAACAATTAAACTATGCAATTTCAAAACTTACAAAAATCATGATGGCATTCCTCATCACCTGTAGAACCTTCTCATGTTAACAGACATGAGCTTTGCATCATTTAAAAGGTATTGAGGGTTTCTAGCTTGCTGCCCTGCCAGGATTCTCATGCACATTCATGGGAAACATGCAAATTTCGTGTAAACAGGACCAAACCTCTTTTCCAAAACATCATCATTCCTTTTATTCTTCATTCTTCATCTTCTACAACCTTTGAGAACCTCTGTTCTACTTCATCTCCATCGAATCACCTATGAAATAGGTATTCATTAGCTAAGAATAGACTCTAACAGCCCCTAAACTGACTCCACAATACCCTAACAAGACTTAATCAATATTCTAATCCTAGAATATTAATGGATATCAATCCAATACTTCTTCCAACTCGTGCATGGACTAACAAACATGATGACATGGCATTTGAAGTCCTTATTTGGCCCATATTACCCTTTAAATGCCAAGTCAAGTCACCTTATCAACTTCTTACAAGCATATATTCATTTTTACAACATATTTAACTCTAACACACCTATAGACAACATTTATCATGGTCTTGTATGACCTTATTATGCCTTGGTCCTTGATGCTCCCGCATCATCAGGACCTATGACTATAAAATAGATAATAAAAACTCAAATTGTTTCCATCCACTTTGAGGAGGATGCAACAATGAAGTTGGTTCATGGGATTACCATCCAACTCTATTAGCACTTAGGCAAAAATGGAGACTGCCTTCCTAGACAAATACCAAGATTATTTTAGAGGGAGAAATAGGAGGGAAGAATTTTTCAAAATCAAGCAGGAGGAAGATGAAAATATAAGAATGAATGAAATTAAGGAGATTTGTAGAAACTATTCCGAACAAGGGTGGACCTAGAAAAGGAAAATCAATGAAGAGTCTAAACCCGAGATATGAACAAACTAATGGATGAGTTAGAAAATTTTAAAACAGACATTTTAGTTCAATTAACCTCTAATATGGATGGATTACAAGCTAAAGTAAATGCCAAAACTGAACCATTGGCTATGTATTGTCCTAGATGAAGGAAGAAGCATGTAATAAGAGATTGTCCTTTGGATAAAAAAGAAATGTGTCTTATCCGTGAATCTAAAGAACATGATACTCGATGCTTGTTCTCGACTTCTAGTCATAAAGAAGCAACTTAAAAAACCATTACATCATCCACAATGAAGAATTGAATTTTGTTAAGAGATAACTTAACCAAGGGGCAATTTATGCCAATATCGAGTTCCTAATCCTGGACGATGCCATGGGCTCACTGGTCATGTACCAAAAATTGGGAACAACCACCCGGGTACCTCAACAAACATGAAACCCTCAAGATTGAGAAAATCAAGCTTGGTATTCTCAGGGACATCAACAACCATGGGTAGTTCAAGGAAATCATTATGCTTGGTACAACCTAGATGGAACCTTAGTAATTATGCTCAAGGAAGAACATATCCAAATCAGAATCAACAGGCCATCATGGGATCCCCTGCACAGAATTCATAAACTGAAAATTTAGTCCAAACGCAAATACTAGCACAACCAATAGCAAACCCAAGAAATAAACAAACAACTCTTGTTTATGGAACAGAACCAAAAAAATTAGTTGATTTACATGCTATGGATTGTAAGGATATTCAAACTAGATATGGAAAAATCATTAGCAGTCCACCTGTTATAATCACTGAAATGACAAAAGAAAATGAAATCCCTAGTACTATTGTTCCAAAAGAGGATATAGGAAGAAAAGAAAAAGAGCCAGATAGCGACACTACTGAGACTCCATTTCCAGAGAGGTTTAAAGAATCTATAGAAGCCAAGGAGTCTGAATTGGTACATGAACTAAGGAAATTGAATATTGAGATACCACTGTTACAAGCAATTAAGGACATTCCCAAATTGAACAAATTAATCAAAATGTTATGTTTGAAAAAACTTGGAAGGAAGAAACAGTACCCCAAGACTATCAAAGTAGATGGGAAACTTGCTGATTTATTAGCAGGAAAAATTTTACTTCCCAAATATGGAGATCCTGGAAGTCCTATTATTTTTGTCTCTATAGGGAATAAGGATATACATAATGTTTTGGTAGATTTGGGAGCAGCTATCAATGTAATGACAATAGATAATCGAAAATGTTACCATTAATGGGTATACAACATACTAATACCATATTGCAAATGGCAGATCGGTCTGTAGCAAAACCAGAAGGAATTATTGAAGATGTGATGGTTATGGTGGAGTCATGGGACTATCCAATTGACTTCCTTATATTGCATCCAAAAGGTAAAACATTGGGTTATTCCATTATTTTGGGTAGACCATGTTTATCTACGATTCTTTGCTTTAATTGATTGCAGGAGTCGGGTGATATGACAATCTCAAATGGTAAGAACTCTAAACAAATTTCCTTATATCCTACTCGCACAACCTTTTATTGACAATCATGAACAATTGTGGGTTGATTCTCTTGAAACTAATAAGCAAAATTTGTCTTCTTTGGTTATGATCACATTGCGCAGATCTTGTAAGAGAAGTAGAAGAGTTGATTAATCCACCATTGGATGAGCACCAGTTGTCTTTGAAGAAATCAGATATAGTTCTAACCTATGAACTTAGTTTAGGAACTTGTAACTATAGTTCCGGAACCTGCGGCTATAGTTCGGAACCACCACATTTAGTTCTGGAACCACGACAACAAAGCAGTTCTCTTTGATTGGAAATAATTTCTCTCCGGAGGAATGAGATTTCTCATGGGGAGAGGATGAATCAGTAGCTTCAATTTTAAATACATCAGGGAGTGGTGAATAATTTCTGGAAAGTAGCAGTGACGAAGAGTTTGGCCTGTAAAGAGATAAGTATCATAATTCTCACTACTGTCCTTTTTCTAGTATTTTTCTCAAGGAACTTTTGGAGATGTTACTACATACCATATGTTGTTACCACATGCATGTCCATTAAATACTCTAATGGAACCCTTTCAACAAATCAGTTCATCACACATTGGAACCAAGCATGTTGAGATTCAACTGGGTAAAAATTTGAACATTAATAACTAGTTGAAGGATGATGAAGAAGCTAAACTGTTTGATGTTTTAAAAAATCATACTAAAGCTTTTACTTGGGATTATAAAGACATGAAGGGGATTCATCCAAGTATCTACACTCATCACATCTATACTGAAAATGTTAAACCAGTTAGGCAGCCTCAGAGAAGGATTAACCCAGCCTTAAGGGATATAGTCAAACAAGAAATTGAAAAACTATTACAAGTAGGTTTTATCTACCCTAACTCATATAGTCAAGTAGGTATCTCATCTTGTAATTGTTCCTAAAAAGAACAAGAAATGGAGAATATGTGTTGACTATAGGGAACTAAACAAAGCCACATTGAGAGATTATTTTCCCTTATCATTCATAGATCAAGTCCTAGACAACCTTTCAGGTAAATAGTACTTTTCCTTCTTAGATGGCTTTAGTGGATACAATCAAATCAGAGTTGTTGTTGAAGATCAGGACAAAAGAAAATTTATATGTCCATGGGGTACCTTTTCCTATAGGGTGTTACCATTTGGTTTAAATGTAATGCTCCTGTAACTTTTCGAGAGAGTTGTACTTGCAATCTTTTCTTGATCTAACAAATGATTGTGTTGAGGTATATATGGATGACTTCATTCTATATGGAAACACATTTGAAGATGCTTTGAGAAATTTGGACAGAGTGTTAACAAGATGTGAATAACATAACCTATCTCTTAGTGATGAAAAGTTTTTGATGATGGTGGATGAGGGATTGTATTAGGACGCCATATTTCAAAAAGAGGAATTGAGGTGGGTAAAACAAAAATTAGGATAATTTTAGATTTATCTATTCCTCAGATCCCCACAGATATCAAATCATTTCTAGGGCATGTTGGGTACTATAGGTGCTTTATAACAAATTTCAGTAAAATTTCTGCCTCCATGTTTAATTTGCTAACCAAGGACTGTGATTTCTTTGGGATGAAAAGTGTCAGGATGCTTTTGAAGAAATTAAGGAAAATTTAATCACTTGCTCCAATATTGAGAGGACCTAATTGGGAAAATCCATTTTATATCCAAACAGATGCTTCAAAAACACCATTGGTGCAATTTTGGGACAAAAGGATGAAGAAGGAAAATGTATGCTATTTATTATCTTATTAAGAATCTTACTCACACTTTGAAAAGAATTACACCACCAATGAAAAAAATTTCTTGCTATAATTTATGCAATCAATAAATTCAAGACATTACATTATAAAAGTTACAAGATATTTATGCACACAAATCATTCAAAAATTAAATATTTGATGAACAAACCAGTGGTTGGAGGAAGAATAATTAGATGGTTATTACTTTTGCAAGAATTTGATATTACCATTATGGAAAATCCAGGTAAATCTAATGTGGTAGCTTATTTTTGTCAAGACTAACCACTATAGGGGAGCAAGATCCAGTCAAGGATAACTTTCCAGATGAACAATTGTTTACTATTTCAGCAAATACACCATGGTTTGTTGATGGAAAATTATCTTGCAATAGGAAGTTTCCTCCTTTTCTAAGAAGAAAATAAAGAAGTTAATCAAAACTAGTGCACAATTAAAATGGTTAAATGGAATGCTATTTAAATGTGTTAGCATAATTTAGCATAGGCATATTTATTGTATTTTATTACATTATCTTTTATTTAATAATGTGCAACATGTGCACTCTAGTCTAGTGACTTGCATTCAATATTGTTATGTTGGATAACTTTCAATATTGGTATTAGTAGTAATTACATGTGCATGTGAGAAGGGTCTTATCATCTCGTAGTTGGTGCCCGATAGGGTGTCATGTCTATCCATATGAGGTCATTTAATATCTATAAATATTACTGACTCTTACATTGTTATGTAATCTGATTTCATGATCAATAATATTTGTGAGGCTTCCGTCCCTCTTTGGTCATTGCAATCTTATTCTATTCTATCATTTGGTATCAGAGCAAGTTCTATCCAAGCAAGGTTGAAGAGGAGCACTATTGGAGATGATACATTGTAGAAAAATATCTACATCAAAGGAGATCCATTGAAGCATCTCACACCTCCATTCCTTCTAAGCATCCCTCAACTAAAATTTGACCTATCCACTTATTTGGAAGGTAATTTTTTTATTAGTCATTGGCATAGCCAATTGATCCAACATATTGGTGGAATATTTCAGATTTGGAGATCTTTAAAAAAAAGATCTAAGGATTTGGGGTTGAAAAAAAAAGATCTTGAAAAAAAAAAGATTTGTGAAAAAAAAAGAGATCTTGAAAAAAAAAAAAGGAGAAAGATCTTGAAAAAAAAATTACAGATCTAAAAAAAGAGTGAAAAAAATCAGATCTAAATAAATAAATAATTAAAAAAATTAGATCTCGAAAGTGGAGGTGTGAAGAATTCAAGAGTAAAGGTTGAAGTAGTCCGGTCAACAAAATTCCATGAGATAGCTCTAAAAAAATGACATAACTTTTTCATACAATGTCGATTGATGTGCCTTTTTTTTGGAAAGATAAGAATGAGACACAACTTTGTAGTTTACATCATCTTCAGATTTGGCCTCTACATGTGACGAAAAGTCTGTGCAAGTCGGGTCATTTTTCTTGAAAAAATTAGATCTAGCTGGTAAATTGGTAAGATATCAAAAACAAGATTTTGATTCTTCTAAAATTTTGTGGGTTTCAAGAAAAATATTGTATGATGCTACTGTCAAAATTTTAGAAAAACCAGATCATGGTTTATGAGAAAAGGTGAAAACAATATTCAGATTGTTTGTTTGGTGAAAACAATTTTTTATTTTATGTTTGGTTCTATCACACAAGATCTTTGATCTCATAGCAGCGTTCGGTATATACAGTGCCTCTAGGAAGCGCTTACAGGTGATGCCGTCGTGACTACTACTACACTTAACACCTAACATAGCTACCTAAATGTCATCTGGGCATCGACCCTATAAAATTGATGGGGAGTAATAAGGACACAATACACACACATTTGAGCCCTCCCATCCGTTTGTGCTTGCACAAACCCCTCTCCATACTATCTACGTACCACGTACTAAATTATTTCACGTGTGTTAACACCTCTTTCCATACTGATGGGTATATTGAAAGGGTGATCTTCTTCCACGTACCGATAGGTATATCGAGAAGGGAGCGTATATAGAAAGGTTTGGTATATCGGCCTGATGGTATATTGAGAGGGAGACCATAAACCTGGAGTGATAAGAGCCTTACCCTTTGTCAAAAATTTAGAGTTTCAGAAATTCAGATTGCAGAAATGGGTGCACAAGCACCAAAGTTCTTCTTGCCAGATTCACAACTGCTTAGAGGAGACAACTATGCTACATGGAAACCGAAGATCAAGATGTTACTTGAGTTTGAAGACCTATGGACAGTTGTAGATGGAACAACAACAAGATCACTTGATGATGGAAGACAACAAGTTCAATTTGACAGGGCCAATCAAAAGGCCAAGTTGATCATCTTGTTTGGCGTAATGGACGATGTGCAACCCCACATTAGAGATGCCAAATCAGCCAAGGATGCATGGGATAAGTTGAGCACAGTCTATGAGGCAAAGAACAATAATGCCATCCTCAACCTACTATCACAACTACATACTCTCAAGTTCAAGCACAATGAGAAGGTTGAAGCTTTTTTGAGACGAGTTGCTACTTTGAGGGCATCTCTACTGGCATTGGAAAAAGAGATAAGTGATGAGGACCTCGTACCAATTGTGTTGCGAGCACTTCCTCCTTCCTACAGAATATTTGTGACAACTATCAATATGAGTGAACACACAGTCACCTTTGAGAAGTTGGTTAATCTACTCCAACAAGAAGAGGCAATGAACAACAAAGATCATGAAGATGAGAAAACACTATCTTCCAATCATAAAGGAAAGGGGAAATTTCAGTCCAATCACAAGAAGTCCCAACAAAATCAAAGTCAACAAAGGGACCAAAGTCAAAGAGACAACACCAAGAAGTGTCCCATTTGCAATAGAGGGGGACATGACATCAAAGATTGTTGGTACAATTCCTACAAAAAGGGTTCATCAAGCAATTCAAAACCCAACAACCAACATGGTAACAACAATTCAAATCAAGGGAAGTCCAACAACAACAATCAAGGGCAGAAAAATGGTAATTGACAAAGAAAACCCAAATAACAAGGGTACATTACCGAACATGAGGATGATTCAGATGAAGGACACCACATGTATTCTACTCAATTTGATGAAGAAACCAAGTCCACACAAGATATCTGGTATGTTGACTTAGGTGCAACTTGACACATGACTAGACGCAAGAATTGGTTCTACACATTACGTGACTCACCTAAAAAGAACCATGTGTCATTAGGTGACGACTCATCATACAATGTCAAGGGGATTGGAAACATTTCACTACCTCTTGGAAAGCATGACTGCAAAATCATAGATGTATTGTATGTACCTAGGTTGACCAAGAATTTGCTATCGAGTTAGTTAACTCCTTGATCACAACTTGAAGTTGGATTTTGACAATAATAATGGAGAAAAAATGTGCTTGACAAGAGATAAGTCAAGAGGTTCCAAGATTATAGCAAGAGCCTCTAATGCGGGACGCATGTTCCAACTTGATTTTCTCCACAAGGATAATCAAGCTCTAGTGGCCAAAGACACACAATCTGCAGAACTATGGCATCACATATATGGTCACATCATTTTCGGCTATCTCCAAACACTTCAAAACGGAAACATGGTGAAAGGATTGCCTACACTCAAGCACAACACTGACAAGTGTCACAATTGCCTAGCTGGAAAGCAACACAGAGTACCCTTCCAGAAGAACACATATAGAGCTAAGGGAAAGCTTGATTTGGTGCACACCGATCTTTGCGGGCCCATGCAACCAAGTCATTCTAGATGTCAATACTTCATGCTTTGTGTTGATGACTACTCAAGAAAGATGTGGATATATTTTCTAAGAGACAAGAGTCAAGCCTTTGAGACATTTCAGAAGTTCAAAGCACTTGTTGAGAATGAAGTTGGTCGCAAGATCAAAACTCTCCACTCAGATCGAGGGGGGGAATTCATAAGCAATGAGTTCAAGACTTACCTAGAAGCTCATGGGATTCGTCGAAAAATGCCTCCTACTCACACACCACAACAGAATGGTATAGTTGAGAGAAGGAATCGTACTATCATGGAAATGGTGCGATGTATGATTGACAACTTAGGTTTAACAAAGACATTTTGGGCGTAGAAGTCGTAAGAACTACTGGTCTATTTTTTGAATAGAGTGCCCACAGTAGCTCTTGAAGGAGTGACACCTCAAGAAGCATGGTCAAATCGAAACCATCAATTACACACCTAAGAGTATTTGGGTGCAAATCTAGCATGCACATACCCAAGAAGAACAGAACATGTTGGATATGAAAGTCGAGAAACCGATATTCACTTGATAGAGTGAAGAAGCACTTGGGTACAGATTATGGGATCGAAAGAAAAGAAAGTATACACAAGTAGGGATGTTGAGTTCTTTGAGAAGAAACAAGCAGATGCTCCACTCAACGACTCAACAAACATGCAAAATACACCTCTTGTGAAGAAAAATTTGATGTTCCCACTAAAGATGACAGTGATGAATTAGATGATGGTGAAAACTTGGATCCACCACAAGCCAATGGAACAACTAAGAAGTTACCTAAATGGTATACTCAATTAATAAGAGATGCAAATTTGGATGAAGCACCTAGCACATCATCCAATCTTGGATGTAGAACTCGTAGTCAAGCTCATGAAGAGGTCAATTATGCCCGATGAGCAGAGTTGTTGAAGCAGTTGAGCCATCTACAATTTAGGAATCCCTACAATCAAAAGCTTGGAAAGATGCCATGGATTCAGAGTATCAGTCGGTGATGAAGAACAACACATGGTAACTTGTCGACCTTCCACCAGGAAGAAACCCATTAGATGCGAGATGGATATTCAAGACTAAGTAAAAATCGATGGGACTATTGATAAGTATAAAGCAAGGCTTGTAGCAAAGGGGTATGCACAACAAGAAGGCATTGATTATGAGGAGACATTTTCTCCCATAGCTAAGATCAAAAAAATCAGGATGATCTTTGCTCTAGCTGCACAATTTGGTTGGAAAGTCCACCAAATGGATGTGAAAAGTGCCTTTTTAAAGGATATTTGCAAGAAGAAGTCTATATGACTCAACCAGAGGGTTATGTAATACCAGGAAAAGAGATGATGGTATGCAGACTCATAAAATCTCTATATGGCCTAAAACAGGCACCCCGGGCATGGTACATCAAAATTGATGAGCATCTCATAAGTCATGGATTTGAAAGGAATCCTTATGACCCCAATCTCTACCTCAAAAAGCAAGGGGGATATTGTCATTGTGGTTGTTTATGTTGATGATCTAGTCATTACAGGCAATTCTGTGAAGATGATCGATGCAACAAAGAAGGATTTTAATCGATCGTTCGACATGACAGATCTCGGGCTCATGCACTATTGTCTTGGGTTGGAAGTATGGCAAAAAGAGAATCATATCTTTGTGTCGTAGTTGAAATACACCAAGACAACGCTCAAGAAATTCAGGATGATGGACTGCACTCCTATTGCTACACCTATGGAAGCGAGACTTTAGTTATCTCGTTCTGATCCATCACCACCGGTGAATGCAACTCTCTATCAGCAGTTGATCGGGAGTCTCATTTACCTGACATATACTAGACCAAATATCAGCTTTGCAGTCAGCTATTTATCATGCTTCATGCAAGAACTGAAAATATGTCATTGGAAAGCAGCAAAGAGAATACTGAGATATCTGAAGGGTATAGTTGACCTTGGTCTAGAGTACAAGAAGAACGACAAATTCTTCCTGATAGGATATTCTGATTCAGATCATGAAGGAAACATGGATGATAGGAAGTCAACATCAGGCTTCGTCTTCTTTATGGGATCTGGAACGATATCATGGGGAAGTAAGAAACAAAACTTTGTTTCTCACTCTTATACAAAATCGCAGTATCGAGTTGTCACAGTGAAGTTTGTTTGTGAAGCAATATGGCTATGCCGAATAATGGAAGGAATTGGTCTACCACAACAGTAAATCTACTCCAAAGTATATGTTGATAATGAAGGAGTTCGAAGCTTGTTCGCAATCCAAAGATTTCATGAGAGAACCAACATATTGAAGTACAAGTTCATTTCATACATGAGCATGTCTTGAAGCACAACATAAAACTCCGATTCTGTCCCTACGAGTGAACATGGAAGGTAGATGTTTTCACTAAGTCACTTGCACATGACAAATTCACACCTGCTTGTTCGAGAGTTCCTCTCCACTTCATTCGAAACTATGCAAAATTAAGGGGGAATGTTATCATAATTTAACATAGGCGTATTTATTGCATTGTCTTTTATTTAATAATGTGCAACATGTGCACTCTAGTCTAGTAACTTTCATTCAATATTGTTATGTTGGATAACATTCAATATTGGTATTAGTAGTAATTACATGTGCATGTGAGATGGGTCTTATCATCTCATAGTTGGTGCCCGATAGGGTGTCATGTCTATCCATATGACGTTTGTCTAATATCTATAAATATTACAGCTCTTACATTGTTATGTAATCTAATTTCATGATCAATAATATTTCGAGGCTTCCGTCCCTCTTTGGTCATTGCAATCTTATTCTATTCTATCAAAATGTGGGTCTGATTTTGTTTTACGTAGGTGTGTAAGAGAAGATGAAACCTTTGACATCCTCGAGCATGTCATGATGAACCAAGTGGAGGACACTATTTAGTGAAAAGGAAAACTCATAAGATACTTGGCATTGGTTATTATTGGCCATCTCTTTACAAGGATGTGAAGAGATATATCAAGCGGTGTGATCCTTGTCAAAGGATGGGATAGCCAACTTTCACCAATGAAATGCCTCTTCAACCTCAAGTTTTAATTGAACCATTTGAGAGATGGGGATTGAATTTTGTTGGTCCCTTTAATCCTCCTTCACAAGGGAAGGAATATATTCTTGTGTGTATTGAATATGTGACAAAAATTGCATAAGTGTAGCCATTGACAAATGCCATCAAGAAGCAAATTGCTGATTTCCTTTGGAATAGAATTATTGTAAAGTTTGAGCACCGAGGAGCATAGTTTCAGATCAAGGACCACAATTCATGTATACTATGATCCAAGCTTTCACAATGTATTACCAAATCAATCATAGGAAGTCATCTCCTTACCACCCAAAATCAAATGGACAAGCTGAAGTAACAAACAGAGAGAATTGGAGAACATTCTTACTAAAAAAATTGAAGTTGGGATAAAAGATTAGGTAAAGAGACTACTTAAAGTCATGTCTGGGATTATAATACAACTTGGAAAACTCCATCAAGGTTTTCACCATATGAGTTAGTCTATGGGAAAATCCCTTGTTGCCTATAGAGTTTGAACTATAGACATTGAGGACAACAATTAAGGTGGGTATTGAGTTAGATGTAGCTCAAAAAGAAAGAATCCTTCAACTCAATGAGTTGGATGAATTAAGGATGGAAGCACTTCAACAGATAGAGATAATTCAAGAGCAAAGGAAGCAATGGCATGACACACATATCAAGAGAAGAAATTCAAAGTAGGAGACTGGGCATTGTTATTTGATTCTAAGTACCAAAAATTCAAGGGAAAATTGAGAACCAGATGGTTGGTACCCTATCATATTGAGTAGATATTTGACAATGGTTCTATTCATTTACTTCCCATTGATGGCAATAGAAGAACACTCTTGGTCAATGGACATAGGTTGAAACTCTATGGGAAGCCTCCCACTAAGGATGAATTCTTGAGGAAAATTGAAGGAGAGACAAAGAATTTGATCATATGGAAGAACCCAGTTCTTCCAAAATGATCAAATAACTAGATGATAGATCTAAAATAAAGGGAAGAAGATGAAAACTAGTAAATGACGTTTTCTTCCCCAAAAAAAATAAAAAAAAAAATTCTCTCAAAGGTCAATTGAAAACCAGCAAATGGTGGTTGACCTCTTCTTTTGGCTAATTCAAATAAAAGGGAATTCTTTTAAATTCCAATTGTCTTATCTAACCGTGTTTTGTTCCACTTGTAGGAATGATGAGTCATCATAAAAAAAGGATTACATCATCAAGGATGGTAATTATATCTTTTAACTTATTTAGGGTTAAATTAAATGTTTGCATGTGTGATTTGACTTGATTTAAAAGTTGGTATGATGAGTCATCTATTTATACATTATGATTACAAGTGAGTAATCATGAAGATGATAAGGATGGGATAAGTGGTGGCATGGTTATTATTGGTAATCATTAAGGAAAAATCAAGTGAAATAAGTTGTAGAGTGATTTTTGAGAAGCAATGAATTAAGCTTGTATTCCGCAGCAAAGAACAGAGGATTCCAGCCTAAGATCAAAGGTTCAATAACTAAAGTCATCAAGTAGCTAAGCAAGAAGGCTTGCAACCAATTTGCACAAAATCAAAGGAAACAGAACTCAAGCCGATATGGGGATTAAAAAGAAATCGAAACCAGAGGATGATTCCTAGCTGCTCACGAGATGAAGAAGTGGCATCTATCTTTGAGCATGTAGGATGGCTAGAGTTCCTGAAGAAGTTTTCAAGGTATAATGACGAATTAGTAAGAGAATTTTCATAAACCTAGAGCAATCCAAGACAAAGGTGAGAAATATCTTTATTCCTTTTTTTGTAAATACAATAAGTAATGTGTCTAGAGTGCCAATTGTGCATGTCCCACATCCTACCAAAGGGACTTTGAAAGAACTAGTTGAAATCTTACTACAAGAAGGAGAAACTGAACCCCAATACATCTACAATACAAAGAAAATCATAAAAGGGGTCAGAAGGGCTAGTTTTCCCAAACCCTTTGACAAGGTAGCATTTTGGATAGTGAAATATTTAACTTGTGATGGTCAATTTGGGTCTATGGGAAAAGAAGTCTTAAAAATGCTCATATATTTGAAATATGGAGCCACAAAACTTGAGTACATAATAAACCTTCAGGGTTTCTTTTTTATTCTATCCAGACCATGGCTTAGAGGTATTCTTGGGGTGTTGGGACAATCAAGCATCATGGGTATAATTCATTTAGTATGCCAACACCATTTTCTATTGAAGAAAAATGGAGAAGAAATTTGGGAAAAGTTTCTTGGAAAGTTCAAGAAAAACCCTAATATTATCAAGAAGGACAATTCCAGCCCCATTCTCTCCTTCAACTAATTTGGAAATTGATGCCCCTACTGAAGAACAAAAGGAAGTGGAAAGAGAGAATATACCAAAAAGAAGAAGGTCTGTAAGAAGAATCAAAACAACAGAGCCTTCTATGCCTTTGAAGGAAAATCCTTCTTCTCGCAGTGAGCTATAGGGAGCCAATATCTGTCTCTGACTATGTTAGCTCACATATACAAGAGGAAGAAACAAGAGTAAGAAGAATCTCTAGGAAGAAATCCACTGCTGGGCATGTTGAAATTCCCCAGAGAAGGAAAATTCATAAAAGGACAAGGGAAACCCCAGAGGGAAGGAGTGAAAAAGAAAATATGGAAAAGGAAGCTGTTGATATTTTGGGGCAAAGATGGCCATGACTCCTCCTGAACCAAGCCAAGCTGAGATGGATAGAGGAGATGAGAGACTTGAAGAGCAGGAGTTTCAAGAATTGGCTGAACCATCAACATTGCCACATGAAGAAGAAGAGTTGGCATCCTGGAGAAGAAAAGGAAAATTTCCTTTGATAGATAAAGAATGCCCAACTCCTCGAGTGAAATTTTAGAGAGGAAGAAGAAAGACATCAAGTTAAAAAGCTCTGTTCTTTTCTAGAGTAGAGATCTATCGAGAAAAGGATAAGGAATTGGATTTCCTCAAACTCAAATTAGAGCAAAGGAAATGCTCATTAGAGAGCTAACAACTCGCTCTTGTAACTAGGACCGAGGAATTATCGGTAATTAAGGAACAATTGATAGAAAAGAGGAAGAATGTCAGACTTCCAAAAAATAGAATGTTGTGTCCACAATCTCTACACAAACTGAGTTAACCTATTTGCCACTCAAACAACTATGGAATGACACTTAGGGAACTCAGAGAAGCCAAAACATCAAATGAAGAATTGAATACCAAGATGGAACAAGAAAAGAAAGCAAGAAAAGAGGGAAAAAATTTTATAAGGAAGAAGGAAACAAATATAAATGTCTTGCAAAAATTCTTATGGTTTGCATTATGAATGAACAATTTCTTTTCCCGCAGAGGCCCTCTCTTGTATATAGTGTATTTTTAGAAGAAGCAATTCATTCTTTGGAAGCTATCAAGGATTTCATGTGGACTTCCACATGAACTAAAAGATGAATCTAAATTCATGAAACTTACTCTTTATCCAGATCCGAGCAAAAAAAATCTTGTGAATTTTATCTTTGTAATTTTATGCTAGAGAAAAACACAGGATTTATGAGCAATTTGTATGTGGGGAGAGCCAACTCAATGCATTTGTCTTATTCTACAAAACCAAATTGTATGGAAGGAAAGGGAATCTGATTTTTTATTGAAAGCTAGCTCATTGGGTCTACATGAGAGCTCACTATGGTAAACCTTCTACCTTCCTCATACATTTAAGAACTCATGCCTTTGATGAAAGGTTCAAGACACATTATCTTGCCATTCTACAAAATATTATTAATGCCTTTACCTCCTATGAGGAAGAAAAATTTGAAGATATTTATGAAGTATGCTCGAAGAAGTGGGAACTCCTTATCTGTTTCCTTGAGAAGAAGGGAAGTAATATCCCCTACAAATCTGATCTAGAATTTAGAAAGGGAAAAAACATTATGCACAATAATTCCTTGGATCAATGAGACCTACGGGAAAATATGGATGGGAATGCGAACTAGGCCCCTCTACTTCTCACCCCCATGTCTCCTTAGCAAAACAAAGAACCTCAAGATCCTTATAAATTGGAAGAGTGGGAGAGGAAAATAGAAGCAGGAGTTGGGTACAGTACATCTAAGTTTAAGCATTAGAAAAATCAGTTTCAACCATTTGATCGAGCAATCAAATGGAATGTAGAACATATAACCCCACTTTTGAAGAATGAAGTTTGTAAAGGGACTTACAAACAAGTATGTTTGGGGAAATGATGAGGTAGAATATGCCCGATTAATGTATAATATATGATCTCATCTTACTCTCCTTTTTATTAAGTTTGATTGCATTTTGTGACTTTTAGTTGATCTGATATGAGTTAGGATGTAATTGTCTGTCTTTTGATTGATTGTGATTCTAATGTTTAAAAGCTCTGAAATTCCTGATGAAGTGTGTGTTTGAAATTTAGTTTTGTAATAAAGCAGGTCTAATTAGTTGAGGAAATGAAGTAGGTAGCATTCAGTATGTTTTCGGTAGCATCTGCCCCCACGGCTTAGTTCGGAACTTCCAAGCTAGTTCGAACTCCATCACACAATCATCATCTAGTTCGAAACTTTCAGACTTAGTTCCAGAACTCTAGTATTTAGTTCTAGAATTTTCAGACTTAGTTCCGGAACTCCTGGGTATAGCTCCGAAACTCTCACAATTTTGATCCTTAACGATTTCCTATGGTTCTGGAACTTCTCTGAAGTTCTGAAACGATGGAAGTTATCTATTCTAACCACATCGGAGATTTTTCATCAATGAACCTTTCAATTAGGAAAGGATGAGAAGATTTCTAAACATAGATCTAGGGATAGTTGTCTTATAGTTGTCCGATCAGCCACAATCCGACTCAACATCTATTTTGGGCACGATTTGATTTCATCAGAATCATAGAGACAACTATGATTGTAAATGTATATAAAATCAGACCTGCAATAGATAGAAATATACAATAGAATATGATATAGAATAAAAAAGAGACTAAGTACAGATCCAAGTATGTTTTGTAATACCAAATGTTTTATCAATAAAATAGCCATTCCTGTTTGAGAGAATTCTGAGTTGTTAAATCCTGATTCGAGGAGGAGCAAGGGCCCACTCCCCCAAGGACCAAGATATTCATTTATTTGGTATTTATATTTCTTAAGCAAATAGCTTAGATCTGTTAATTCTATATTGTTTTAATTCTTCCACTTAAACTATTGTATACTTGTTCTATGCAGTGTTTAGATAGATTCTTATATTTCTTTCAATCATTTTCAAGAATTCTAAATTAAGTGTGTTTATTTCAAAAGCAAGTGTGTTAACTTTCGAAGAAAGTGTGTTTATTTCCATTCGTAAAGTGTGTTTTCTTTCAACAAAGCTTTTAGTGTGTTTCCTTTCAAGCAAAGTTTTCATAGTATGATTTAAATAAGGTTTTACTAAGAAGTCCTTAAGACATTGAAAAGATCCCCAGAAAATAAAAAAATAACTATAGTCAACTACTAGATCAATAAGATTACTCTTGTTACATATAGCTTTAGACACACCCCTGGTTTGATATGACATTAAAAAGAAGTTGATTAAATGAAGGGAATAACGAAACCCATCGATGGCCTTTTTGAGGATTCATCTTTTTGTTAGAAGTTTGACTCAAGGAGTTTGAATTTTGAAAATCTCATATATTAATTTTGAATTGTTTTTTTGGGCTTTTAGGTCATGGACAAGAATATAAAGAAGGATAGGATCCTTTTATGAAGACAAAATCATATCACATGGGGTTAATTTATGAAAAAGACATTTTAAAATGATAGGGTAAACGACCATTGGATTCCATATTGAAAAGGAAGAAAAGTATCCATGAGAATCATGCCATGAGTAGATTCGTGGTACTCATATGGTGAAGATAAGGTTGAAAGGCTGACAAGTAATCACATGATTCTAGTTTAGTCGTTGATCCTTAAAATAGGTAAGTGAAAGGTGAATGTCGCCAGGGACAAGCACTTAATAGACATAAGGTTATCTAGGACTTGATTCAATAATGGAATGGTCAAATATGCAAGGCATTGAGGAGATCGGAGTTTGGGTTTACCTTTGAGTGAAGACAAACGATAAGCACACGATCCAGGAGGTATGAGTAACAATATAAGGTCCAAGCCAATTAGGAGAAAATTTGCCCGTTTACTTTTCTCCTCTTTTTGTTACATGTTGATTTTCCTTCAAGAGCGAGGTCCGACCTGGAAGGTTCATTCTTGGACATGTTTATCGTAGTCCCATTTGATACATTTTTGGTAGATTTAGAAGTGATCGAGAGCATTGAGACTATGGTGAGTGTAATAACTTGAGTTGTACCAAATGATCTTGGAAAAAATCATCATCATTGAGCATATCTTTGAGTGAGATACGAAGAGATGGTATCTAGACTTAGAAGTAGGACATCCTCTGTACCATAGACATGAGATAAAAAGGTGTGGTAGCGGTTGAGGTATAAATACTAGTGCGATAATCCCATAAGGTAAAAGGAATGTGCGTGTGTCAATCCTTTCCAGTATCATCAACCACTTTCTGAAGAATTTTAGTGAGGGTTTTGTTGGTTGATTCTACTTGGCCATTTTTGAGGGTAGTAAGGTGAAGAGAAACTAAGTTGGATGCCAAAGGTGTCACAGAGTTTCTTTAGGGTTTTGTTTTTAAATTGTTTACCATCTGTGTATAGGCATGGTGATAAGTTGGTGAGGAACGCCAAAACAAAAAATAATGTGATGATTAATGAATTGACATATTTTTTGTCTTTGGTAGAAATAAGAGGTATGGATTCCACCCAGGTTATTGTAATATTTGATAGTGGTAATAATCCATTTGATGACCTTGGGAAGAATGAGAATTGATCTCTCCGACTAGATCCAAACCCCATTGAGAGAAAGGCCAAAGGTCAAGTTTTTTGACCTGTTAAAGGCATGACTAGGGGCATGGTGAACATTAGCATGTTCTTTGAAACTTCACACAATGCTTGACATAGTAACAAAAATCATGGTTTAGGTTTGTCTAGTAATATCCTAGGTGAAGGATGTGTTTAACAGATAAACCATTCAAGTGACCCCACAAATGTCATTGTGAACTTCCTTGATGGTGTAGGGAATTTCAGAACTCGTAAGACATCGTAAGAGGATAATGTCAAAACCATGTTTATAAAGAAGACCACCCATGATGACATAGTGAGAGACACTTTTGAGAAAGGCTCATTGTCCATTGCATGAGTAAGATCTAGAGGTAGAATGGAAAGGGAAAGGTAGTCATCAAAATTCTTATACCAAAGGTCACGTGGGTCAGGTTCAATGTTTCCTACAAGGTTGACGTCTTGAAATAGATAAGAAGGCGATTGCAACATCTGTATTGTCACAAATAATTTCAAGTCGTAGGGAGAAGGGGATTTGAGAATCCATTTAGGCCATTATATACGTAAATTTATTAGTGGAATGCGGGGTGGTTTGAAGTTCATAACATCAAAGGTAGTTAAAAGTATGTCAACATGATGTTTATACTTTTGAAGTATCTCATTACGACACTGGTATATACCATTAACTTGGTTCACAACAAGTTGAGAGTTGCCAAAGATATTAATTGATTTAATGTCTAAGGCTATGGTGGTTTGAAGACCTAACACAAGTGCTTCATATTTGGTGATATTGTTAGTACAATCAAAGTCTAGTTTGAAAGATAATGGTATACGCTCAATGTCAAGAGGAATGAGGATAACTTCGGCACCACCCCCATGTTAACATTTGGAACCATCAAAGAATAAGGTCATCTGGTAAATAGTATTATCCAAAGAAAGGGTAGCGATGGATTCATTAGGTAAATGAAGTTAGAGGATTGATTTCTAGAGAAGGTGCATCGATGATTTGAAGCGTAATTGTTTATCCTTTGACAAATTTTTGATGGGTGAATTCAAGATCTAGGTCTCGAGGGAGAAGCATGAGACAACGTGCAACATGTTGATGTTGGCATGGGAGCATACATGTAATGTAAGGGAAGTTAGTATTGGTGATGACAAAGGTTTTATGGTTGAGTAGGTAATGGAAAAGTTTAGTGGTGACAAAAAACTAATGATGAAAAATGAAGAAAAGCCAAGTATATCTAGTTTCGTAGTAGAAAAGTAAAGCATACGACTTATATAATAAAAACTTGTTTATGGGTTTCTCATCATGATGAGAAAGCATGGCCTCAAAGGGAATGGTAGTAGAAATATAATGGTAAAATGGTTGGTCATCCTTAGGGGGAATAAGCACAGTGGTTGGAGGAGGTATTGTTTTAAGGCGCCAAAGGCTTTGTGGCATTCATCATCCCATTTGAAGGATACATCCTTTTTGATGAGATGATGAAATGGATATTGTAAAAGTGGTCGTAAAAGTGCAAAGTAAAGTGATGAATAGATTACAACTTTCCTTACAAACTATGAAGTTGACAAAGATTAGTAGGTGGAGGCATCTAGAGGATAGCCTTGATTTTAGCAAGATCAACTTCGATGCCACATAAAGAAATGATAAAACCAAGGATATTTTCAGATAGAATAGTAAAGACACACTTCTTAGGTTGAAGACAAAACAATACTTGATGATACAGATCGAAGATGACCTTAAAGGTCCATGTGTAAGGTGTTTGACCGATGTTTGGATTTGGCAAGAATATCATTTACGTAATCTTCCACTTTGTGATGCATAATGTCGTGAAATATATAAGTCATATCCCACTAATACATAGCACCAACGTTTTAAGACCAAAGGGAATGACACAATAGGAGAGGGTCCCGAAGTGGGGGTGATGAAGGTGGTTTTGTATTGATCTTCCGAGGTGAGTAATATTTGGTTATAACCCATTTAGAAACCATACATGAGTGATAAAATTTCATGGTTGGTGGTGAGATCAACTAGTTGGTCAATACTAGGTCAAGGAAAGTCATATTTGGGGAAAGCTAAGTTAAGGTCACGAAATCCATGAAAATGCGGAGTCCTCATGTCACTTTTGTGACAACGATGATGTTAGAGATCCATTGGGGATAATCAATGGGTAGGATGAAGGAAACCGAAAGGAGGCTCTAGAGTTCGCTTTGAAAAGAAGGGCAATCCAACGATGCATTTTTACTAGGCTTCTATTTCACGGGTTTGGCTTCAAGAATAGTTACAATATTGTGGACCACAATGTTTGGGTCAATACCGAGCATATCAATGTAGGACCAAGAAAAATCATTGTTATGATCCTAGAGGAAAGAAGTAAAAGATTCATGTTAGTAGCATCTAAATATTGGCCTATTTTTAGAATGTGCGGGTCATCTTGAGTGTGAATATTGATTTGATGGTCGATTCATTTAACATGGTTTTGTCTCAGAAGGTAATGACGGTGAATATAAGAATCTTCCACACCAAGGTAGGTGAGAATAGAATCATCATCTTGACATTGAATGATGTTAATAGAAGATGTATCATCATCGATCATGTTGGGATAGGAGGAAGGAAAGAAAGAGGAGCCTCTTCATCTCGTTGATAAGTTAGAGGTCCCATGGAAATAGTGCTCATGAAAAAAAAAAGTTAGAGGAATGGATTCTAGATCCATAGACTCTGTAGGTGAAGGTGGTGAAGTTGGTGAATGGGGTGGGAAGGTTTATTGTCCTCTAATGAATTCAACTCGGGCCTTCTTAGAAGATGGTTCATTAAATCCAATACCACTACGGTCTTTATGATTACAATTGGTGTATGGGATGAATATGACGGCCTTGTTCATATAAACAAAATCCAAAGCCCTTCCAAACAACGATGGAGGAAGGTGTTGGCGAAGTGGTTAAATTGGTGAGAGATTGAAGGTCAAATGAAAATGGTTGAGTTTGGGAAGGTGGCTCGGGAAAGTAGGTAGAAGCATCAAGTCCCCATATGTTAAGTCAATATGAAGGTGGGGAGGACCATAAGGGAAAAACCTCACCTATGTGGTGATCATAGCGGGGATGTTGGTGAAGTTTACCATACTCTTAAGGAGTAAGGAATGTGTCAATATTATAAAGGTGGTACTCCCCTAGAGTGAGGCATTGAAAAACACCTTTTAAGGGATCAGTAGTTGATATGTGGGTAGCAGGAATGGATGAATTACTGGATATTGGGAAGAAGAATGGGTTGGTTGAGAAGTAGATTGGTTGGTTGAGAAATAGATGGGTTAGATGATGGGTCATTTAGAAGTCGTGGCAATAATGAGAATAGGGTAGTTAGTTGTAGATGATTTTGTGGCAATATTGGTGGATGGGGCCATAAGTGAAGGAGAAAGTAGTATGGTGGTAGATTTCTTAACTGGTATAAGGACATCATTGGGTTGATATAACATGTTACAAGTATTGATTGGTGAAGGGTTGGTTGGAATGGTATAGTTGTGTCCTTCATGTTCAAAGTTTAAACAACAAAGTGTAAGGTTGAAGGAACGTAACCCATGGCGTAGATCCAAGGTTAACCAAGTAGAAAATTATAATAGAACTCCCCTCAAAGACATAGAATAATTGTAGAATGGTACATGGGTCCACACGAATGTGAAGAATGATGGTGCTAAGGGTATAAGTCATGACATCATTAAATGAACACAATATAACTTGGTTATTATACATGTAATTGGTAGGGATGCATATTTAGTTATACACATGGGAGAAATGATGTTAATTTTTAGCACCTTCATTGATCATAACATATCGAACATGTATATTATCAATGTAAATAGAACTAAATAGAGTGGGATCAAGATCATCGATTGGAGAGGTATAACCTTGTCATTAGAGAAACAAAAAGAGTGGCTACTAGATGAGTGGTAGAAGGTGTAGAGGAAAGGGATGAAGTGGTAAGAGAAGCCATGTGGTGAGGAGTGATAATAGATACCCAAGAGTAGGTTCATTAGCTAAAACCTCAATAGATTGCAAAACCTCCATGAGGGATTGTTGATGAGACTCGAGAGGTTTGGACCGAAGGTCGTAAAAGACATTTTGAGATGATATTGGTGTGATTTTTAATAATTTTATGATGGGAAAATTTGGCAAAAATAGGGTAGGTGGGTCCATGGATGGTGATATTTGGTGCAAGGTGCGAGATGGGATATTAGGTAAAAGAGTGGTAGATGGGTTGGTTGTATTCTCCTTTCCTTTGTCCTTTTGTCTAAATGAGGCAACCTAGATCATATTAATATGAGGAAGAGAGGGAGATGGATAAGGTGTTTCATGAAAGTTGTAACAACATGAGGGTCGAAATAATGAAGGAAAATGTTCTTGTGAAAGAATTTGAGCACACCGACATTTTAGTGGGGTCTTATCTAGTTCATGAATGTGGACCATGTTGATATCAAATTGCGAAGGAGGGTAAAAGGGTTGTGGAAGTGGAGATGGAGATGAAGGTCACCTAATAAGTAAAGGATAAGGATGTGTGGGGATAGATGGAGTTGGAATAGGGTTCTCATCTAAAAGATCATCATCGTCAAAATTTTCTTCAAGAGGAAATAGTTGGAGAAGAACAGTCTTAAGAGCCTTATAGTTTTCCACATCATGCCCTGGCACATGATGGTAAGCACAAATTTTGTATCATCAAACCCCTTTAGTTTAGGTTTGAGTGGGTCATAAGGTCTAAGTGGTGGTAATGTGATGACAGAGGTTTCCAAAATATTAGCTAAGATGTTGGTGTAAGACCCTGTCAATGGATCACAATGCAAAAAAAGTTTGGCTATAGATGGAAATGTGGGTGATTTTTGTGTGAGAGGCACCAAGGGAGGTGGAATCGAAGGTCGAGTCATCGACCAACCTGTTTGGTAGGTAGTAGTTTTAGGTTTAGATTGCTGATTCTTGGGTAAAGATGTAGCAGATGAACTAACGGTTGAAGGTGGTGTAGGTTTAAGTACTTTTGGGAGGGTTGTGGTGTTTTGGAATTTGGTTACACATTCCTAGATAAAGGTGCGAAGGAAGGCATGCATGATGTATAAGGGAAGGTGGATGGTGGAAGAGGGCAAGTTAGACAAGGTGATAATGGAGGTGTGGTGAAGACTGTGGGAAAAGGAAAGGTTGAACATATTGGTTGAATAAAAAGAAATATCATAGGTAATGATGCGATATACTAGAAGTGGTGTAGATATAGGTGGTGGAAAGGGTGTAGGTGATGGAGAATGAGTGTGTTGTGCAGGTAATTTGAGTGTAATGAATATTTTGACGAGGAGATGGATTGTTTTGCTTTTGGTTTACTTTGGGTAAAAGATTTCTTGGCCAAGGTTGATGGGTGAGGTCCTAGGATATAAAAAATGGGTGAAGGTGACAGAGGGGTGGTGGGTGAAACTGATGTATGCATTCTAAGAGGTTGGGTCTTCCTCTTAGGTGGGGGAATAATCTCTACGTTAGCTTGTGAGGATATAACTAAATCAATTTTTACAGGGGTGGACTAGGATTGATGTTAGCATGACTTCCAATGTGGCAATGGGTTTGGACACAAAGAAAGATATAGATGTACATAAGGCTTTGGGCATAGGAAAAAGTTTGGTTGTTGGTAAAGGTTTAGGTGTGGGTGAGGGTGATGAAGAATAGGTCACTACAATTGGCATGGGCATGGCGGGTTTGGTTGTCTAAAACATCTTTGGATAGATCATGGAAGTATCCGTAGACAACATTTACATCCGAGTTGAGAAAGACAAGCCCGAAGGCATCCCTAAAGAAGGGAATTTTTGACATAATCCAAGTGGTCAACCAAACATGAAAATGGCACTTTTATAAGGGGGATGACATTGATTTGGTAGTAATCCTTGTAAATAATGTCTGTGAGACATGGAAATGGTTGGCTTCAGACTCTGTGGGTAAAATATCGACAAGATCTTTGAAAGATAATGGAGAATTGTCACCATTAGGTTGGGGTGCTACTAATGGATCCCCTATGGGTAGGTGAGATGACAAGTAGGATAAGGTAGGTTCATATTTTAGAAAGGAGGAAGATGAGCCTTTCTCTCCCGTGGGTAGGAGAGTTAAAAATGCGGGTTGTTCGTCACATTGAGAGGTGTGTGGGGGAACCGCATCGGTAGATATAGCGGACTCCTCCGTGGGTAAAGGGGGAGATAAGTGAGACTCCCTATGGGTAAAGGAGCATATGAAATGGGTTCCTCCATGGATGAAGGAGCTTGTGCAAGAATCTCCTGATAGATGGTGTAACATTCCCATTTTAAGACTTTAGAAACAAGGGATTTTTTTGAAACATAATGTTCTCTGTTCTAAATAAAACATCATTTAGAACACACATTCCATGCCAATCAATCTCATAACAGATAAATAACCATATGCCCTTGTAATGAATTGGTATACTACCGATATGTCATTCCATGACTCGATTATCAACCGATCTCTCATGTTAATCTTAAAGTATATAATACTTTATGTATACTATGTATACTTGGTTCTCCTACCCTATTCCGTGTCTTGAGTGATCGTGTGAAGAACCTATTTGAATATTTGTTACCAATATTCATCTGACATCACGTTACTTTAAACTAGGTGACATAGGTCAACGCAACCAACAACTTGTGATACTTTGGCCAAATATTTTCAACATACTGTTCATGTTACTATTCCTAGACGACATACTCGTCATTCTGAAATACGTTCTTCACCTCACTCTTCTGTTATCTAGAATGGTCTTTACTGACTACCGTCAGTCCACTTGCCCAAGGTTTGACCCTAGCCCAGTTAGCAACATGATTTTTATAGGAAGACACTCATGATGACTTAGGATATATGGGCATACTTGGTTGACCTAAGTCATCCGATTGTGCCAAGGTACCCTAAGTCATAAAAACTACTACCTATCCGAATATGCTACTAACTTGACCTAGAGAGAAACTAAGTACAAGTCCAGATGAGTGTATATCTAGATGAACAATACGGAAGGGTGTTGCCACATGTCAACTGCAACACTTGTATCCATGAGAAGACTAGGACTTCTCGAGGGTACAATCCTGTAGTTGGCGTGTGCCAACATATGTTAGAACTGATTCATCAAGATGTACATACCCCCTTAGTGGTTATTAATCATAATTAAATTGGATTAAAAATTTAGATTACAATAACCCTGCCTAACCCTAATTCCAACATTCCATAAGTTCTTTATCCAACACTAGCTTGAGTAGATATAGAGAACTTCATTAATTCATGTTTGCATTTGTTATTAGTTAACATGGCATAACAAGTAGTTATCCCAAAAACAGGACAACAAACATCAGATGTTTAATTCTTAATGCAACCTAGTTGTCCAAATCAAGTGTGTCATCCACTTAGATTCAACTAGTGTTTACTTTATAAATGAAGGATAACGATTAAAGATCATACCACTATTCCTTTTACCTTTCATTCCATGAGAGAGGAAGAGTCTTCCTTTTCATGGTTAGATGTTAGGTTTAACATAACCTTTTTATCGTTCGTTACTTATATAGTTTAATTGTATGTCCCAAGCATATTTCATTATTAAACTATAGTTATATAAATAGAGAACAACATCCTTGCAATTTAACAAGTTCATTAATATAAGGGAGATTATACTATCTCCTTAATCCAACTCATTATCTTATAACATCAATAGTATACACGGATATAAAGAATACCGCAAAGGTATCATGATTATTTACATCATACCAAGACAAAAGAATTCACATCTCAAATTGGAGTCCAACACAAAACCTTTCAATACATGATTTTAAATATACATTTACAAGACTATGCATTTTGCATTCTCGCATGTCAATCATAATTAAGATCTTAAAAGAACATCACTTTTCTTTTCCAATACAACTCAAGAATGATTCGAAACTCTTTACATAAGATCCCAAATTAAATAAGCCAATGCATCATAAAATTTCTTTCCTTCTTTTATCACTTATGATGTCCATCTACAAAAATTACTAAAGAAGGGTCACTTAATGAATCGAGCATGATAAGCACTAAACATTAAAGTAAAGTGCATTCCACTAATTGTTCCATTAAAAAATTATGCTTAAATGAAACAATTAATATATAACATACAAACAATCATAAGTAATAACACCCAGGAAAGAAGCACAATTAAAGAGTTTGAATTCACTATAAGAAAAGAGCATAATATAATCTGCAACACCTACATTTATATCATATGGTTTAATTGATCCTATCAATTACTTTAAAACAGTCAACAAGTTTTGTCCTCCAATTGTTTCATGATTCCATAAGAATAGAAATATGCATTTATCTTTTCTAAGTAACAACAGAAGTTAGTTACAACATAGCTCATATTAGTATGCTTCATCTTTCCATATAAACAAAAGAAGAGAATCAATACATACTTATTCCCCATACCCAAATCATCTAAAGGATAGAATTAGGTTTAAAACACACAACATTACCTCAGTCCAAAGATAACAATATAAGGGATTCATAAATAAAGAGAGAACATCTAAACAAGAATCTTAATTCAACCCAAGAAGATTAGGAAACAAAAAAGTCGAACTGAAAGTCTTACTAACTTTTATATGTTAGTAGATATAATTCAAAGGTCGAAACCAGACTATCCACAAATCAAGCTAGACTCAATAGAATAAATCTCTTATCCAATCCATCCAAGAAATTTCCATCTCAGAAGAAAATCAATAAAAGAGAAGCTCGATTAATGATCTTATACAATCCACGAAAAAGGTTCTTAAAAAGAAAAGGACCCAATCCCTAATTCATTTCATTTATACTATGAAATGAATTCCCTTATCAAATTTAAACTTAGAAATTCTTTAAATAGTTCCCAAAATATATCACCAAACCGAACGCACATAGCCAAAGAATGCACACTACAAACTTTCCATTACAAATCTTACAAACTGGTTTCCTATTTCCATTCACCAAACTCAAGTTCAAATTCAATTCTGGAATGAAGTACATAAATCTGAGTCCCTAAAGATATATTGTCCCCAAGAGAACATATTCAATTCTCCTTTTAAAACCAGAGACTCGTTCAATGAATCCAACAAGGAATAGAAATCCATAATAGTGAAAGATACACAAGGATCAATACATCTCATGAACTCAAAGGACCGAATTCCCATTACAAGGCATCAACAACTTAATGAAAATGAGTAAGTAGTTCACGATCCCAAATAAGAACAATATTACAAAGCATTCTGAACAAAGTGATACTGTATCCTTTCATACAACACTCAGTATACTAGGTTTTAGATTCAACATTCTATTAAAACCCAAGAATCAAATAAAAGATCAGAAGAGAGTAAGAAAACTAAATAATACGTTTAAGACAAGTACTATCCCAAACTTACTTCCAACTCAACTGAACTAGAATCACCACAAGACTTTTGAATTTGAGGTTAAAAGATTTCGACAAGGAAGGTAATTGTTTCCACATCTAAAAAAGAAGGAAAGTAAATAATACATTTCCATAACCTCAAAACTTTTAATGACTGTTCCAAATGAACTAAAGATCAACCAAACCCACAACAGACATAGTTCTAGTCCATTTATTACTATGAACAAAACAGTCAAGCTTTCCACAAGACATGGGTTCACTCAGGAAGAGAGAAGAATAGGATACACTTCGAATTCACACGCCTTGTCAAGTTCAAGACACAAAATACAGTCTAAAAGATAGATGTAATACAACCATTCCCTCTCAAGAAGCTAAATAGAGGAGATCTCAAAAAGAGGTTACCGGTCTACTTCCGACCAAAACAAAACTCTCAAGACCCCCTCGAGCAGACAATCATAAATGAGGTTAAAGATTTTCAAAACCAAAATACCAACAAAACCCTAGCTCGTAATACAAGTAAAGAATCAAACATGTCGATTCCAACACAAGATCAAATACGAGTCAAGTATTTTCAATTCCTTAAATAAGAATAAAACTTCAGCTCAGAGTATATGTACAGAACAAAACTCAACAACTCGACTACAAGTTCAAAAGATTCAAAGAACTAAATATGAGTATAGTGTCGAATATGAAGATTCAACCAAAATTTCAGAACTACACCAAGTTCCAACACATCTCAGAACAAACACGAAGTTCCATTAAAAGCTTATAACGAATCACGAAGCTTCAACACAAGCTTAGAACAACCATGAAGCTCCACTACAAGCTCAACAAAACACAAGACTAAAACAAAGATTCAGAACCATACCAACAAAAATGCCATTCTAGAATGACCAAGAATATCTACTATAAATTCAATGAACACAGGCTCTAAATGATAGTTTAGAATGAAACATACGAAATGAATGCCAGTTCAGTCAACACTAGCCTCAAATACAAGTTATAGAGCTTCCAAAAACAAGTTCGCATGAATATCACCATTAAACTAGCACAAAGAAAGTTTCCCAAAAACTACCATTACCAGTAAATGGATTTACATTCCAAAAACCATAGAGATTTCATGAAAACATGCAAGTAAATAACCAGACACATCATGTAAAAATATATCTCATGTGAGCAGAATTTTTTTAATGAATCATTTAGAAGAAAGAAATAAATCT
Organism: Taxus wallichiana var. yunnanensis; assembly: GCA_018340775.1. Classification (NCBI taxonomy): domain Eukaryota; kingdom Viridiplantae; phylum Streptophyta; class Pinopsida; order Cupressales; family Taxaceae; genus Taxus; species Taxus wallichiana. Next base: position 403,650,682 of record CM031241.1, read on the forward strand.
TAATGGGTAGAGCCTATCATGCCTGATAGTGCCTTTGCCAATTCGAAGGAGACTTCCAAATTGAGTTTCCAACCCTTTTTCTTCTCCACGATATATCAACAACCAAAAATTCTTCTTCCAATGCCTCTTATACATTCCCTTGATCGAAAATAGACCAGAGAACCCAAAAATAGCCAAGAAGAAGAAGAAGTCAAACTATTGGTTCAAAGAACTAGATAGCTCCATGCAGAGCAAAATTTGCGAGGCATGCAAAACCAAACAACCTCTCACAAACCCACCTCTCGTGTTTCCAAGATGGTTTGCACACAAAAACCGAGATTCATTAATGCCATAACTCCCAATTATCCCACTTATCTCTCCTTGCCACCGCCTCCCAAAACTAGCGAGTACCAATTCCAAATCAACATGCAATTCCATACTTAGTGAAGCCTCCACATAAGCCCCACTAAAATTTAACTAGCCCTTACCAAACTAGTGGTACTTCCCTTCATTTAAATCCAATCAAATCAAATAAAATCCATTGGAACCATCGCCGTAGTGACATGCGACCTTAGGCCCCTTTCAAATAATTTAGGCTAGATTTCCCAAAACTTAGGTTAGTCAAAAATTATTTCCTAAATAATTTCCTTAGGTTTATGAACATTTCCATAGGTAATACCACCTTAGGTTATATAAAATTCACAACCATTAGTATTAGGCATTAGGTTAACATAGTATAGTATCACCATAGTAATCTCCCCTTCCCTTATTCATTTAGCACAAGAGCTTAGGTTAGGTCACCCCCCAACACAATAGAATAAGAAGCTTAGGTTAGATTACTACCCAATTGAATAGGCATAGATAGGAAGTAGGTGTTCTTACCTAGCTTAGGATACCGTTAGGATTATCCTTAAGTTTTTAGGATCCTGATCCCCTTCATAGTCATAAGATGACTATATTTTGTTTATGCCAATAATGTCCTACGGAGATCAATCCCAAAGACCCAAGCACAAACTTACAACCGAATGAAGACATGATCACTCAAGTCCAAATAACTTGTAACATACAAATTTCAGTCCACTATGTCTCTCAACCAATGAATGTCAATTTACCATTCAGTCCATTAAGAAGATTTAAAACATTCCTTGGATCACTGAAATTGATCCAAGGATGAGTCAGTACAAGAGATAAGTTTGCAACTCTCAAAACCAGATTGTAGCTTATCAATAAGAAGTGAAAGTGGATTCTTGCAAGCCATAAAATTTCAGTCCAATGAATCCAAGAGTAGAAATGATTTATCCATAACAAGCATGATTTTCAACAATCAAGGAAACACACCTCATTCAAGAAAATCACATGCCAACGCTTGTAATGCAAAGAGAAATATAACAGTTTGTTCAAGGTGTTACAGATGGAGTAGGAGGAAAGTGAGGAAGATCTGGTATGATGTCAAAAACAACATGAACCTCACAAATGTTATTGTCATTGGTAGAAGGTTCACTGGTTTGGTTAGATGAAGGGGTGTGATTTGGGAGCGACCTCTTGAAAATGTGAAGGTTCCGATTAGTCGATTGCATTAGGGTTATCCAAGACGAGATCTCCACCATATAACATTTCTTGGACAATATTTTTAAAAGTTATGCAATTACCGTCGTTATGATCTTTAACGTGATCATAGTTGCAGTAGTAATCATTTTCTTTATACCATGCATGCATAGGATGAGAAGGGTCAAAACTAGTATGTGGTTTAATGGGTGGAAGATTGATTTCTCCGGATTTTAGATTTTTTTCTAAAACCGAAGAGTAGGGTTCTCTTATGGGAGTGTATTTTTGTTGCTCCCGCTTGAACCGAAAAATTCTAAACAGAGAAAGGTTGGAAGAAGGCTTTGATTGGTTGGATGGGTGAGATGGGCCGGCTTTCAAAACTACCATGTGGGCAGATCCTTTTCTTTGGAGTAATTATTTTATGGTTTGGAAGAAGAAGAGGTATCATTTGATTTAAATGCAATGTTATTGTTACGTAATTGTATCTTCTTATTTTAAATGGCATGAATTTCAAGTTTTTGAGCCATGGTTAATGCCTCGTTGAACATACAGAAGGCTTGAACTTCAAGAGTTGACGAGATTTGCCTAGCACAAGCTCTAGTAAAAATTCTATTAACTTAGTTTGAGGAAGTTGGAATGTGAGTGGTTGATTAGGCTTGAAGCAATCAACTAGCGACAAAATATGTGATGGATTCATCTTCGTATTTCGTGTCGAGAATAAGTCTTTCATAGTGACTTTATAAACAATATTGATAGAAAAGTGGTCTAGGAAAGCTTGAGCCACTTGGTTGAATGATAAAATGGAGTACCTAGGTAGAGCACTATACCAATCCAACGCAGGTCATGTCAAGGAAATTAGGAATGTTTGTAAGAGCAAAGTGTCATCATGAGTGATTAGATAACGCCCATGTTCAAAAGACCGCAAGTGTTGCTGAGGGTCCTCTTTGATGTTGAACCGATTGAATTTAGGCATTTCCCAATGCATAGGGTATGGAAGAATTGGAATGGATGGGTGAATGGGCTCATTGAAAATATCATCATATGTCAGAGAGTTACATGAGCCGGAGACCGATGCTTCCAATGTCTACATCTTGTCCATCATCATTTTGATAAGATCGTTAGTAGGTTGTGATGAAATGGGCACCCCCTATAATATAAGGAGGTAGATGACGGAGGTATGATGTGGATGACATTCCAAAGATGTGGTGGTGCTTGAGTATGAAAATTGTGAGGGAGGAATAGATATAGGTGGAAAGTACCCGAATAAGCGATATATGAAATAGGAGGTTGTTGGTAATAAGTGTAGGTAGGTAGAGTAGATGTAACGAATCTCATAGTAATTGGTGGAAGAGACCGGGGATAGAAAGAATGAGGTTTTGGAAGGGAATGTGGGCTGTCGACACCAAAGGTAATTGGGATACAATAGGTATATGGGAAGTGGAAGTCATGGGTAAGTCGGTATTGAGTGTGGTGGATGTATGCATGGTGGATACCATAGGGGCTACGGATGTTGTGGAAGTGATAGATGTCATAGGTGTAACTAATATCGATGAAGTGGGGTCAAGTTGAGAGACAACGAGTGGTAAGGTGGAAGAGGGTAAGGCCGAGATAGTAGTATCTAATGCGAGAAGTGGGTATGAGGGTAGGAGGAATGGACACATGTATGTCGATACAAGATGCCTTGATGAATCCCAAGTAGATGAATATGATAAGTAATTTGTAAAGTAGAAGGGTTTTGGTTGAGTCTCGTGAACTCCTCATCATTAGTGCTGATGGTAATAGGATGACTAGGATCCATAGGTGATAGAACCAAAGGTGGTGATGGGCTAGGCAAGAGCAGGCTAAAGGCTAGCATGGAATAGTTGAGCGTTAGCTTGGCTATGAGTCAAAACCACGTGTTTTATAGTAGGCTTGGTATTCTAATCTCTCGAAAATGCCACAAAAACACAAAATAAATGGAGGAAAATGGTTTTGGAAGGTGAAAACTAGTTGTTTTAATTAAAGAATTAAAACATAGAGACCTACACCGGTTAAGGTAACCAATGTCGGTGACATGTGGAGGTAATCGATGTCGATTACCTAAGCGTGATCGGTTCATGTGGAAAAATAAAAGGATTTGTAAACTTGACAATAAATGATGAAAATGAAACAGATATGAACTTTGAAAGTCATTTAAAAGTCATAGAAATATGGTAAGATGGCTAAATAAATCTCAAGGAATAGAAATGATATAAATGCAATCTTGGTTTAACCGACAAAAACAACGGAAACCAATAGTGGTAAGTAAACCGATGCGGTGAGATGTAAACAGATGATGTTCGTTGGACCGATGCGGTCACTGTGAAATTTTGAAAAGATAAAAATAATGAATTTTTTTATTTAGATCAAATGAAAGACCAACCTAGAAATCGATTATGGTAATGGTTGATCCTATCACACTCGAGAAAAATCCAGTAACACACCAACTATGATTGTAGAGTGTGCATGAAGAAAATGATGAAGAAAACAAACTCACACCTTAAAACACAAATAAGGAAAAAACTACCAAACGTAAAATCCTAGGTGGTAGATTTTATGTGCTAGCTTATGCCATTTAGGACCGACTTGTGAAAAAAATGGATTTTTGGTTTGAAAAAGGTTCCTACGAAAATCCAAGAACTAAGGATGGTTTTAGGTATGTTTTAGTGAAGGGGGTCCTTTCTCTAAGATAATAATGGGACAAAGAAACTATTGGGAGCCCATTGTCAATCCTTTGATCATGTGATCATTGGATGATTCTTCCAGGAAGAGACAATGTTTAATAAATGTGTAAATTATTTAAGTGGTTCGGTATAGATAATTGCAAATTGAATTACGATTGAATTTGTTAGCCATTAGCTAGGCATGACTTCCAACATATAGGTTTCCCTCAATTTAATGTGAGCTACAATGTGACATACCAAAATGAAATGTAAATATTTTAAGCCCAAATCCACAATTAAGTTTGATGTAGAAAATAGAGAACAGGAAGAGGAATGCTCTTTCACTAAATGCAATACAATAGAAAGGAAGATGTGTTCTTTTTAGAGCACCAAAAGAACAATTTATTTTAGACAATAGAAAGAAGGAGAATATTTTAAGGGAGAAATTTTAATGTGAGTTTTTTTGAAAAGAAATAAACACTCAAAATGCACCCTATAAAATGAACAATGAAAAGGAACCCCAAAATGGGTCCCACCGAGCATGCCAAAATGTTTCACCAAATTGTTGAGTGATAAAACAGATAGGGTAAAAGGTCAAGGAGGAATACTTGTGAATAGTCGGTCGAAGGTTGAGTGCAAGCGTTATTGACTTGATCCAAGTTGATTGTAGAGAACTCCTTTTATCTAGGAAGCATTGCTTGTAGATGCAAAGCAAGACCACAAAAGAGTATTAAATAGCAAGAGTCAGAAGATTGCCTAGCAAGGCTAGATTTGGGAAGTGTGATGCTTCCTCGAATGGTTTTCAATCCTTTGTTTGATATAATTTAATGTGAATAAACAACTTAAATATATAGATCATATTGCAATGTAATGATTTAGGTTTCTCATACACATGATACATCGGATTTTATGCTAAACATTAAAATTACACTAAATCTTGTTATAACAGGGGTTTGTTTAGGTCAACCATGTATGTCAAAGGTTTGGTAAGGCTCTAGGGTTGATTGGTTGAGGTTTGGGTTGATTTTGAGTGAGTGGGAAGCTTGCTAGTCTGAGATTGTGAAGTGACACAGAGATCGATATCGGTCTAGTGACCGATGCCAGAAGGAGGCTAAACCGATGTCGGTCGGGAACCGACATCGGTAGGGGAAATAGGTAATAAATTATTAAAAGGATATTTTTAGGCTCTCTGTAATTACACAGAGAGTGAGGGTAGTATGGTTTGGGTCGTAATATGGCTGAGAAGACTCAAGGATACTAAGAAGGGGAATTGGAATGGTAAAAAGGCTTGGGATGGTTGGATAGTGGGTTGGTGGGAGGAAGGTGGTGTACATGAAATAGTGGAAATAAACTACTAAAAGAAACCAAAGATCTACAAAAGGAATAAGAAAAATGATTAGGATCACAATTACTTACTTGATGTCTTGCAGATCTTAGGAGTTGGGATGGTTGATGGTTGATAAGAGACAAAGTTCTTGGGTTGAATTTTGTGGCAATATGGCCTCTGTGTTTCGTGAGTTTTCCAATGCTATGGAAAGATGAACTGTATGCTTGTCTTGCATTGTGGTTATGTGTGTTCGTCATCTAGATGCAAGAGTTCTTGATAAATCACACTTGAATGAAAAATAATCTCTAATCACTGAATGACCAACCCGGGTAAAGATTTGTGAAAGTGTATATAAGGTAACTAATGACGGTTAAGTGACCTATGATTTGACGGTTGAGGAATAACCAAATGTTGGTTAAGGCAAGAAAACCTAGGTTTTGCCAAAAATAGGCAAATCTTTACTATTTTTGGCATGAATTTGATTGAGTATTTTTAAGGAAGTGGATTTTTACTTGGGAGAAGGCAAGAAGGTCATAGAAGAAGTCTAATTAGGTTTTAGGAAGAATTCTTAGTTAGTTAGGTTAAGTGGTGACTCAACATTGGGAGTGATGACTTAGTAATGAGAGTTATGACTCGGTCCTTTTGAGTTAAATGCACTGGAATGGGTCCAGGTGAGGTGTAACGATGAGGTGGAGGTGTGAGGGTGAAATTAACTTAATTAAGATAATTAAATTAATTAATAATGTGAGGATGAATATTAGTATAGGATGAAGGGGTTATGATTAATTAAATATATTACGTTAATTGATTAAATGGGACCAAGAGGAGGGTGATCCAAATTTGGTGTCTACACTCGTGTAAGAATTAATTGTTAAAATATTACAACCATAGAGTTTCAGCTTAATGAATGATTTTAGGCTATTAATATGCAATCTTTTCCAAGAACTGAAAACAAACATGCAGAAAGACTTTAATGATTGGTGCTATTTTGAATTTCTCAATGCAGATTGAAAATAGAAAAATATAACCACATATAAAGTTGATTATCAGACCTTCAGTGCTTGATAATGAAGAAAATTGGCAAGTTTTTGAAGATGATGAGCAAATATGCAAATTTTTACAAAGAAGAATCAATTTTCTACTGAGTTAATCAAGAAAAATTACAACACTTATATGGTGATAAGATTGTACAGACTAAAAACAAACAAGTTACCTCAAGGGATGGTCACATTAGAGGATATTTTCAGTTCTGATGATCAACTAAGAAAGGATAAAGGAAAGATATCAACTCACATAGATAACTACAAAGAGATCTTAGTTGATGATGAAAAGAAGTTATTTATTGGAAAGGTATGTTCCTTAGCTAAAAAATAGTCTTTCATTAATTTATGCAAAAAGAATTTAAAGATGTTTTTTCTTGGAAATACCAATATTTGAGAGGATTTGACCCCAATTTAGCTCAGATACCATAGAGTTGCAGCCAAATTCCAAACCAGTTAGGCAGAAACAAAGGCATGTAAATCCTAAGATTGAACCCTTGATGAGAAAAGAGTTATCCAAGTTGATTGAATCAGGTATTATCTTTCCATTTAAGCATTCAAGTTGGGTAGCTAATCTTGTGTCATGTTCAGAAAAAGAATGGAAAAATCTAACTATGTGTGGACTTTAGATATCTTAACAAAGTTTCATTAAAAGATCATTATCCATTGCCCAATATGGATTAGATTTTAAGAAAAATTTCAAGTTCAAATAGGTTGTCCTTGTTAGATGGTTATAGTGGATATAATCAAATTCTAGTGTGTGAAGAAGATAGATACAAAACAACCTTCACCACAAAGTGGGGTACTTATGCTTACAAAATAATGCCTTTTGGACTCTCTAATGTCGATGCAACATTTCAATGTGCAATGGATATGGATTTTCATAGCATTCTAAATAAATGCATCTTGGTTTATTTAGATGATGTTACTATATTTTCAAATAATTTTGATGATCATATTATGCATCTAAGACATACTTTTCAGCTTTGTAAGTAATTTGGAATATCATTGAATCCCAAAAAGTCTATCTTTTAGTCCATCAAGGTAAATTACTTGGACATATTGTTTCTAGGAAAGGTTTAGCTATTGATCCTTTCATAATTGAAGCAATTTCACAGCTATCCTTGCCTCATCATAAGAAAGCATTACAAATTTTTCTTGGAAAAATCAACTTTGTTAGAAGATTTGTTCCAGATTTTGTAGCATTGGTTAAGCCATTAACAACTATGTTAAAGAAAGATAAAAATTTCTCTTGGACCAGTGAAGGAAGAAAAGGATTTGAAGCTATCAAGATAGCTATTTCACAAGCTCCTACTTTGGAAAATCCAAATTTTGATAAGTATTTCACGATGTATGCACTTGTAGGAGTTGAAACCATTTCAGCCATATTAACTCAGGTTAATGATGAAAATATTGAGTAGCCAATTTCTTTCTTTGGGAAAATTTTACATGACTACGAGATAAGGTACACTTTTCTTGAAAAATAAGTACTTACTATAGTTAGAGGATTAAAGAATTTCAAGTACATGTTTTCCAATAATAAGATATATGTTTTAGTCTCTCATCTAAGTGTTAAAGTGTTCTTGTTGAACAAAGAACTGAATGATAAGATATCGGTTGGATTACAAAGGTTATGGAGTATGATGTTGACATCTATGTTGCAAAAATAGTCTAAGGTAAAGGATTATGTGAACATATGATTGCTGATATGGAAAACAACAGGATGCAAAATTAGAAAATTCATTACAGCATGCTAAAATTACGTATCAACGATGAAATGTTATTACAACCTGAAAATCAGCAACCAGAACTCAATCTAGAGGTTCAAGGATCAAGTTAGATGACTGATTTGATTAATTACTTACATCATTGTACTTATCGGGAAGGTATGAATGAGAATGAATGAAGATATTTTAGATTACAAGCTATACCTTATGTTTTCACTGATGTTGTGTTGTTCAAAAGGGATATAAATGGAATTTTCTGCGATGTATTGATTATGATAGAGTGCAAAGCAACTACTATCTGAGTTTCATGAAGGACCTACAGGAGGTCACTTTTCAGCACATACCAAAGCCTTAAATATTATAAAAGTTGGTTATTGTTGGCCCAAAATATTCAAGGACTTATTTGAATGGATAAAAAGGTATAAGAAATGTACATTCTTTCTTGGAAAAGAATGTTTAGCTTCGTTACCCTGTAGCCTATTTCGGTGGATCAACCCTTCACGCAAAGTGGGGTCTAGACTTCATTAGCACAATAAATCCACCTTCATCACAAGGACATATGGATCTTGACTACCACGGATTATTTCACATGTTGGATTGAAGCAGTGGCCTTGAAAGAAGCTAATGAGACTTCAATCTTATCATTTTACGAAAGTATAGTTTGCATATTTGGTGTTCCAACAACTATCATTTCAGATAATGCCTTAGCATTTCTTGGTGCAAAGGTAACAGATTGGGCTATCAAACATGGTATTTATCCGAGTACTTTGTCTAATTATTACCCAAAAGGTAATGAATTAGCTGAAAGTACTAACAAAAATATTTTGAAGATTATCAGAAGAACACTCAAGGAAAACCAAAGAGCTTGGTATCTAATGTTAAATTCAACACTTTTGGCTGAGAGTGACTCCTAAAATATCGGTTGAAATTCACCATACAAACTTGTTTATAGATGTGAGGCAAGAATACCTATTTTAGTAGAGCTTCCTGTATTGGATTTACTACATCATATGGAATTACTTGAGAATGAACCAATACAGTTCATTATGTAGAACTAATAGAGTTGCAAGAGCTAAGAGATCAAGGTCATATGAACATGGAAAATAATCGAGAGATAGATCGAGAGAACGCTTGATAAAAAGGATATTTTAGAATATTTAATGAAGGAGACATTTTGTTGAAATGGGATGTTGATCGTGCAAATCTAGGAAACCACATGAAGTTTGATAAAATTTGGAGTGGTCCTTACATGATTTCAACTTGTAAAGAGCACAATGCATTTCAGCTTTCAAGGCTGAATGGAAATGAACTTCTCATTCCTATGAATGGTATATTTCTCAAACATTTTTATTGAAAATATTACAATTTCTAGTTAGATTAGGATTTCCCTTTCAATAAGTGCAATTCATGCGCATTACAATGTTTTTCAATTTAATAAGTGCATTCGTGCATGTGATCTAGTTGACCAGATCCTTTCCGAAGTTTTAGTTTGTTTTTCAGAAGGGTCAGTTTTTTAGAAAAGGTAGATTATGGTTACATTACTTGACTCCATGTCTAATGGACTAGAGCAAGGAACTGGTCCACAAGCTATCAGGAAGCTTTCCCACAGGATCACCAAAAATGTTAACAATTTTTGTATTTGTGCAAAAATGGCAACTCAAAACTTTGTTTTTGATGGAATAAATTGATGAATGAACCTAACTAGGGGGCATTTACAATTAAATTATGTTTCCAGTTAGGTGAATCAACAAGAAAAATTGCAGCTATGTGTGTTGTTGTAGAATGAAACACCTCACGTATGTTGTTATCCCATGATCACCTTCATCAAAGATGCATAAGCTCTGAAGAACTAAAGTACAACCTTGAGGAAGGTGGAAATAGAGGCAGTAACCGAGGAGTTGGTCTCAAAACAGAAAACATAGTTGTTGTTTGCATTGTTGAGAGTTCATTTTTAAGTTACAAGTATTTTCAATTTGATTATTTCCTATGATTAAGTGTTATTAATTATGTTATTGATTTGTTTAATTCATTGTACAATCATTACATATCATAAAAGTTGAAAGTAAAAGGAAGTACACAACTCAATTACAGAAATAATATCATTTATTCATTAAGGAAATTCAATGTTTCCCACACAAGTCATGGGATGTAACTTATGATTATCAAAATAAATGGTACATGTGCATGAAATTAAAAGCAAAGGAGTATAGAAAAAACCCATCATTGCCTTGGGTTTTCTTTCATTCTTTGTCGTTTCAGTTTCAAATTCTCCATCTTCATCTATCGCATATAACATGCTACAATGTACCGAAAAATAGAAAAAGGACAATATCAGTTAAGATCTCATGGTTTAATTTGTACTCATGTGTTATCTAACTTCAGGGAAATGAACCATTTGAGATCAAAAGCATAATGTACATCAAGCAAATGATACGAAATGAAAAGTCCCATCTAGCAAAATTTCATGACATTCATAGGAATCATGACAAGTATAAAATAAAGAGAAACAAAGTCACTATGGAACATAAGAGAGGCCAAAAAGCCTAATGTTTTCTAACTAGTTTGTTTAAGTGTGCAGGTACAGGTTACAATAGAAGATAATAAAATTCATGATTTAAATTCGTACTAACAGTATACGTTATTTTCAATGCACAAACAATATTCAATGCTACAAGAGAAGAATTCATTCATTTCTTTCACAATTATTAAGGTACAAGAGTCTGTCAAGACAAATAAAAGAAAAGACCGGTCAAACAAATGATACAATATCGGGATATCAGATACAAAGTTCATTATAGTATGCAATCATTTGCAAGACAAATAAATATTTTGAGACTTGTTATGTGAATATGGAATGCTCCAACATAGTCTCAATCAAGGAACATGGGAAAACTCAATGTCACAACTCATGCATTTAACAAAGATACAGATGTTCATAGGTATGCATTGAAAGAAATACACATACTTGGAAAGTATACATTGTATGTTTTCATGATTCATCAATTGATCAAGCAATGTAGGGTTCTTTACATAATTGAAAGAAAAGAAATATAAATGCAATACAATTTTCAGTTTAAAAGACAAAGCATATTTCCAAAGACAGAACTTGAAGGATGCTTTCTAGATGGTGACAGATCCTTATCAAAATAGATTGCATTAAAAATACATAAACACATATGAATGAGCTAGGATCATAAAATGAGGAAGTAAAATCTCGTTCAAAGAGCTAAAAATGGAAAGAATCAAGTACAAGAAATGCCGATATTATTTTCAGATCCGAAAGAGTAAAGTAAATATTTTCATTACAGTGCAGGACTCAAGACATGTTTTCAATACATATTAAGGTACAAAGTGCATGAAACAAATCAAATGAGATCATGTTACACAACTTCTTAGGTACAAAGAACCAAGTACAAAATGCATCCATTACAAGATATGAAGTGATGAATAGAAAGTTACAACCATCAAAATAAAATATACATAAATAAATGACACAGTTCCATTGATACATAATAACACATGAAAGATACATCATTTGTAGAGTTCAACAGAGCTTAATGAAGATTTCAAATCTATAAGTGGAATAAGATGATTTTTTCTTTTAAGAAAGAGAAACAAGCCAATTCATAATGCAAAGAAAGGACAACATTGTATCGTTTCTCTAAGCAATGAACCAAGTCAAGTAATCAGTACAAATAAATGAAGAGGATCATCTTCTGGGTAGCTTAGTTCAAAGCTCAATAACACTCTTTACTAGAAGTAGCAGTTTTCTAAAGTACCGAGGATCCCTAGAGAGTCATGAAAATGAAATACTTTTGCACACTTCCACAAGAGTAAGGAAATTGTATTCATTAAATAAATAAATACAGTGAATTGCACTAATAAATGATATAAATGAATAGGAAATACAAAAACCACGAGTTGAGAAAAGAGTTCAAGTTCCAAACAAGATGGAACATCAAGATTTTGATGGCATAGATGTCAATTTTATCACAATAAGCAAATAACCAAGGACTCTAAATAGTAGGGTTTGATTGAAATAAAATTACAGCTTCCAAAATCAATGCTAAGTCAAAATATAAATACCCATGTCAAAAATTCACTCAAATCATCAACAAAGGATAATTCATAATTCTTCTTATAGATACAAAAACAGCGAAGGGAAAAGCAGAGTTTTGAGTTCTACAAAATCACATAACTCATATCTACAATATCAAATGTTATAAGTAGGTTCTTCTCCATTCTCAAGATTTCTAAAAATGCATTAGATGGTAGAATATAGATCCCAAGCTCACAATAATTACTAGTCACCTCTTTCCCAACTCACATTGACATAAAAAGGTTCATAAACATGACATATAAGAGAGGATAAACCTCCTAGATCTCAATCAAAGCCACTAACTAATGGAGCACAAGACAATGGTAAAGAAGATAAATGTTGACAGCCATAGAAGCTCATGTAAAGGAACAGAGCATCATCCATCTTAGAGAACCATCAAAAGCATGGCCATGAGCTATTAAGAAGATGGCGAATAGAATGAAATAAATTATGAAATAATAATGCCCAAGCTCAAACCCTCATGAAACTAACTAAAGCACAATTACGAGACCAAAAAAATCATTCATTCCTCTAATGGCCATGACGGATTTCTCATAAATTTATAAAAGAGCTCGAAAATATGAAAGGAACTCACCATTTCTAGCGGAACATTCAAACCCTTCTACAAGATCATGTAATTCATTCACAAGATATGCAAAGCACATAAAACCCATGACATATCAGTGATTTAAACCTCATTTTTTATCCAACACAGAGTACCAAAGGTTATATTAGTAGTGAAAAGGAGCAATAACTTTGATGCAACCTAGAATTTACTGATAACACCCTAGTCACGCCGCACATCACTCAACCTAGACTGAGCACTCACCCAAAGTGTGCAAAGGTATTAGGTCCCTCTTTAGGGTTGTTGTAGTAGGATGTTAGCGTGATGAAGGAAGAAACATATAGACCCATAACTAATCCATCATTCTACAATGCATGCTACATTCATATCTATGAAAGAAAGAGATTTAAATAGTAATCATGATTGAATCAATAACATGCACTACTCAATTATACACAAGAATGACACTTAGATTCAGCCAATATCTTCCATCTATTAATAAACATAGAAGCTTCTTACAATAATGTCAATCTATACCAATGCATGCATGGATATGATACAGATAATTCAGTCATATGCATATATCTCTATACCTTCATACATCTATCTCTCTCGACTCACACATCCATCTCTCCTCATTATCTCTCTGTGATTCATATCATATATATAGGGTGGGGACTTTCCCTTCACCGCTTATCTATTCTAGAAATAGGCCACATGTTATTAATAGCCACATGTCATTTACAAGCATAGCCACACATGCAAGTGTGCTATCTATAGACCTCTTGTAGTTAATTGAAGTGTCAATCCTATTCTTAGCTCGTCTCCATGTAAAATGCTTCGATTCGATACTCCAAAGATAGACAATGTATGACGCGCACATCTCTCGCATTATTTGTGTTCCGCATGCCATCTTCTAAAAATAGGTCATTATGCTCAAAATCAGCTAAGTCCCAAAAGCTAAACTTGCCCTCCATGTGCGAGTCCTTCTTATTCCTCCACGCCCTTGATCCTGGCCTTCTCTCATGTGCTTACTTCTTGTGTGATCTCTAATAGGTATTCTCCGATCAACATTACCCCACACTAATCTTATTGTCATCTTGACAATGGGTATCGCCAAAAATTGAAGTAAAATTGAAGTTTGAACACTTTCTTATTTCCTTTTGATCCTATTGTAGATGCCTTCTTAGGTGCCATTTTTACTTTGTAATCCTTTTTGTAAATCATTCATTGCTCAAATTCGCAATGTGTGAAGCAAACCCTAGCTCGATTCAATTGTTCCCTAGGTGGAAACTTTGTGCCCTAACTCCTCTCTATCTCCTTGCTTCACTCAAACCCTTCACCACCAGGGACGCAAGCTTCTTTTCACACATATCTGGTTGTCACGCTTGGTTTCACACCCTTCGCACCTTAACTCGATCACTCGACTCTTTGCACTTAGCTCTTTTCTCAAATTCTCTTAGTTGTAATGGTAAAAATGAATCCGCATCCCATCCTTATATAATTTTTCAAATTTTGATGCATTTATTGCTCCTTCACCTACCAAATATCCTCTCATTCATTGACCAAATTAGTATGTTCTAATGAAGTACATCTTCGCACCCCAACTATAACCTTCTAGCGTGCCTTCCTACCCTCTAGTCACATACTTCTCTTCAACGCACACCCTTGCGCCCGAGTACCTCATCACTGTACCTTCTCCTAGTAGTTATCATGGCCTCTTCTTACCTCACGTTATATTGTTATTTCATTCATCTCCATCCTTGGTCACTTTTGAGAAACAATCTTCTTTTGACTTAAAGCACACCCATAGCAGCTTATTCCTTTCACCTTTCAATTCCCACGTCTTTTACTTGGATAACTACAACCACCCCACACTAAAGGTATGTGCAATCCTTTATGCATAAACATTCTTCATATAGTAATTAGCTTCATGCGTGCAAGTGTGCTTATTACACAAAAACAACAACTAAATTAACAAATAATAGCGATAATGAAGGAAATACATAATTTGAAACCTAATCTAAATGGAAATACTTCCTTATTACAAACACCAAGAAGAATTATTTATAGTGAGGGCTTTAGCCTACTCTCATTAATTTAATCGGGTAGCCGTGTTCCATCAAGTTATTCTAACTAGAAATCACCGATTAAAGTATGTAAGTGATGACATACAACCCCAACCAATGTACTTTGAGCTTGTCTGGATGGCACAAGAACTTATAGTCATAAAGAAGTACCATTTTCCTTGTGCCTTCTAGTGTGGAGTACAATCTATGCACCCAGAGTAAAGGTGGTAATGCTTCTGTCCTACTTTCCATATCTCTCACACTCACACTACCGAATGTGATGATGAACAGGTTGATCACCATGATAAGTGTATATCTACGTAGGAGCATTATGAAAGGCATGAGAAAAGAAATAATAATTTCGTTAATCAATATTTAATCAACGGGATCTTCACAAATATGTAGGAGAGGTTGTTCCTACAATGTAGGAAACAACCCACAACAATACACGAGTTGTTTTAACAACTCGTTATTACAAACCAAATAATGATTATTATAATTATGAGTTGTTTCTAAACAACTCATAATATAATAATAAACTAAATACAAATAATGTTAACACTAACATAATCCTAACATTCACCCCCTTAGTGTGAACATTATTTACTAATATCACCCCCTTAATGTGAACACGAAAAAATGCACCATAGAACTGGAACCAGAATCGTATGCCTCCGCATACTTTTAGGTCTGCATACTACTGGCTTGGATCTTGCTGCACATGACCAACCACTTCACCACAGTGAACCCCATACAGATGATCACACTTCCACCAATTCACCTACATACGCGAACTCAACAGTTCCTGCTTTCACTTCCAGTGAATGATAGATTTCACTGGCCGATCGATGTTAGAAGTATTACGATAGTCGAAGGATCTCTATAGTCAAAGGATCACTCTAGTTCAGTTGCCCTCATATATAACTGTTCTCAACATCCAAAATACACATCTTCCTCATTTGAATCAAAATAGGGGAAGGAAACCACACACCATTTTATTTAGCACACACCACACAACTAAAATAATAGAAAATACTGCCACCAAATTTGAATGCGACCTCCTGTCGTTGGTGACTGACGAGAGGCGTTGATCACCCTCCATCCTCCGTTGCCTCCGACCTCCAATTTCATGCTACTAGCTCAGCTAGATTTGGTCATGGAACTCAAATTCATATCTAAGGATGTCGATTCCACCTGAAAATGCTTCGTGAGGCAAATTTTTTTATTTTTATTTTTTACTTTTTACAACTTTCGACTACAAATCCGACTCAAAAATACTTTGACAACAAGAAAACTACTACAAACACTAGTTTTCTTAGACTTACAATACAATGATCCACTAGCCAATGTTGGAAATGACTTTTCTAAGGCTGATATGTATGCAACTTGTGATTAAATAATACTAGGAAGACTAGACTTGACATTAAATAAAATCCCTTAAAAGTAATCTCTACGGGCATTTATTAATACCTGCGATTATTTTTTAGATTACAAATCTAAAATTCTAGTCAAAATATAAGCGTCATCAATGACATGATATGATGAGCCTCTTGACAGTAGTGATTACCCATAATTTTCATGCAACATACAACAAAAATGAGAACATACACTCACAGTCCCGTGAATGGCGTTTATTGTTGGGTTTGCGTTTGAATGGTAACCAATAACTTCAGATATATGTTTCTGTTCTCCAACGTGGCAGGCTCATGGAAGTGTTGATGCCGCTCAAAACGAATCAGAAAACAAGATTGTGAGTTTATACAAACCCACTTCCATGTAGATCTGTGTTCACCCAAGCGGTTCAACCTATCACCGATGGATGAGATCCTCACATGTTATGGATGGCAAATACGAAATGTATAGAAATGACATACTAGAATGCAAGCTGATTTTTTTTATAATGCATGCAAAACACTGAAATAACACCACGCTTCAGCTGTGGTCACTGTGATCTCAATGCAAAACTGGTTGTGTAGACCAAACGTGAATAAGAAGCGAGGAGACTGACAGAGTTGGGATGCAGTCTAAAATTATTCGTGAGCACTGTTGATGTACAACTATGACTGATTCAATATAAATGCTAATTAGAGCATTAGAACTTCATACATGTAGCCACCATACAATATGACACCAATAGCGCAACAAACAAGTAAAATTGGAATGATCCGAAATGGCGTTGCTACCAAGAAATACCAACAACCCGTACAAGAATACAATGGCACGAAACACACTGGTGAAAGAGTTCTCTGTTAAAAAAATTCTTCCAAATACTGATTACTACGCAAATTCTTTTACATTCTCGTCCCTCTCACAAGACTCTCATCTGGATTTCACTCTGGTACCAAATGAAAGGTATGAGCAAAGAAATAATAATCTCATTAATCAATATTCAATCAACCGGGATCTTCACAAATATGTAGGAGAGGTTGTTCCTACAATGTAGGAAACAACTCACAACAATACACGAGTTGTTTTAACAACTCGTCATTACAAACCAAATAATGATTACTATAATTATGAGTTATTTCTAAACAACTCATAATATAATAATAAACTAAATACAAATAATGTTAACACTAACATAATCCTAACACATTGTTCCTTACAAACCTAGTAGATATGGCGATTGCAATCTCTTCCCATTTTATAAGATTATCTCTCGTGGACTACCCACTAGTGTGATGTTGTCCCACATAAGGTATATACTAACATATATCTTCTCTTAATTTGATCATCCTTTGTGGTTCCATGGCTTTCAAAAATGTAGGAAGATCTTCTACCCATGTATACCAAGGTATTTTGCTACCTTTCCATCGAACCAAATGAATTCCATTATGCATAACGACACTTTTACCTCGCGCCTAATAGTTAATATGTACCATGATCCTAATTTTTGCAAGCAATACTCGTAGTATCACTAATAGAATGAGAATCCTCCCACTATAAGATACCTTCTTTTGATGGCTCATTGACCTCTCTGGGTCTGAATAACACGTACATAAATTATCTTTAAGTCCTCCTCACTTAGAGGCTCAACATATGGCATAGATTCCCATCTTTCAAAGGTATCACAACCCTTTCCTTCTTGTTCTCAAAGCTGATACACCCCTTATTAAATCTCAAGTCAGCATTATTCGCATAACACCAAGGGCATCCAAGTAAGGCTGGAAAATTATCTACTTGTAAGTGTTAATACCTCAAAATCCCATGAAACTTGGCCCCTTGTATGGTTATAGATGCATCCTTCAAAAATCCTATGGGAGTGGCTTTAGTCTAGTTTTCCATAAAAACATATTAGATGATGGCTGCAATGGAGGCCTCCCCATTTGTACCCATGCATCTAATGTAAGCACATTACTTCTCGCACTGTATCAATCAATATGTTTCTCAAGTAGCCATCCATCCACAATAGCATTTAGAGTAATTTCCTTGTCATAGTCAATATTATCGGGGAAGATTTGGATACGAGAATCTATCATCCGCTCTCACGACTTGCATGTGGAGTGTTCCATTTTAACTAACTTCCTAATAGTGGAATAATGTTCTCTTGGCGCAACATTTTGCACACTTCTCTCATATCATCAATATCAATTTGGATTATCTCTAATGCTTTCTTCTTCTCCTTTAAGTATTTTATCTCACCTTGAAGATTCCTTAGCACTTCTATGGTATCCTGGTAAACTTCCTTCTGATGATTAGGATTTGGGTACCTTGCATGCAAAACCTCCTCCTTGGTGATCGTAGGATTCTGGTGTAATGCTTCTCTTGCATGTGTCACTTCAGCGCATGTAGTAATATTCACTATCAATGCCTCAGGTCCTTCTATTATCTTGGGCATCCATTGATCTTCTACCACATGTTGGATTCTAACCATCCTAGTGCCTTTGTTTTCTTGCTTATGTTGCTTACTCAGATGCTCATATAAGTCTGGGAACTCTTCATAGCTATGGTTCTTCCTACAGAAAGAACATGCAATATTCTAAGGACATTCACACCTATAGTGGTCAGGATATCTGCATGTATAACATGTTCCATGAGGGAACTCACCTCTTCCTCCACCATGACCTCGTCCTCCATATCCACCATGATATCCACGTCCCCTTCCATGACCTCCTTCAAAATGCCCCTCATTCCTTTCATAGCATGTTTGATTATGATCCCAATCCTAGTGCTCATTCTTACCCTTAGAATTATCTGTTACACTTGTCTGTCGTACCCCAATGTCTATAGCATCCTAGATCTGACCAATCAACCGACAATCCTCAGTATCATGGGTTATGGACTGTAAATTTTGCAAAAGCAAGATACATTCTTCCTTATCATGCGTTGTAATAAAGGACAGTGACTAGCATCATGATTTAAATGACAGATCTCACAATCCAATAGTAATGAGCATACAAATCTATGAGGAAACTATCCTTGGTGTGACCTTCCACTTCACAATCTGTACACTAAATTCTTGAGCGCATTTCATGGGCTGAATTTGTTGATAGCTTCTCTAACTATTTTTTCATAGCTGCAATTTTTCCTCCAAGAATGGAATAACGCAAGTGTCAATACTCGCAACTACCCCAAAGCATGCAAATATGCTTCTAGTGCTTCACACATATCGTGTATGTCTTATGTGACATGGCGCCCTTCTAAATGGTGTAATCAATCCTCCAAAAAACCACTTTGTGCATGTTGGCTTGCATGAATATCATAAGATAGATTAGATAGAAGTTTCTTAAAATAGGCATCATACTCACGTAAACTCTCGAGTCATGCCTTGCTTGATATCTTGAGGACAACGATACTCTTCTACTCAAACTCGGGGATATGGAACTCTTTCAAGAAATCATCCTTCAATGCTACATAATCCACGTAATTTGTATCAAGGTCAAACTTCTGTACTAGCTATGTGCACGTCCACTGTAGTGTAGTAGCAAATTGAATTTTCTTACACTCGATAACCGTGATCCCTTTAAACCACCATAATATTACACACATATGCACATGTTCGTCAACATATTCTATACCTCTATACTCCGAAGATGAAGAGACATCTCTATATAAACATTTTGTGGTTGTTGTGGGCCTTGACCACACGATCCAGAACCTCCTGTGTTCCTCTACCTCTAGATCCACAAGAACTAGAACCACCTATACCTCGATCCTCCACCGTAGCTAGAATAGGACCTATAGATGTACTCCCCTATACTCCAATAGTAGTAATATATCTTGGACCCCTACGGGGAGGTAGTTCCACTTCCGAGAGGTGAATCCAAAGTGTGCACTCACATTACGTGTGGATGATGCACCTAAGAATGTTCCTACAAATATCATTGAAGTTTTCTATCTTGCCATTGATGTACTTACTCCCTAACTTACTCTGCTCTCCTACTTCCCAAGTTAGCTTGTTGGTCACTTGTCATACTAGATCTTGGAAAACCAAGCGTAAGGGCTAGGTTGCAGTGCATTAAGATGCGTGCCCGTAGCCTTGAGTAGTCTTCTTTGGCACATACATGTGTGAAACCGAGGGGGATATTTGTCATGTTTTCCAAGATGGGGAGTTCCTAATGATCTAGCTCCACATCTTCTACGAGTTATAAATCCTTCACGATCCATCTCTCCTCAACACCATATTTTCTATAATGAAATGTCGCTTCTCTATCTCCCTCTCACATGCCTCATTATACTTAAGCCACTTCTTCAAAATCTACCTCTCTACCACTAGGTCTGCCATCTTTCACCAAACTTGTTCTTGTCTTCACGCATGGTGAAGTTTAGTTAGCCATTGGTTTATTCTCTAGGTTCAAAGTTACCATCAAGATCTTGATCGCCAATGGAATACCTTGCAAATATACTCCTCTAGGATCTTGTAAAACAAGAATTCAATTACCTCCAGGGAAAGAATACGTCGAAATTGAATACTCCATAATATAAGCGTTTAGAACACCATGAAACCATGTATCCACAACGCGAGTCCATATCAGATCAACATCATAAAGGGCCTGAAATTCTTCCTGTGTCTAGACAAGTGTGCAATACCTCCAATTCCATTGAGATGCATAAGTAGTAAGCCACTCGTATAGTTCTACTAGAAAGATGGCAAAAATATCTCATATAAGTTGTCATACAAATTATGTTCTACCCAAGTGTGTCCATTAAACTCGGATCCACTCTTGAACCACGGTGTATATTCTTCCTCCGGATCGTGTATCCGCTCAATACTTGCTAGAGTTAATCGATATGTCTTCATCGTGAACCATCCGAACACAATGAAAAAGAGGTCCCTGAAGTGGAACTAATGATGTAGCATAGAATTTACTAGATAACACCCTAGTCATGCTAGCACATCACTCGGCCCTAGGCGAGTGCTCACTGAAGCACGCAAAGGTACTGGTCTCTCTTTAGGTTTGTTGTAGCAAGATGTTAACGTGATGAATGGAGAAACATATAGACCCATAACTAATCCATCATTCTACAATGCATGCTACATTCAAATCTATGAAAGAATGATCTTTAAATAGTAATAATGATTGAATCAATAACATGCACTACTCAATTATACACATGAATGATACTTAGATTCAACTAATATATTCCATCTATTAATAAACATAGAATCTTCTTACAATAATGACAATCTATACCAATACGTGCATGGATACGATACAAAGAATTCAAGTCATATGCATATATCTCTATACCTTCATACATCTATCTCTCTCTAACACACACATCAATCTCTCCTCTTTATCTCTCTGTGATTCATATCATATATATAGGGTGGGACTTTCCTTCACCACTTATCTATTCCGAGAAATAGGCCACATACTATTAATAGCCACATGGCATTTACGGGAATAGCCACATATGCAAGTGTGTTATTTATAGACCTCTTGCGAGTTAACTAAAGTATCAATCCTATTCTTAGCTCATCTCCATGTAAAATGCTTTGATCTCGATCCTCTAAAGATAGACAATGCATGGCGCACATGTCTCTACATCGTTGGTGTGTTCCACACACCATCTTCTAAAAATAGGTCGTAATGCTCAAAATCGGCTAAGTCCCAAAAGCTAAACTTTCCCTCTGCGCGTGGGTCCTTCCTTTTCATTTACGCCCTTGATCCCGGCCTTCTCTCCCGCATGAAATTCTTGTGTGATCTTTAATAGGTATTCTCTAATCAACAAACTAGCAATATTTTGAATAAGAGAATCAATTTCGAGCTCAAAGATATAGCCAATAAGAAGAAAATCTCAGCTAAAGAAATTTCCATGGGAGCAATAAACTCAAAAAAATGCAAGGATTTGGCGAATGATAATGAAACCAAATTCCTCAATATCATCTATGAGTTATAGCATTTGAAATCATGAAGATGAAACCCACAAATGGGTATTACAAAGGAGTTTGAATATCATAATAGAATGATGAAATCCAAAAATGGTAGAAATGATCGTAGTAGCTGAGAGAATAATGAAAGAGGTGACTTACCAGTTGATGACAGAAAGAATGGAAATCCCAAACCATCAATAAATTTTAGAGCTTCAACACATATTTCAATGGCGGCTATGAAAAATGACTAGGGTTTTCCCTCTCTCACATCAATTTCTCCATGTCATAAATGAAAATAACGTAAGGAACCCACCAAAAAAATTCACTCATTTTAAATACGGGGATCAAAGGCTCAGTGAACTAAAAAATGGAGACACTACATTTAAAGTAAACAAGAAGCTCACCTTCCTAAACAAGTAGCCAAGATGAAAAATAGAGCTCTCGTTTCCATCATGGAAAACCATCGATAAAACCCAAAACGGGAATGAAAGGGTAAATACCATTTGCAAAAAAATATAACGTAAACCCTTCTCGAAAGCTTCAAACTAGAGTCAAGATCGAGACGATCATCAATGATGGCCATCTTTCAAAATAATCCATAGTAAAGGTTTGTGAGGAAAGATCTTAACAAAAAAAAATTTGACAGAGAGCTCGAACTTCAAAGATATCATAGAGACTTTAAAATAAAACGTACATGAGGAAATATTACAAATTAAATTGAGCTTGAAGGACCAGTTTTTGATAAGAGAATACTTTTCAACGATCACACAAGAAGTCCGCGTGAGAGAAGGCCGAGGATAAAGGGCACATAAGAACAAGAAGGACTGCACGCAAAGGGAAAGTTTAGCTTTTGGGACTTATCCGATTTTGAGCATGACGACCTATTTTTAGAAGATGGCATGTGGAACACACCAATGATGTAGAGACATGCGTGCCACACATTGTCTATCTTTGGAGGATCAGATCAAGCGTTTTTCATGGAGACAAGATAAGAATAGGATTGACACTTTAGTTAATTGTAAGAGGTCTATAGATAGCACACTTCCATGTGTGGCTATTAATAGCATGTGGCCTATTTTTGGAATAGATAAGTGGTGAAGGGAAAGTCCCCACCCTATATATATGATGTGAAGTACATAGTAGTGTGTGTGTGTGTCGAGAGAGATATGTGTGATGGATGTATGAAGGTATATAGATATACACATATGACTAAATTACTATATCAAATCCATGCATGCATTGGTATAGATTGACATTATTGTAAGAAGATTATGTGTTTATTAATAGATGGAAGATATTGGTTGAATCTAAGTGTCATTCCTATGTATAATTGAGTAGTGCATGTTATTGATTCAATCATGATTATTGTTTAAAGCTTGTTCTTTCATAGATCTGAATGTAGCATGCATTGTAGAATGATGGATTAGTTATGGGTCTATATGTTTCTTCCTTCATCATGCTAACATCCTGCTACAACAACCCTAAAGAGGGACATGGTACCTTTGTGCGCTTTGGGTGAGTGCATAGTCTAGGTTGAGTGATGTGCCATCTGCGACTAGGGTGTTATCTAGTAAATTCTAGGCTGTATCATTGGTTTCATTTCGGGACCTCTTTTCGCTTGTTTTCATGATGGTTCACGATGAAGACATACAAGTTAACTCTAGAAATGATTGAGGAGTGGATACACGATTTGGAGGAAGAATATGTATGGTGATTCAACGGTGGATCTAAGTTTAACGCACGCACTTGGAAAGAACAAAATTTGTATGACAACTTATACAAGATATTTTTCACTATCTTTTAGTAGAACTATACGAGTGGCTTCTTGCTTATGCATCTCGGTGGAATTGGAGGTATCGTGCACTTTTCTCGGACACAGGAAGAATTTCAACCCCTTTATGATGTAGATTTGATCTAGATTGGTCTTTGTGGATACATGGTTTTGTGGTGTTCTAAACAATTATATTTTGGAGTATTCAATTTTGATGTACTCTAGCTTGGAGGTAGCTAAATTATAGTTTTTACGGTATCAAGAGGATTATATCTATAAGGTATTCCACTCGCTATCAAGATCTTGATGGTAACTTTGAATCTAGAGAGTAAAATAATGGCTAACTAAACTTCACCACACGCGAAGATAAGAATAGGTTTAGTGAAAGATGGTAGACCTAGCGGTAGAGAGGTAGAGAGAGGAGAGGTAGCTTAAGTATAATGAGGTGTGCGAGAGGAAGATAGAGAAGTAGCGTTCCGTTGTAGAAAATATGGCATTGAGGAGAGAGATGGCTTGTGAATGATTTCCATCTCATGTAGAAGACGTGGAGCAGAGCATCAGGAACTCCCCATCTTAGAAAACATGACATATATCCCCCTCGGCCTCACATAGAAGTGTGCTAGAAGAGACTACCGGGTCATGGGTGCACTTCTTAATCCACCTGGTGACCTAGCTCTTGCGCTTGGTTTTCCAGTATCTAGTACGATAAGTAACCAGCAAGATAACTTGGGAAGTAGGAGAGTAGGAGTAAGTCAAGGAGCAAGTACATCAATGGCAGGACAAATGACTTCAATGATATTTGGAGGAACATTATTAGGTGCATCATCAGCATAGAAATTGAGCGCGCAGAATGTTAGATTCACCTCTGGAAGTGGAACTACCTCATAGATTGTAGGGGTTCAATATAGTACTATTGTTGAAGCATAGGGGAGTACATCTATAGGTCCTATTCTAGCTACAGGTGGAGGATTAGGAGGTATAGGTGGTTCTAGTTCCGGTGGATCTGGTGGTTCTAGAGGTAGAGGGAACACAGGAGGTTCTAGATCAGGTGGTCAAGGCCTGCAACAACCACATAATATTTATATGGAGATGTCTCTTCATCTTCCGAATATAGAGGTATAGAGGATGTTTTCGAACATGTGCATATGTGTGAAATCTTGTGGTGCGCTAAAGGGATCATGGTCTGTTGAGTGTAAGGCAAGTCAATTTGCTACTACATTATAGGGATGTGCACACAACTAGTATAGGAAGTTTGACCCTAATCAAATTTGCATGGATTATGTAACATTGAAGGATGATTTCTTGAAAGAGTTCCATTTTCCCGAGTTTGAGCATAAAAGTATCGAGTGCTCTCAAGATATCGAGTAGGGCACTACTTAGAGTGTACGTGAGTATGATTCCCATTTTAAGACACTCCTATAAAGCTATATTATGATATTCACGCAAGCCATCATGCAAAATGGTTTTTGGATGATTGATTATACCATTTAGAAGAAATTGCCACATAAGACATACAGTGAATCTGCGCTGAAGCACCTTTGGAAGTAGCTTTGCATGCTACGGAAGTTGGGAGTATTAATCACGGCATTAGTAATTTCTTGGAGGCATAGATTATAGCTATGGAAAAATAGTTAGAGAAGCTATCAAAGCAAATTCATCCCATGAAACGCACTCAGGAATTTGGTGTACAAATTGTGAAGTGGAAGGTCACACCAAGGATAGTTTCCCTCGTAGATCTGTATGCTCATTACTGTTGGATTGTGATATTTTTCATTTGAATCATGATGCTAGTCATTGTCCTTTGTTACAGTGCGTGATAAGGAAGAATGTATCTTGATTTTACAAAATTTATAGGTCCACAACCCATGATACTGAGGATTTTTGGCTGATTGGTCAGATCCAGGATGCTATAGACATTGGGGTATGATAGACAAGTGTAACAGATAATTCTAAGGGTAATAATGAGCACCAGGATCGGGATCATAATCAAATGTGCTATGACAGATTAAGGGGCATTTTGAAGGAAGTCGTGGAAGAGGACGTGGATATCGTGGCGGATATGGAGGACGAGGCCGTGGTGGAGGAAGAGGTGAGTTTCCTCATGAAACATGTTATACCTGTGGATCTCCGACCACGATAGGCGTGAATGTCTTTAGAATATTACATGTTCTTTCTACAGAAGAACCATAGCTATGAAGAGTGACCAAACTTATATTAGCATCTAAGTAAGCAGATAAGCAAGAAAATGAAGGCACCAGGATGGTTAGAATCCATCGCATGGTAGAAGATCATTGGATGCCCAAGATAGCAAAAGGACTCCGAGGCATTGCGTGAAGATTACTACACGAGCTGAAGTGGCATGCGTAAGAGAGGCATTACACCAGAAGCCTATGATCACCAAGGAGGAGGTTTTGCATACAAGGTACCAGATCCCGCTCATCATAAGAAAGTTTACCAGGATACCATGGAAGTGTTAAGGAATTTTTAGGGTGAGATAAAATACCTCAAAGAGTAGAAGAAATCATCGAGATATAGTCCAAAGCGATATCCATGATCTGGGATATGTGTGTAAAATGTTACGCCAAGAGAACATCATTCCACTATAAGGAAGTTGGTTAAAAGGGAACAATCCACACGCAAGTCTTAAGACCGGAAGTCGATTCTCGCATGTAAATCTTCCCCCGATAGATTGACTATGATAAGAAAATTACTCGAATGTTGTTTTTGATGGATGGATGTTGAGCAACATATTGATTGATACAGTGCGAGAAGTAAATGTGCTTACATTAGATGCATGGGTAGAAATGGGGATGCCTCCATTAGAACCATCATCTAATGTGTTATTTATGGAAAATCTGGACTAAGGCCACTCCCATAGGAGTTTTGAAGGATGCATCTATAACCATAGAAGGGGCCAAGTTCACTAGGGATTTTGAGGTATTAGCACTTGCAGTAAGCGAGATAATTTTCCAGCCTTGCTTGGATGCCCTTGGTTTTATGAGAATAATGATGACTTGAGATTTAATAAGGGGTATATCAACTTTGAAAACAAGGAGGAAAGGGTTATGATACCTTTGACAGATGGGAAGTTTATGCCATATGTTGAGCCTCTAAGTGAGGAGGACTTAAACAGAATTTATGTACGCACTATTCAAGACCCAGAGGTCAATAAGCCATCAAAAGAAGGTATCCTAGAGTGGGAGGATTCTAATTCTATTAGTGAACTATGAGTATTAGTTGTGACAATTGGGATCATGGTACATATGAAATAGTAGGATGCAAGGTAAAAAGTGTAGTTGTGCGCAAGAATGGACTTCGTATGGTTTGACATATAGGTGGCTCAGTACCTTGGTATATAGGGGCAAAATATCTTCCTACATTTTTGAAAGCCATGGAAACATAGTGGACATATCAAATTAAGATTAGAGCTACGCTAGTATATACCTTGTGCGAGACAAGAGTGGCGCGCCGGTGGGTAGTCCACATAGATAATCTTATGAAATGGGAAGAGATTGGAATCACCATATCTATTAGGTTTGTAAGGAATAATGCACCTATGCAGATGTACACTTATCATGGTTATAAACCCTGTTTAGCATCACATTCAGCGAGTTGTCGAGACTCTTGACAGAGTAGGATAAGAAGCTTTACCACCTTCACTCGGGTGCATAGATTTTACTCTACGCTACAAGGATGTGCACGTGCCTAGTATGTATACACAAAACTACATCAAGAGACTCGGGAACTGGAAAAATTTGACTGCAGGAATGATCCGTAACTTTAACTACTTAGCTGATGAACAAGATTTAGAAGAGCGTATCGAGAAGATGATTCACCTAGATGAGCGATGAGCCATAACACGATGGAGAGAAGCATGAAAAGGCCTGGAAGAAAGCATGGCATGAAAAAAACATAAGGGATAAGAAGTTTGAGATTGGACAAATAGTACTTCTTTATGACTCTAAGTTCTTGCAGACCACCCGTGCAAGCTCAAAGTACATTAGGTGGGACCGTATGTCATCACTTACATACTTGAATCGGGTGCTTTCTAGTTATAAGAACTTGATGGAACACGGCTACCCGGTTACTTTAACGAGAGTATGTTGAATCCCTACTATAAATAAGTCTTCTTGGTGTTTGTAATAAGCGCAAGATTGGCATTTAGATTAGGTTTTCAATTCTACATTTCCTTAATGTATTTCCTTCATTTTCATTATGCTTTGTCAATTTAGTTGTTTTTGTGTAATAAGTGCTCTTGTGCGCATGAATATTATTTCTATATGAAGAATGTTTATGCGTAGAGGACTGCACATATTTTTAGTGTGGGGTGACGGTTGTAGTTATCCAAGTAAAAGACTGTGGGAATTAAAAGGTGAAAGGAATAAGCTGCTACGGGTGTGCTTTAAGTCAAAAGAATATTGCTTCTCAAAAGTGACCAAGGATGGAGATGAATGAAAGAAAAGTATAACGCGAGGTAAGCGGAGGCCATGATAACTACTAGGAGAAGGTACAAGTGATGAGGTACTTGGGTGCAGGGCATGTGCTAAAGATAAGTATGTGACCAGAGGGTAGGAAGGCACACTAGAAGGTTATAGCTAGGGCACGAAGATGTACCGCGTAAAATGAAAGAATTTGATCAATGAATGAGAGGATATTTGATAGGTGAAGGAGTAATAAATGCATCAAAATTTGAAAACTCTATATAAGGATGGGATGCGGATTCATTTTTACCATTGTGACTAAAGAGAATTTGAGAAAAGAGCTAAGTGCAAAGAGCCGAGTGATTGGGTTAAGGTGCAAAGGGTGTGAAACCAAGTGTGACAAAAAAATTTGTGTGAAAAGAATCTTGCATCCCCGGTGGTGAAGGGTTTGAGCAGAGCAGGGAGATAGAGAGGAGTTAGGGCACAAAGTTTCCACCTAGGGCATGATTGAATCAAGATAGGTTTTGCTTCGCAAATTACATAATTTAAATGGAAATTATTTACAAAGGATAAGGTAAAAATTGCACCTAAGAAGGACCCATAATCTAGACACATGACGACAAGAAGCCTTCACCGTCATGTCGATGAGCAGTGAGCAATGCATTGGTAAATGTTTCGCTGAAGTTGCTAGAAGAAACATGGATAAAGCTAGAACAATCGAGTGCATTTGCACGAGGAGCTAAAGACAAATGATGTGGTGATAGTGTGCATAACACAAGAGAGGTACTTTACGTACAATGTCATCATAGCTAGGCCACACTGGAGGCCAAGGTACCACAGATGTTTCCTTCAATGATACACTATGTAGTAAAGTTGGTGGACTTGGTACTTCAAGATGAACCTCTTCGCATGACAAAGTGCAAGGAAGTCAAAGAAAGAAGAAAAATGAGATAAATCTTTAGTGATGTAAAATATTGCATCTTATGAATGGCTGTTGCAAGTGTTACAAGAAGTATTAAAGAAAGCAGACTAGGATTTAAACATATGCACAGCTCCAGAGGTGCTTATCAATATAAAGACCCTAGAAGAAAAAAATGAGGTTTAGAAAGCAATGAAGGACAAGACATTGGGCCACACAGAAAGATTTTCAATAGTTAAGAAAAAGTGTGATGCCCCCGGCAACAACACAAGAGCTGTATAAGACTCAGTTGGAAGAGCTTGGGAAGCTAATTGTGTAGAAGATGGATCTAATAGATAGAAGAATGACATCAATGTCCATCGTTGTGTTGGTTCTACAGAATGAAAAAGGGGAGATTGTGAGGGATGAGTTGGAATCCATTGATGTGGACATTCCAGAGAAATCAGAACAAGCACTAGTTGAATGACAGGCCTTGGAGGCTGAAATAAAGGAGGAGTATCCAGAGTTGATACTTCAAACCGATACTGAGAGGAGGCTGCCTCATAGCTTCATAAATTTTTGTATTTATCTACATCCTTTCATTCTTATTCTTTCCATTTTTCTATTCTTTACTTCAATTTTTGGATATGCCCATTGTCGGGATAACAATGAGATTAGTGTGGGGTAATGTTGATCGAGAACACTCACGAGATCACACATGAAGTCCGCGTGGGAGAGAAGGACAAGATCAAGGGCGCAGAGGAACATGAAGGACCCGCACATAGAGGAAAGTTCATCTTTTGGGACTTAGCTGATTTTGAGCATGACGACCTATTTTTAGAAGATGGTATGCGGAACACACCAACGATACACATTGTCTATCTTTAGAGGATCAGATCAAAGCGTTTTGCATGGAGACAAGCTAAGAATAGGATTGACACTTCAGTTAATTATAAGAGGTCTATAGATAGCACACTTGCATGTGTGGCTATGTCTGTAAATGGTGTGTGGCTATTAATAACATGCGGCCTATTTTTGGAATAGATAAGTGGTGAAGGAAAGTCCCCACCCTATATATATGATGTGAAGTACATAGTAGTGTGTGTGTGTCAGAAAGAGATATGTGTGATGGATGTATGAAGGTATAAAGATATATGCATATGACTGAATTACTATATCATATCCATGTGTGCATTGGTATAGATTGACATTATTGTAAGAAGCTTCTGTGTTTATTAATAGATGGAAGATATTGGATGAATCTAAGTGTCATTCCTGTGTATAATTGAGTAGTGCATGTTATTGATTCAATCATGATTACTGTTTAAAGATTGTTCTTTCATAGATCTGAATGTAGCATGCATTGTAGAATGATGGATTAGTTATGGGTCTATATGTTTCTTCCTTCATCATGCTAACATCATGCTACAACAAACCTAAAGAGGGAACTGGTACCTTTGCATGCTTTGGGTCGAGTGCTCACCATAATGCCGAGTGACGTACAAGACGACTAGGTGTTATCTAGTAAATTCTAGGCTACATCAGCAGTTAATGGTCACCTAGTAAAACTTAAAGAGAGCTTCACTAGCTCATTCAGAGCTCGAGAGAATAATAAAATATTAGGTTTCAAAAAATATTTTACTCACCCAACTAAACCACATAAAACCTCACTAGTGGGTTAGAATATCAACGCTCTAGATTAGAAAGGATGAAGATCAATGGTTGAGGATCAAGTTCATCAAATCCTAGCCAACTACCTTATAAATAGAGGTCGGAGAATCAATGTCACGAGATCATTCTAGTATAAAGATCGAGAGTTAGGGATCAATTTTACCTTTTCAATGCAAACTAAGAGTTATTAGTAAACTCGACCACGTTAGTTCAAAATCCACCGACAATTCCATAAGGGTTTGATCATCGTGGAGGGGGTACTTTGTCCCAAATAATGATTATTATTTGCATCGACCTTACCAAAGGTCAAAATAAACTATAATGAATATTCCATAGACCATGCAAAATACCGAATGATTTTGCCAAACCATGGTCTAACCATGTGTGAGTCGAAAGGTGCCCATGATTATTGGAATCAATAGTATATGCCAAGTTAAATATGGGACTCATAACGATCAACATGATTATCATTTGAAAACTATATTTTGATGCCCATGATTATTTAATCATGTTTATAGACCAAGGTATAAATCAACCATGTGCCATATTTTTCAAAGGTGACCAATAATGACATATGTTATGCCCAAGTCAAAATAAAGGTAAATCATTACCTTAAAGATGGAAAATATACCTCAAACCTTTCTAAGGAGACCCTACGGAAATATTTAAACAAATATCATATGCCATGGCATGTTTTTGTGAAGTGGTCCCCACAAGAGAAAAAAATGCACACATAGAGGTCAACATCGTGAGGCATGTATGATAAAAATAATTATAGCCAATTACCTTAATTTTCACAAAATAAGGGCATTATTATTGTGCACTTGTCTACAGTGGTCCCCACTTTGTAAGTAAATAATTTTGCTAAGTGTTCAAGACAAAATTATTATTTTTTCTTGCACAAGAGTATATTTTTACATGATTTTACAAAGGACATAATAGAGATAAATCCAAATTCATCATTCAAGTAAGCGGCTAATGTACATGTGTCACATCATGCACAAGAAGACAAAGAATATGCACTTACATTAGAGGAGACTTGAACAAAAAAAGCAAGTGGCTAATATTAGCCAAAAATATTCACCCAAGTATATTAATTGTATTAAAATAGAACAATCAACTACACTTTGACTAAGTGTATTTTTGTAACTAAGGTTATTAATGCCTCATTGTAATCAACATGTCTATTTTTATTCCTTTATTTATTCATGATAAAGGGGTAAAATTAACATGCATGGGTGAATACATTGTAGTATATTTTTAGGAGGGGTTGGGTGAAGTATTTTTGCTATATATTGTGTGCACTAGCAAGGCACAAGGAGGAATTTTTGGACATAGGAGTGTTGAAGCATATTTTTGCCAGTTTTTTCCTTGAATGAGAACCAATTATTGCCTTTCCAATTATTTACAAAGTGGTGTGTATCTTTCCATTAATTCTTGTGAATGTTAATTCCCGATTAATTATCTTACCTTGTTGTAAATTTGGTGTTTTCTATATAGTCTTAGTGTGCATGTTAGCTTTGTGTTGTTGTGATTTATCCCTCAACACACAAGTTTTTTTCCTTAGGATTAAACTAAAACCCATTGGTTCATGCATCTACAATTTGTTTCTCAATTTTATTGTGCATATAATCAATCAAATCCCTCAATAAATTTGGTGTATCACCCCATTTCAATTTAGTTACAACAATCTTTTACCCTTAAAACCCCAAAAAAATAGTTTAGGATACATTAATAAGGAACCGGCCTTGATACCAGAGACTCACCTCAACAATAGGTATATCCACAGACCTGAGGTGTTTCCATTGTATCTACAGAAGTGAGAGATAAAGCAAGCTTAGAACCCCTATTGCCATATCTCAACAAGGATTCACTTCGAGAGATAATGATCCCCTTCAAAACCATTTACCAATAATAACAAAAATAAAGTCTTTTAACTTCTATTCTAAGAAAAATTAAGATTCATCTAGATTCCCTTCTTTTACATGAATTATTTGTAAATTCATTTCTAAAACTCATTTAGTCAAAAATAATAATAAATCTATCTTTGTAAAATTACAACTTATGGAATTCAATATAAATTGTACAATACATATATAAAAACCCCATTATAGCCTATGGATTAGCATTTCTTTCTATAAGATATATTTTCCTACAATTGGTGAATTTATACTTCCATTTAATTTTAAGTAAAAATTCAAAAATTTCAAGAGGAAATTCAATCTATTTTATTTTGATCAAGTGCATATGTGATGTAGTGACATTTTGGTAGGAGACCAAAAACATATAGTGGATTTTTACTAGAATTCCAAATCACCTAACAACCGAAAAGAGAAATTGATGTCTTTCAATTTCATAGTCTTACGATTAAATACACAACACATGCAAGAAGAAAATTATAAACAATATAAATAATTATAGTTATCTATCATTGTAGATTAATTTGTTTCATTCATTTAACTTGTAAATTTTCTCTATTATTATAGCCTAGATTTTACGCACAAAAGCCCAAGTTACATTGGCACATCACTCATCCTGAAATGAGCACTCACTGAAGCATTCAAGGGTACCTGGGACCCTCTTTTATGTCAGCTTGCTCAAGAATTTATCATGATTATACAAACATTCCAGATCTATAACAGATAACAAATTATATTACAAAGTAAAAACTAGATCTAGATCTTAACCATATGCAAGATTAACTCATACCAGAATCAAGATTAACTTTACCATGCATGAACTAGTAACAAATGTGTCAACAATCAATATCCAGCCACAAAGATCCATTATATTAATTATTGTAAAACACATAAGTTTTTACATACATAAGAGTATCACCATGAGTCATGTGTGCACATAATCTAATAGCATAACTCTATTACTGAAAATGGGTCTACTAAAATATGTAGATCACACACATATATATAGGGGTGGGGACTTTCCCTT
The DNA here is from genome assembly GCA_018340775.1 of Taxus wallichiana var. yunnanensis. Classification (NCBI taxonomy): domain Eukaryota; kingdom Viridiplantae; phylum Streptophyta; class Pinopsida; order Cupressales; family Taxaceae; genus Taxus; species Taxus wallichiana. The sequence goes on from CM031241.1 coordinate 403,684,739, forward strand.
GACTACCCATGCATCCATGCATCTCTAAAAATAGGCAACATGCTAAGAATAGCCATGTGCTGCTACAAGATAAGTACCAAAAAGCATGCAAGATCTCTAACAATAGATCTACTATAGTTAACTCCTAGTTCAGATCCTATTATTAGCTCTAGACTATGCATGTCATTTGGTCTTCCCTATATCCCAAAATAGCCTTTTCTTGAACTGAAAGTCTTCATGTTTCAATCTTATCTTCAAAACCTTTCTTGGCCGCTACTCCAAGTCTATATTTAGATCTGTATCCCAAAACTAGCTAAGTGTTGGCTCCTTTGCATGTAATCCTTCCCTGTCTGTCTTTAGCACACATACCTTGTTCTCCTTGTGTGCATTTCATTAGGAAAATTTTCCCTGCAAGGCCTCTTGTGTCGCAATCTTGTTCTCTAGGACTTATTTATTTTCATGCTCAACATTAACCCACACTAAAAAAATTTTTTCATCCTAAAAAAACATTCAGATCCTCCAAGAAAGAAAAAAATAGAAGAATAATGAACCTATACCTGGCTTGCACCAAAGAATGAAAGAATTATGCTACTATTGAATGAGGATTGGGAAATCCTTATTTAATGATGCTTCAATCTCATTCCATGCTTCCACCTCACTCGTGCTTGTTTGAACAAATCCCCCATCATTGCACTAACTTCCTCAAATTTCAGCTCTTTAACCTTGGATTTAAATGTGTCAACATTATTTTTTAGTTGTTTCCTAAGGTTTGTCAGAGCGTCCATTCTGCGTATTACATGGGGATACAATTCCTTTATCTTATTCTTTATAGAGGCCCTCAAAAATTCAATTACCTCAATATTTTTCTACTTCTGCCATGATTTTTCATGTTCCACCTGATTTCCTTTGTTTTTGGTCTAGAATTCCTTTAAATCCACCTCATGAGTGGCAACCAAAGCACACTTGCCACCCTATCTCTATCTTCACAATTGTCATAGACAACTTCAGCCATATGAGCCATAGTTTTCACTGATGTGAGAAACTCAGTGTACCAAGTTATGGTTACCTTGATTTGTTCCTTCTCTTGTTCTTTCTATCGCGCTTTATAACTTCTTCCACCAACTCTAGTGCTAGGGGTTTCTTCTGCATCATGATTATGTGCATCAAATATTCTAAACAATGGAAATATGATTCATACTTATGTGCAGGGGGGCTAATTCTGGGTGCGTTATTATAATTGAGTCTGCTATCAACTCTTCCTTTTGTATACTTCACGCAACCTCCATTTTCCTCCCTTAACTTAGCTTTCAATTACACAATCATTTGTTCCTTCCCCTTTATTTCCTTATCTCCTCACAATAATTTCTTTATTCTTTTCTTCCAACACTTTTATCTTGTTATTTCACCCAAAAATACCGGCATCCACTTCTATTGATATCTTATTCAGCACATTACATGCATGTTCATCAGTCAATTGTTGTGAATCCATAATTGGATTTACCTCCTTGGAGCTTGGTGAAGTGTGTGTATCTAGTAATGCTCCTGCATTGACTTCAAATTTAGGCTCATCAACATGGGACTAAAATTTCCAAGATAACATTTTCCTTGTGCATGGGTGCACACTTTCCCTGTCAAAATACAACCAATAGAAGAGTTGGTCCATTGCACTTTGAACTCTAGTAGCAAGCATGCAATACCTTGTTAGGATTTGCATCATATGACATTGTAGGTATTTTTGTGTAGACGTGCACTGTCACCCATGCACATACTCTTTGGGAACCCTACCACCAAACTTGTATCTCCCCTTGACTTCCACCTTTCTCCTTTTATTCTTCCTCAATGCCGTGCTCCACCTCCCCTTTCAACCAAGTTACGTATTATACCTACTACCTATTTCTCCACAACACTCTCTAAATCTTGTCTGGAAAGGCATGAAGTTTCATGCACATTTGTCCCAACTTCTTCTTCATCTCTTCTTCCTCTCGATCTTCCTTTGAATGTGCACTTTGCTCCTCATCGATTCATTAACATTGTATACATGACGGTTTTTTTCAATCTCTCATTCCTCTTCCTCCCCCTATATTTCCTCATTCTTCAAGCTCTTCATCTTCTTAGGGTCGAACTATGTATCACTGTTGCTTCATCTCGTACTTGATACTACTTATTTATAGGGGACTTCTTCCTATGACCCCTTATTCTTACAAGTATAATTACTCGTACCTACACCTATCTCTTATGTCCATATGTTGGCCCACACACACACTTGGAACTCTAATCATTATAGGAGTTTCTTATCCATCTCTATTATTCACCTCCACCTTATTTCTTCTTTAGGGTCCTTAGGGATAGAAACATCATCTTCTACATGTGTTCTCTTCTAAAATTTTGGTGTAAATTATACACCCTTGTTGCAATCATCCCCGTAGTCGGTATTGTAATGGGTTTGAGAAAATTTATGTCATGGGAGACATATTTTTCTACATACACGTGCTTCGTGGATAAAAAAGTTTTCTACGCAAGTCGCGATGTTCCTAATCCATAGTACTTAGATAAAACCTTAACTTCTTTGCCTCTTTAAATATGTTGACCACAAATAAAAAGTACAACACTTTGTAAAGACAAATGGTAATTTGCACCATGGGATCTTGGTTCCATTAGTAAAAGTGAACCTACTAATGCAAAATTATTGGTAAATATTAAATTCAACTTCATCCTTCACCAAAGATGGTAGTTTCTCTAGGATCCTCCATTCTATGTGAAAGGCATCATGCATCCACTTGTACCATTTCTCTAAGCATGCCTTATACCGGTGTCATAATATCACAAGTATATGATGTAAACCTCTTAGATGGGGAGGGGTTTTCATCAGGGTACTCCCATATGTTATTGTTTGGCCCATTAAGCTCTCTAACCTCGAGAGAAAATAATGGTAAGAAAAAATTACCATACATTATCTTGTCTCCATCTCGCGTTACATCAATAATATCTTCTGCGATGAAGGCCGAAGATGTTGTAAATGGTCCCTTCTGCTATATTTCTACACACATTCAACCATCTTTTATTAACTTGGGTCTACCTTTCTTTTCAAATCAATTTTATAAGTAGGCGCGTAGCCATCTTCATCACCAGTTATTAATCTTTGAAATATCAAAGGCGCACCTACCTTTCTTGTACTCATATTCCTTAGTTGTTTCTTTGACAGCCTCATTGTCACCCAAGTCATCATCAATTGACTCCCCAGTGCATATGAGTCTAGTGAACTTGGAGATTAACTTGAAGTTATACGCATTCTTATTCCCGGTGAAGTAAAAATAATATTTTTGCATGTGCGACATAAGACACTTGTACAATCTCTCAGGCTTGCCAAAAATGGTAGTTCATAGAGTTATAGAAGTCTAGCCTTCTCCAAATTATTATGGTGAATCATCATACATGGGTTTATCATGAGTCATTCTCTCAAGCTGTGGGTCAAACCAGTTCCAATGTCATGGCCTTCTTAGTTGTATCGGTTTGATGGTTATAATAACTTATAAAACAAATTTGTACATGGTACACCCATTCCATGCCCATCAACATGTCATCTGGTATTGCATCTCTGAATACCACTCCTCATTGAAATTTTGGGCTCACTTAGTTTAGGTGAAACAATTGTTCCTCTCCTTGGTGTTATTCTTGGTCGAGTACTTGCTAATTATACCTTGTGCTTTAATTTCCTTAGTATTTGAAGTTGAACCGTAACTCTTCTATGCAAATTCGTAAACTGTTCCCTAGTTCTCTAAACCCTAACCAAAGAACCTCCTTTCCTCCACACGACACCATCCAAAACCCATAGAAATTCTTTCCCAACTTGTTATGTACATGGTCATTTCCTTCTCCATGATATGGTATGCAATTATTCACCTTCACAATCAATTATTGACAATACTCATGAGGATACCCTAGTTTGTAAGAGCTCTTTCAAAAATTATGCAAGGTAAAAATGACTTACCATGACCCCTTATTTATATTTTTCACTTTTAACGCATTAATTACCTTTCCACCCGCCACCGTACTTCCGCAATAAATTCATATTTTCCAAGAATGTTTCCTCCATGCATCTAATCACGCATAACCTTTGTAACCTTCTAAAGACACAAAACTACACTAACCGTAGACCTCCTTACGTGCGCTCCTAATACCAAAGTACATCAATCATTGTGTCATATTCCAATTAGTTCTCTTTGATGTTTCCTACCTCATGTTTCCATGTGTGTTCATTATTGTACGTGGATTTTTCCTTTAGCATCATCCTTATTATCACCATCTTCCTTAAGAAACCCCATCATTTTCCAACAACCATTATCACCACCATTATGTGCACTCCTCTAGTAATTAGGACCCCCAATGTGTGCTCTTGTTTTTCCCAAGCCATTGTCAAAATCAACTCTTGTGCACTTGCCTCTACTTATACTCTCTCTACCCCACACTAGAAGTATGCATAGTCCTCGTGCATAAACTCAAACACGGAGTAATTAGATTTTGGTGCGCAAGCGCACTTATTAACAAAACATTGAACTAAATTGAAAAATTACAACAACAATGAATGGAAACACATATAAAAAAATTTATTAAAGGGAATCTACTTTAACTGGAAAAACTACCTTATTAAAAACACCAAGAAGACTTTTTTTATAGTAGGGCTTCATCCTACTCCCGTTGAAGTAACCAGATAACTTTGTCTATCCAAAGACCTCTAACTACTTGAATCAACTATGTAATTCACAACATACAGTCCCAACCAATGCACTTTAAGCTTTCTAGGGTGGCACAAAACTTAGAGTCATAAAGAAGAACCATCTGTTCATCTTCAATCTTTTTGCCTTTTCTATGTCTATCATGCCATGCCTTCTACCCGGCCTTTTATATCTTCTCGAATCCATCTAGAATGACACAAATTTCATCTAATTGAATCAGTTTTTAATGCGCTCTTCAAGTGCTTGCTCATCACCAAGCCTCTTGTGCATGCAATACATAGATATGGTAATTGTTATCACTAAATCACATCACCCTTCATTTTTACAAATGTGTGTGGTTGATCTCATGGTGTGACTAGGAAACATTGGATGCTATCTCCAAGTTGTGGGACTTGCTACTTGAGATAGACATCTAGAGAAAGTTGGTTTTTATCCTAAACTACCTACCACAATCTAATCTAATACAAGAAAAACTATATTGTGTTAATCTAACTTTCCAAGGGACCAGGGAGAGAGAGTGCATGAAAAAAACCTACACTAAAGTGGTGATACACCAGAAAAGGAGGGTATGAGAATAGTCTTCCAATGTGTGAAAAAATAGAAGCAAAGTGCATACTAAAAGGGGTGATGATAGTTCTCCACAGTCTAGCAATTGCATTCACAACAAGGTTTCATGCACATAATGATAATGAATCCCTGCAAGAGAATAAATAGACACAATATATTTGCAATGAGTTTGAAAGGGCAAGAAGAATGCAAATAAACACAGTAGGGGAAAATACATCCACAAACTTGTATCTATTGCTTCATTGATATGCAAAGTTCAATCCATTACAAAATAAGGGCCTCAATCACCATACAAGGATTTGCAACATGTTAGCTTCACAAAACCAATTTTGACATAGTTTTGCAAAACTATCTCCTTTACAATGAGCCCAGTATTTTTATTTATAGAGTTTTGAGAAGAGAGAGAGAGGGAGAAATGAAAATCTCGAAATCTAACTTCCCACTACTTGCAAGATGTCATAAATGGAGTAAAATGATAGTATGTTTCTTATAAAATCCTCCCCATGATGTCCCATGACTTAAAGCATTAAAAAATTTTGCCCATGCTTCATTTAATGTTCTCCCAACCACCAATAAAATCATTGTTCGAAATAGGCCATGTTTTGAGAAAACTCACCATCGTCTTCATAAAATTCCAAATTTCTTGATTTCGGTGCTTTAGGATTAGAGAAAAATTCCAACGGTACTAATTTTGTGTGATTTCATTGAGAAATGAAAAAGTTGTGGCCTTCTCGAGTCCGAGCGGCTTGTTTTGAGTTTGTCAGGGATTTCTTGCATTTTATGGGATTGAGTATTTAAATTTTTGGAGATGGATATGTTTCTTTTATTTTCACATATCTACCCTCATTAAAAGTAATGTGGCATAGAGGACTTCGCACCCTTTCGAAAAGTCAAATTTTTGAAAATCGAGCTCTGGGTCAAAAGTTATGACCATTTGAAGTTTGGGGGTCAGACGTTGACTTTTCCTTTGTATTGCGGGTTTTTCACGGTGTTTTTGGGAAATCATATTCCTACGGTACTTTCGGACGATATAGGCCACTTTTCTCCACCTTTTACAATTCCTTTGACATGCGGTGATTTCGAGGTTTGGATGTCCCATGTGTCCTGTGCGGCTTGGGCCGATTTTTCCATGTCATTTGACTCAAAGCTTAACTGCCTCGTGCATATGTCATTAACCTGGACATCGGGGCCGTTGACTCCCACCTATTCCACAACACACTCCCATGGGAATTTTGGCATTTTCAGTCCGTGTGTCCCATCTATCCCAACCTGTCCCACGGGCTGCGTGGTACAAAATATTCTACCTTTTTCGCAATGAATCGCATTGCAGCTATTTTGGATTTTCAGGAGGCCCAAATGTCCTGATGACACTTTTTCTACTTTTGCTGCATTTCACTACCTCCTTATCATTTTGGCCCCAAACTTGGTACGATAAACCTATTATCCATATTTCACCTCGTGCTAAATATTGGATCACCACGACCCCACAAAGAAGGAACTTGAGAAAACTCATTCAAATCCCCGCAAATTGGTCGTAGGTAGACTCAACAATGAAATAGTAGGGTCAAGAAAGAAGGGGGATGCCACAGAGAAACCAGAAACAAGTAAGGGAGGAAAAACGAAGATTCAAGTCCTTGGGCTAAAAAAGTTCAGGAAAAGGTCCAAAAATGACTAAGTGTGGAGGAGGCAGTGGAAGAAACCATGTGTCTTAACCGGTGCTTCTCCGAAAGTGAATTCAAAAGGCAGAGACCCAAATGATGCTAGGCCACGTGTCTAAGGGGAAAGTCATTTGTCAGGGTGAAAGTTGATTTTTTGCCCCTTGTTATCTCAAAAAGATAAAGTTGCAAAATAGCCCGTAACTCCGCCCCAAGGAAAAAGTTAGCATTTGGGCCGAGTCAAAGCCAAAGTGGGGAATCGAGAAAATGGAAAAGATAAATTGTGGACCCGTGAGGCCCGATTTTTGTTCCAATCTGCTGCCACATGTCCCATATCAAAAGGGGACCCATTTTTCAAGTGTTTTCCCACCCATTCATGCAGATTTAATCGATACAAAATTTGAAGGGGCATATATTTCACTCAAGGCTCAAAATATTGCGAATATGATGCCGTTGGAAGCATCTCAACGCCCTTTATGCCATGAAAGGATTAAAAATCATTTTAAAGCCCCGTAAGTAAAAAATGAAGAAAATTCTTCCAGGCCATTAACGCAGAATCCAATCTCTTCAACTACCAGATCTGATTCGATTCAATCCACTGGGGAACCAGAAGTGACATATTGTGGGTGGATTTATAGAAGGCATTGATATTTAGTGGTTGAAATTTCAAAGTGGGATTCAATGCATTTCTCATGGTGGTTAGAGCAAGATTCAAATTTTCCCTCTTCTCTCTCTTTTCTTTCTTCTCTCTCTTTTCTTTCTATATATACTATAACATTTCTCATTTTGAAAAGGAGAGACTTTACGGGCATAGAGAAACTCTCACAAATTTTTTTCTCGATGCCATTTTTGAGCAATGAACCTTCCCCTATGCCTGGTAAATGTATTTGTGCTTCTATTCTAGAAATGTAATGGTGTCAGTGCACCTTCTCGAGCAATAAAAATGTGTTTTTGTGGTGTTCTTCAACCCTTTGCATCGTTTTGTTGTTTCTTCGTGCCTCTCCCTTCAGTGATTTGTTTTTCTGCTGTACATGTATTTCACATTTACAGTGCAAGATGTTGTGTTTCATGGAGTTTAATGGTGAATTTGAAGATCTAGGCCTTGTTACTTCTGTTTGACCTCCCTCGTCTCCATTTTCTCTATTTCTTTCTCCCTCAACAGAATATATCACTTCCTTTGCTGGTGTATCATTGCTTTAGTGTAAGCTCTATTTGTTTCCTTGTTTTCTTCCTCTCCTTGTCTCCTTGGAAGTTAGATTAGGATTAGATTAGCTTTCTTGCAATGGAATAGCTTGTGGTAGGTAGTTTAGGAAGAGGAACCAACCTTCTCTGGAGGATCATTCCCATTTGCAAGTCCCACAGCTTGGGGAATGATCCAATGTTATGCAAATCACACCAAATGACCATGCCTTAGAAAAGCATATCCATAAATCATTTGGGGGTGCTGTGATTTCACACTAACAGTTTTTGGCATGCCGGTGGGACACTGGGGTTAGATATTTCATCTTCTCTTAGTGTCTTAGCAAAAACAACAAAACTTACACCACCGTGTGCCACTAACAGTTTTGGCACACCCGGTGGGACAGTTTGAAGCACCTTACCACTTCACTTCATCAGGTTTGATGTGCTCTTGGTGAAGATTTCAGCCTTTGGAGGCACTTTCAAGCACATCTAGTGACTCCATCTAGTCAAAAACCCATTCTCTGAGTTACAGACATTTTCCATCCATTTCCACTCATTTCATCCATTTTATTCTTCCATCTCTTTCATTTTCTCCCATTCCATGAGGTTGTGCAATCATGAATTCATTCCCTTCATGGAACTCACACTTACAACAATGCAATCCACCTCCAATGCATTTCCTAACTCCTCCAAATCAACATTATGATCAGATCTAGGACCATTATGCTTACCCATATGAGCAGAGTCAAAGTCAGTTTGGCCATGGAGCTTATCAAGAACAAGGGGAGCATACAATGGTGAAAGCTATGTGGAGAATGCTAGTTTATTGGAGAAAATTCAAAAAATGGAGGCTAGCATAGTTCAGTCAAGGGGCATAGCACAAATTAAGGCATTCAAGATTGGTTGTAGGGCACCTTGTCCATGGGAAGGCCCTTTTCCAAGACATTACAACCCTCAAGAGAAGCTTGACTTCATGGTTGAAATGCTTGACCCAACTTGCACAATGGACGAGGAGATCGGGGCTTATGAGTTGGAGTCAAGAAAACCTTGTCAATGGGTAAGTCCAACATCTCATAGCTTTTATTTTTCTCTTTCTCAAGTGGCACCATCTCAACCCAAGCTCCAATTTCCAAGCTCCTCACTTGCTGCCCCAAGTGTTGATTTCATTTCTCCATCTCCTAGTCTTCCACCTCATCTCAGTTCTTCTATCCTTTTCCCTTCCAAACAGTCATCCCCTCCAAACAAACAAGAAGTTGTGCCTCCCATCCCACCACAAACAATTGCAAAGATGGTTGAACCCCAACCTGCCACTCCTCTTGCTTTCCCAAGTCCATGTTGGGAAGAGACTCAAGAATCCAATCAAGGAGAACAACAAGAAGAGGAGCCCAATAGAAAATAAATGACAGACAATATGAAGAGTTGGGCTGCCAAATTTGGGTTTACAAATATCCCCTTGATGGTCAAGCCAATAGAGGAGGTCAAGATTGAAGAACTAGTGGTGGTTGAGGCTGAGTTTGTAGCAAAAGAAGAGCAAGAACAAGAGGAGGAACAATCAGTCCCAAGCCCCATTGAAGAGGAGCAGCTGGGAGAGATCAAATCAGTGTTGAGGCCACTCAATGAAGAAGGCATCATTGAATATTTTTTTCTTTCATTTCAAGGGCCTGATTTGATTGATGAACCCACAAGGAGGAGGACCATACAGTTTCAGAGGCTCTAAGTGTGGAGTAGGTGTAGACACTAAAATTAGGTCACACTCCCCTTTTGTCCCTCGACATATAAGCAACCTTTATTACATTTACCTAGCCATGACCCCCCTTCATGCCACTAATATTAATTTAATTAAATTAATGTATTATCCTCACTATATTTATTATTTAAATATCTTATTTAAATAATATCCACACATATAGTTTCACTGGACACCTCACCAAGCCAACTCAACCTAAGACCTATTCTTAGTAAGTTGCCATAACTAACTAAGACTTACCCACACCCTAAAAATCAATGCCCACATTCCCTATAACCACATTCCTCCATTCTCACAAGAAGATCCCACTCTAATCCTCGGGATAATGGCATGAGATCCAAGGAAATCAAGAGGATCTCCCTAGTTTAGTAAACCTAGGAAATCCCACCTTGGACCGACGCGTCGGTTACCCCTAATTGTCGCCTAGTTAAGCCGGATTGCCATTAGTTACCCTTTTAACCCCTAAAATACCTTATTCTCAAGGTTGGAAAACATTGGGAGAAAATTTTATGAGCAAGAACACATCTCAGAGAGATAACGCATCTTCAGAGAGCAAATTCTAGCGAAAACCCACATGCAAGGAAGGAGATTGAGCATCTTCTCCTGCATAACCATCCCAGCCATGATATGATCCATCCAAGCAAAGAGGAGTGTACATGCAGCCCATGCGAAGATTTTCTTAGTTGGTGATCACTTACAACCTTCAAACCCATCATCAGCACCTCCATCCCTCACACACAGGCATTCAGGACCAGAATCCAAGTAAGTATAACATCATACTTTCTTGGTTTATTTCATTTTATCATCATTTTATCATCTATTGTTTACTTTTCCCCCTATTGACCTTCTCCAATGTTTTCACCTCCATATACCCATTAAAACCTCACCAAAGCCTACTCTAGTCACCCAATACCTCATCTCGACCCACCAAAGTCCTTTGTGCAATCACAAAGGAGACCACAACTTGTTCTGTGATATTTCAGATCTCACAGTAACTAGCACCGGTTACACCTAACCATTTGTCATCACCCCCCGATCGACACCGGTCTCTGTATTACCCCCACACATCCTAGAACAAAGACCTATCCACCTAATTTCATCTCACCCTCATTCACCTGTGATCTACTCGAGACCTCTATCAAACCTGCAAAACCCAGAACCAATCATTTGACCTTTGGATTCTATTCTAGCTTAACCTGTTAGATTAGATCTATTTCTTATTGTGTTTTAAGTGAGATACCTAAATCATTTAAATACAATAGGATTTAATTTGTTTACAACATTAAATTGTTTAAAATAGTGGACTGATAGCCATCTAGGAAGTATCATACTTCCCGGATCTAGCATACGCTAGGCAGTTCACTACCCATATTGTTTAATTCCTTCTGGTGGTCTTGTTTTCATTACAGGTAGTTCCTCCTAGCCAAAAGGAAGCTCTCACGATCAGTTGTGGATCCGGAAGTCATACGCACAAAAACCCATCAACCAACATTTGAACATGTATTCCTCCTACGCCCGTTACCCTATCTATTTCATCAACACTTCAAAGAAATGATCTAAGAAAAAGTGAAACATTTTGGCATGCCCAGTGGGACCCATCCAGGGTTCCTTGCATTTCATTCATTCCTAGGAAAAAAAGTGTGTTTGTTTTCCATTCGAAAAGCTTACACACTAATTTTCTTCCCTGGTAATCCACCTTTTCTTTCTATTTGCTCTAAAGGAAACTTTTCTTTTGGTGTAATTAAAAGAACCATTTCTTCATGTTTTACGCATTGTAGTGAAAGCATCCCTCTTCCTCTTCATCTTATTGTGTCATCTAATTTCACATTTTTGGCACATTTGGGTTTAAAAATAAGGATGTTCATTCCATTTATTGCATTAGCTCAATAAGATTGGGGCAACCTATATCTTGGAAGTTTCACCTGGTTACCTTGAATTTTTCACTCACTGTCATTTTCTACTCAGAATGGCAGCGGTGGTTACCCTTGATCGGCGTCGGTTTTCCCTAACTAGCATCGGTTAGCCTATTTCACATTCTAACCACCATTTGCACCTAATCCACTTTTTTTGTCACCAGATTCACCTAGTTTCATCTCACTGTTTTCTTTGTGTCATTTAAAGAAGATGCCCTACGTCGATCTTGAAACCTCACCTTTGGATTCATGGTGTGACCGAAGACAAGCAAGTGCCCTCGTATTTATCTATTTCTAGTTATCAACCACTCCCACCTAGTCCTTCACCACCTTCCATTTTATCACCAGCCATGGATCCCATCGACCCTATTACTATCACTCTTAGAGATGAGGAGTTCCAGCTTGACTCCTTGACTAGAACCCTGCCACCTTGTAGTTTTACCTTTCCCACTCGTCCACTCGAGATGCCTTGGGTTAGTTGATATATGGCATGCTCATATCTATCGCTCGACTCTCGCACCCACTCCGCATTCGGCCCCATCTAGCTCATTATTGTGCTACCCGCATCTACCTTACCCCTGGGTCATTTCATAGTTAGGTCCTATACCCGTTATGATTACCGCCGTCTCGGTTATACCTCCTGTGGCACCCATTACATCCATATCCTTTACCCTCAAAGACTACCCCAAACACAACCTCATCCACCCCTAATGTCTCACATACATGTAGCTACATTACCACCTCCAATGTCGGTGATCCCTACCCCATTTTAGAATGTGGTTCTTTCCATTCCACAATCATTAGCCCCTATTGCCACTAGGGTTACCACGACCCATCCACCCCATATACATACTACCAACAACCTCCTGTTTCATCCATTATTCATTCCAGTACGTACCCCTATTTCATTACCTTCTTCTCCACCACCCTACATGGCAGCCCCATACACTAGAGTGCCACCCCTGTTATATGCCCAAAACCAACCTCCTCACGCTACAGGAGGCATCCAATCATCACAACCCACCAATGACCTAATTAAATTGATGTTGGACAAGATGCAGACATTAGAGGCATCGGTTTCCGGCTCCTGCAACACTCTCACCTATGATGAGATTTGCAATGAGCCTATTCACCCATCCATTCCTATCCGTTCATACCCTATGCATTGGGAAATGCCTAAATTCAATTGTTTTAATAGTAAAGAAGACCCACAACAACATTTGTGGTCGTTCAAACATGGGTGTTATTTGATCGCTCATGATGATGCCTTACTTTTGAGAACCTTTCCCATGTCCCTCATTGGACCTGCATTAGATTGGTATAGTGGGTTACCTAAACACTCTATATTCTCATTCAATCAGGTAGCCCAAGCCTTCTTGGATCATTTCTCTATCAATATCGTCAAGAAGGTTACCATGACTGATCTATATTCCACACGTCAGTATGAGGACAAATCTATCGTAGATTTTGTCACTCATTGGCATAGCTGATCAATCAACTTACCTTCCAACTGCCCACAAACAAACTCATTGAGCTCTTCACACGGGCTTGCACTAGACATATCTCCCGACCTTATAGGTCCAAACCTTTGAACATTTGATGAGGCATTCACTATGGCATGAAAGTTAGAGATTCGGGCCATCGAAGAGAAGAAAATCCAATTACGCAATAAGAATTCAGCATTCAAGTCGAATGATACCTCTTCTTCTTCCAAACCACATACCAATTATTCAAAAGCTAAGGGCACAATAATGTAGTGGTACTCAAGGTTGGCCTGACTCATCCATCAAATAAGGCTACACCCTCATCTAATCTCTCACTGTCCAAGACTTTTCAATTTAGAAAAGAGCAAAAAAATATACCCCTAATTGGGAACCTTACTCTTAGAAAAGCTTATGTCGTATAAAACCATCAAAGTTTGAGCCATCACCCTTCCATGGTATAAAACCACACATATTTTTAACTACCAGTAAAGGGTCATAGTGACCCCATGCATCACTTTCAAAAATATTGTCCAAGAAATGCTCGAGAAAGGTGAGTTAACTGTGGATAATCCCAACACCACCCCCAACCAAAATCTACAAATCTTCAAAAAACCATTTCCCAACCATGCCCCTTCATCCAATCAAACCGGTGAGACATCAACTCATGATACCCATGCCCACGAGGTTCACACTATCTTTAAAGAGGTACCTGTCACCTCCCATTATCCCATATTCCTTCCATAGAGGAGATCCTATCCTAAAATCCTCCTTCCACATTGAAACCAACCTCCCTGTTCCTTCATGCATGAGAGGAACACCTTTCATCTCCTTTATCACCTACGGAGGGTCTTTCGCTAACATTGAGACCATCTCACCCATGGCTTCACCACTTAGAGAACCTTTACCTACATTAACTCCTCCACCCATAGAGGAGCTCCCATTATCTCCTCCACCCACAAGAGGAGCACCCATTGCCTCCTCCACCCACAGAGGAGTGCCCATCTATTCCTCCACTTATAGAGGAGCTCCATCATCTCCTCCACCTATCATAGACCCAGTTGAGATACCTTTGCCTCTTGGCGAGCATTCTCCATTAGCTACCCAGAATCCATGACCTGCTTTCTGGATCTCTTACCCACGAAAGATGAAGCTAGCCAATTCCTTGTCTCTAAACACATTTTATGGGAATTTCCATTAAGTCCTCACCAACTCCACCCACAGACGTGTCATTCTCATGTTTGGCCGATCACTTAGATTATGTGGATAGGGATTTATTATGGGGGTGCCTCTTACTCCCCATCTCAACATAGATGTAGAGATCCCTTGTTGATACCTCCACTATCTGCCCAAACACATTTCGACCAATCAAACCAAACACAACCACCTCATGTGCAACACCTTCACATGATACTGTTAGAACTCAAACCACACCCTTACCCATAACCAACCTACATCTAAACCCAAACCCACACCTGACATTTTCCTTAACTAAACCTATTACCATTTTAGGGGTCACCCGACCACCCCGACCACTAGCCTTACTCATCCACCTATTAAACTAGATTTAACTACATCCTCCAACATCAACCACCACACCTACTCGACACCCAAACCAAAGAAAAAAACTCATCGACCTCATATCCCGACCGCACCAATCACACCCGCACTTGTCCCATCTGTCTTAAGACCTCAGCTGCCCAACATGGTCAAGCAACCTTCACCCATCCATAAACCAATAACACAACAACCCATTCCTTCCTCACAAACCTCTAACCTACCCAGGCACACAACATGACTTACACCCGCACCTGCAGTATTTTTACCACCAATACCTCCAATACCCTTAGCTATTACTTCACTACCCACTACACTTCAGTCATTTTCCCTCACACCCCAAGTATAACCCGCGTCATCTACCTTCACAACACCCCGTTATCCCCTGTGGGTAACTTGCCCTCTTCCTCCATCTACTTTTCCTTCTAGACCTCGTACACCCACATCACCTTTACCCAAGAAGGTGCAACCCAAAAAAAAAACTCCACTACCCCACAATAAGGTAGTCAAAACAACCACACACCCTCCTACCCATCCATCTACTATACCCCTACCCAAACAAACACGACTGATACCTAAAACCACACTTTGGCACCTAAAAACCGGCACTTAAAATCCGTAACTCGACCCATTCCTACTCTTCAAAAATAGTTCCTCGACAATCAACCACACCTACACCCAAACCCACGTTCACTTCCCATTGTGATCCACTAGCTAGTAGGGTCCTATGCCAAAATTTTAACCAACCTCCTCGAGACCTCTGTTATCACATTACCGCCACTCCGACCTTACGACCCCCTCAAACCCAAGCCAAAAGGGTTTGATGATACTAAAATTTGCACATACCATCATGTGCCAGGGCATGATGTGGAGAACTGCAAGGCCTTGAAAACTATCCTTATCCAATTATGTCCACTAGAAACCAACTTTGATGATGACGACCTTCTTAACGAGGATCTGTCTTCACCGACACCCATTCCCACTTCCACTACCCACTCCCTCACCACAACCTCCACTCTCAATATTTGAAATTAACATGGTTTGCATCAGAGAACTTTCCATGCCACCACCCCAATGTTGTTGCCCAGCTCACCTCACAAGGCTTTTCTCCTCCGGTAGGTTTTTCCCTTCATGTTGTTATACCACTCATCCTACACCTTCTCCATTTGCCAACTCCCCTCAAATCAACATGATACACATCACTACACATGCGATCAGAAGGGAAAAGAAAAGGTAACTGACCTACCAACTAATCCTATACCCAACATACCATCTACACCCATACCTAAAATAACTATCCACGGCCCCATGTACCCCATTTCTAATGGTGTCACACATCACACCATGCTCAAACAATTACACCAATCTCCCCTCAAAATGTCCTTATATGACCTCATCCAAACCTTGAATCCCATCATCAAGCGCTCATGGAGGTTCTTGATCTATTGAGGTTTTACCCAATGAACCTACACCCATAGCCTCCATTATCACACCCCATCATGTAGCCTCTCTCACCAAATTACCACCTTCATCCTCACCCCACCTTGTTCACCAAGTGGCCTCCTTAACTTCTCGAGAGGAGGAGATCATGCCACACCTAAAATGATGACCCGGACCCAACCCTCTTCATCTCCATCCACATTGATGACATATAGGTATGCCGTGTGATGATTGATGGAGGCGCTAACATTAACATCATTTCATCCCATGCATTTTCTCAAATGCACATACCTGAAAATTGCATGCATAAACATCGGTCATGTTGCATTCATTCAACAATGCTATCACCTCCACACTAGGCATTGTCATCCTTCATGTTCACGTGGGCCCCTACACTGTTCCAGAATTGTTTTATGTTTTGGAGGGAATTCCAATATAACTTGTTGCTTGGTAGACCCTAGATCCATGTCATGGGTTGTGTTCCTTCCACTTTTCATCGTTGTGTAAAGTTTGAACACATGAAGGACACACTTATACCATTCCAGCTGACCCATCACCTTTCAAAACATGCAACATGCTTTACCAACCTAATGATGTGCTCATACTTGTCAAGCTGTCTACCTCCACAACCAATACCGCTTCACCTACACCTCCACCTACCAGTACATCTGCTGCTTTCACTGCACATACCTCCTCCATTCCTACCGTTGCTATAACCTCCATGGTGACCCATTAGCTTCCCAATCCATTAACTCCACCTCTACATCGACCTCTGACACATCATCCATACCAGCTACCTACATACCAACCACTGATCCCTTGGAAGGTGTTTTTAATGCCTCACTCTGGGGGAGTACCACCTATATAGTGTCAACACATTCCTTACTCCACACAAGTATGGAAGCCTTCACCAACACCCTCGCTATGATCACCATATAGGAGAACACCTCCTTTATGGTCCTCCTCATCTTCATACTAGTCTCACCTATGGGGGACTTGATACTACCACTTACACACCTGAACCACCATCAAAACCCGCCCATTTTCCACTGACTTCCAATCACTTACCAATCATTGTTTCACCCACACCTTCCTACACCACTGTGAGTGGAAGGGTTTTGGTTTTGGATTTTATGAGCAAGGTTGCCATACTGTTATTCCATGTACCACCCGCAAACATAACGTGTAGTGGTATCATCTTCCCCAAACCTCCTACCAAACAAGCCCGCATTGAACTCATTGAGGACCCTAGCCCTTCTCCACCTTCATCTTCATCACCACCTTCACCTGCTCCACCTTCATCACCACCCTCACTGACGGAGTCAATGGATCTTAAATCTATCCCCCTAACTTTTTTTTTCATAAACACCATTTCCTTGGGGCCTTTGACTTATCAACATGAAGGCGAGGCCCCTTCCACTCTTCCATTCTTGTATCTGAGATGATCGATGATGACACACCTATAATTAATGTCATTCAATGTCAGGATGATGAATCCATACTCACCTACCTTGGTGCAGAAGACTCATATATTCATCGGTCGTTACCCTCTGAGACGCAAACCATGTTGAATGAATCGACTATTGAGATCAACATTCATACTCAGGATGACCGCACATCCTAAAGATCGGACAATCTTTAGATCTTTCTTTGAATAGGAAGCCATCACTTCTTTTCTCGAGATCATAACCATGCTTTCACTTGGTCTTATGTAGACATGCCCAATATTGACCCCACCATAGTGGTCCACAATATCGTAACCGTTCCCGATGCCAAACCTATCAAACAAAAGTTGAGGAAAATGCACCCTCGCATTGCTCTTCTCATCAAAGAAGAACTTCAGTGCCTTCTTTCCATTTCCTTCATCTTACCCATTGATTATCCTCGTTGGATTTCTAACATTTTCCCTATTACTAAAGCAACAGGGGGACTCCACATTTACATGGACTTTCGTGACCTCAACCTAGCCTGCCCGAAAGATGACTTTCCCTTGCCCGGTATTGATCAATTGGTTGACCTCACCGCTGGTCATGAGATGCTCTCACTCATGGATGGCTTCTCGGGTTATAACAAAATTTTTCTTGCCCCAGAAGATCAACACAAGACCGCATTCATCACCCCTTGGGGAACCTTTTGCTATCGAGTCATGCCTTTTGGCCTTAAAAATCATTGGTGCTACATATCAGCGTGCTATGACTTACATCTTCCATGATATCATGCATCACATATTGGAAGATTACGTGGATGATCTCTTGGAAAAATCTAAACGTTTCTCCGAGCACCTCGCCATCCTGAAACCATCTTTGACCGCCTCATTAAATATTATGTCCGCCTTCAACCTAAAAAGTGCGTCTTCATGGTTCTCTCAGGAAAGCTCCTAGGATTTATTGTTTCCCTCCATGGTATAGAAGTTGACCCTACTAAAGTCAAGGCCATCCTTGAAATGCCTCTACCTACTAACCTTTCTAGATTTGTAGCTGCTGAGGTAAATTGTAGTCCATTCGCCGTTTCATTTCACAATTATCTGATCGGTGTCAACCATTTCATCATCTGCTTAGGAAGGATGTCTCCTTTAAATGGGATGATGACTATCACAAAGATTTTGAGGCCCTAAAACAATACCTTCTCTAACCACCTATACTCATTCCACCTAAAGATGATCAACCTTTTTACTATACATATCAGCTACCGATCATTCCTTGGGAGCCATGCTCGCTCATCACGATGAACAACACAGGGAGCAGGTGGTTTATTACATAAGCTGTACTCTTTTGGACTATGAAAATCGATACAACCATCCAAAAACTTTTCTTAGCCTTAGTTTTCATTGCCACCAAACTCTATAATTACCTACTCAACCACAAAACCTATGTCATGACCAACACCGATCCCTTACACTTCATGTATGCCAAACCTTATCAAAATCAGCATGCCGTGATGGATTATGCTTTTAGCTAATCTTGACCTTGAATTCATTCATCAAAAGTCCATCAAGGGCCAAGCTATCACCGACCAATTGGCTGACGCACCTATTTTTGGGGATCAACCCTCTAATTTTGACTTTCGATGAGTCAATTGCTACTCTTTCCCTAGATGAACCCCTTACCAAATGACACTTTGTTCTTGATGGTTCCAAGTGTTAGCATGGGAAGGGGGCTGGTATTATCCTCATTCCTCTGGATGGAGAACCCATGCCTTTTTCTTTCAAACTAGACTTTGAATGCACCAATAATATTGCTGAAGTATGAAGCGCTCGTACTAGGTCTCAAGCCGCATATGCCCTAGATGTCAAATCAATCCACATCTTTGGTGATTCACAATTGGTCATCAACCAAGTCAATGGTATGTACCAATGTCATAATGAGATACTTCAAAAGTATAAACATCATGTAGACATACTTTTGACCACCTTTGATCGTTACACCCTTCAAACCATCCCACGTTTAACCAACAAATTTACCAATACCATGGCCTACTTAGCTTCCCAAATACCTGCTTCCCCTGCCGATTCCAAAATATTTGTCACCATATAATGCCTCCATTCACCTTCTTATTTACCTCACGATGTTTACTCAATTGGAACCGAAACCCCTGACCCGAGTGACCTTTGGTATAAACAATACTCGACTACCTTTCTCTCTCCATCTTACCTCCTGATCTCACCTATAATGGACAACGTGCCTTCCTTAAAAAGGTCTCTTGTTTCGTCATTCAGGGGGACTCCTCTATAAACATGGCTTTGATGGTATTCTCTTATGATGCCTCACAAGTTATGAAATTCCTTATACCATTAAGGAGGTTCATGATGGCATATGTGGAGGTCACTTTAGTGGCCTTGTTGTTGCTAAGCATATTCTTCGCCTAGGCTATTATTGGCCGACCCTTAACCATGATTGTTGTGACTATGTCAAATGTTGTGTAAAATGTCAACAACATTCCAACCTTCATCATACACCCAGTCATGCCTTACAGGTCACTCGTGACCTTTGGCCCTTCTCTCAATGGGGTTTGGATCTTGTTAGAGAAATCAATCCTCATTCTTCCCAATGCCATCAATGGATCATAACTGCTACCGAATACTACACAAAATGGGTGGAAGCCATACCACTCATCTCCACAAAAGCTAAGAAAATATGTGAGTTCATTAACCATCCACTTTGGTGTTCCTCATCACCTCATCATGATGATGGAAAACAATTCAAAAATAAAACATTGCAAAAATTTGTGATGCCTTCGGCATTAACTTAGTTTCTCATCACCTTATTACCCACAAACCAATGGCCAAGCCAAATCCACTAACAAAACCCTCAACAAAATTCTCATGAAAGTGGTTGATAATACTGGGAAGGATTGGCATACACACATTCCTTTTGCCCTATGGGCATACCGCACTAGTATTCACACTTCCACTGTGGCCACACCCTTTTCACTGGTCTACGGTATAGAGGTTGTTCTACCTCTCGAAGTCTAGATCCCCTCACTCCGCATTTCTCTCCATGACATGCTTATTGATGATGACTTTCATCAGGACCGCTTAGCACAACTAGAGTTATTAGATGAACGTCATCTTAACGCTCTGGATCACCTTCAAGTTTACCAACAATGTATCAAACGTGCTTATGAAAATGTGTTCATGAACGAACCTTCTAAGTCGGTGACCTTGTCTTGAAAGAAAATCAACATGTAACCAAAGAAGAAAAAAGTAAATGGGGAAAATTCACTCCTAATTGGCTTGGACCATACATCATAACTCATACCTATGGATCAAGGTGCCTATCATTTATCCTCACTTGATGGTAAACCCAAACTTGAGCCCCTTAACACATTGCATCTTGACCATTCTATTGTTGACTCATCATCCTACCTCACCCTTTGTCTCTTTATAGGCTCGTCCCTTGAGCGCTATCCACTCCATACACCTCCCTAATGATTAAACAAGAATCATGTGAGTACCGTCACTAGTTATCTTCTCTTGAATATGTGTACCATGGCACTGCACATAGCATGATTCTCATGGATACTTTTGTCTACCTTTAGATGAGATCCCATGGTCATTCCACCTTACCTTTTGAACAAGAGTCCTATCCTCCACCTTGGTCTTGTCCATGACTTCAAAGACCTCACATGGGACCAAACTCCTTGAGTCAAACTTCTAATAAAAGATGACTCCCTCAAAAGGACATCTTCCTCTCGACAAAATTGCTGTTATAAATAGATTGCTCCCTCGAAGGATAGCTATGTGAAGCTTTCAATTATAAAAAAATGAGAGAAACCGAAGCTTCCCACATCGATCAGCTTCACGAAGACCTCAAGGAGTACCATATTATTTATCCCATATAGACTTCCCGCATCGATTAGTCTATCAAAAAAAAAAATTTTTAGTCATGGACTTGCCCATTGTGACCTAGGACCCCTTGCCCAAGGGCCCTATCACTCAAAACATATAAAATTAACTACCTTTCACCCACCTTACCATTTCCACTCTCATTTCCTCAATTTCCTCAAGGGACATCTTGGAATTTAGACATTTGGTGATCCTGTGACTACTTTCATCATAAAACATTAATCGTGTAATGTCTTTAGGGTCTTATGTTCATCACCCCCTCCAAGGTATGATCTACTCGGTATGATCCTACCTAATCAGGTGGCTTTATTATTCCCCCTCTTATCTTTTAACCATCTTTGTTTATGTTTTGATTACCTTATACAGGACTTGGTCCTCGACGCTTACCTTTGAGGTAATCCTCCCCTTTCACCATAATCACCTTCACCTGCATCCTTTTACCTATAATCTACCCACACCTATTAAACCTAAACCCACAACATGCCCAAAAACCTACCAACTCATTTTCATATTCTTCCCTAGCTCATGGGAGAACTACATGGCCTGAGGTCCCTTTTTGCTTTGGGACTATGTAGGTAGCACTCGAGGGCATGGGGCCCTTGGAGGTTAGCTCGGCCATTCTCTACCCTAAAAAAATTCATCAACCATGCCTAACTCACCATTTACATCACATTTCACTTAGTTCCCCTTTTATAACAAAATTGGAAATTAAGCCACATACATAACAAGTTGCTTACCACAACATACATTTATTACACCTACCATCCTCTATCATCACTATGCATAGATTATATAACATTTCACATATGACCCATAGTATCATTCATTGCCAAAATAATGAATCATAACTAAACCTACTTTCAACTCAACCATGCCTAAACAAAACCTGACTCGATCCATGCCTAACCAAACCTGACTCGATCCATGCCTAACCAAACCTAACTCGATCCATGCCTAACCCATAACTTGACTCGATCATGCCTAACCAAACCTGACTCGATCCATGCCTACCAAACTGACTCGATCCATGCCTAACCAAACCTGACTCGATCCATGCCTATAACTTGACTCGATCCATGCCTAACCAAACCTAACTTGATCCATGCCTAAACCAACCTAACTCCATCATGCCTAACTCACCTAATTTCAAACCACATTAAAGTAACAAATCCATATCTCATCTAATACAAGCCATAAACCAATGTCTCATACACACATCAACAAATCATGAAATACCATGAATCTCATCATATAAATCAATAAATGTGTATCTCAATATACATGTTTATCTCATCCTATCCATCATCTCAAAAATGTCAGCACATAAGCTGATATATATATATATATATATATATATATATAATATATATATATATATATATATATATATATAGTACAAAATTTCATCCATACGAGCGGTCTCATATATACAAAAATAATGAATGAATCAATACAAAATATCTCATCGGCATGCACGAGGCTGGTATATACTCAAAATATACAAAAATCACTCGTACATCCTCAATGTCTTTGGCACAGGCCGGTATGTGATAAAAAATACAACTACCTTTGGCATGCGGTCTAGCATATATATACAAAAATCACTAGTATACATCAAAATCAGGTGACCACATCTCAGGCATCTCACCGGATGTCCTCCATCTCTATGTCACTTGCACCCTTGGCCTCCGTGTCCCTACCTTCAGCACCTCACCTAGTGCTAGTCACCGTGTGCTGGTGGCCTCTCCTGATCAGGCCTCGAGCTCGCTAACCTCTGTGCTCTCCACACTATGTGTGTGGGATCTTGTCCTCTCCTTTGGACACTTGTGCTCTATACTCTCGTAGGATAGGAAGTCTATCTTGGCTGCCATGAGCTGATCTTGATAATATCTCACCTCACCTAGGGCATCCTGTAACCTAGATACAGGCATGATCTGTGGTGGTCCCATAGGTCTCGACCCTATATGCCTACCCTATGTGACCTTGCTTGTGACTAACCTACCATACACCACCTATGAACTGGGACCATCTCCATGGTGGTGCGTGCCTGTGGTGGTGCCCCTGCCCCTGTGCTGTATACGGGCTGTAAGGCCCTAATTTATGCCACAGGCTATGGCCAACTTGCCCTGTAAACCTGTCACCCCGAGCGTAAGGATGATGCCACTGACCATCTCTATCTCCATCTCCTCCATCCTCTCCCTCTCGCCATCTAGGCCTGTAGACTAGCCACTTGTACTCGTAGCTCTACTAACTCTCGCCTCGACCCCTCCGGCCTATGTCTGCATGGTATACCTATCACTGGGTAATCATCATATTACTGCCCCTGTAGGGTGTCTCTACACAAGAATGGTAGCTAAGTCTGGCTGCCTCGGTCTAGGTGGTATGGCTCGTAACTAAGCCACCCACCACTGCCTATACCTATCTATATATGTCTACATCGTCATCTATCCACCAATCCAATGGCTCCTCCTCCTCCCCTATCTCGCACGTAGGCTATGGTAGAGGTAGAGGCCTCTCCACGTCATCTCTACGATCTTGTGGGAAGGATGGAGGAATATCTGTCTGACAAGCCCGAATTTCCAGTCGGACCACGTCTACGGGATCATCTTATCCTCCCTAACATGGTGACCCTATATCCACCTCTCTAGCTCCAGCTCGGCTAGCTCCTCATGCGTGTGTGCCTATATGAGGGGAATCCACATATGGCCTCTAGATAATGTCCACTCGGAAAACCCCTCAACAACTTCGAAAATGGGCCACATCATATGTCGGCCTATCGATCTCCACTCTCCTACAATGGAACCCATCTCCTGTATCCCACCGCACACATCTCATGGGAAATACATCTACTCGGGGCATCCCTATAGGTAGAACACAGACTATGTGCTCGTAGGCCCAAAAGTGTAGTATAAATGTACAACATAGGCTAAAATTGCGCAACCTCCCATATACCCACAACTCTTGGTATAAGCTGCACAAGAATCTTTGGTGCCTAGGCAAAGCAAGTCTCATGCACCATCATGTCATGGAGTATGCCCATCGGTGATAAGGGAAAGTGTCCACCTCTCTGCATTTGGCGGTGCAATAGCACACTACCTCCATCAATAGAACTAGCCTCATCTCATCCTGGACGGGCTAAGTACATCTCACCATAGCTCAAAATGGCACTATGGAATCTCGGATCCACCCCCTGCCAAAAACTATCCTAATCAGCTCCTCTCGAGGCCTTGGAGGAGATAGAGTAAACTGGGCACCCAATATAAGTAGCCACAAAATCGAAACACGTCCTTTAGGATGATAGTCATCTCACCCTTCGGAAGGTGGAACATGTTAGTTGTGGAGTCCCATCTATCGATGAGCGTGAAAATCAAGATGGGGTGCCAAACAACATGTCGGTAGCACCGAATCCCACTCAAGCCCACTACCTCCACGTGCTGCAGCTCTAAAGGGGTCGCTAAGCCGCGTAGTGTCACAAGTAGAGGTGGAACCCTATCCCGCATGTGTAACTACACTCTCCCCTGCATCCAATCCAAACATGACATTAATCATGACCATATTCACCAATTATCATCACCCTCCACCCTATTTTTACCCTACCCATCTCAACTACCTAACCTACATCACTTTTACACCCTTGTGCCTAAAAGTCTGACCAGTACCGGTTTATTCTAACCGACTTCGGTCACCTTTAAACTGACATCGGTCACCTATTTGGTGACCGCTACCGGTTCATCTTTACCGACCATGGTTACCACTTACCGGCATCGGTCACCTGTTTGGTGACCGATCCTAGTTCTGATGCCAACCGAGCTTGTAAGCTTGGTCCTGGCGGTCAGCGTCGTAGAAAATTCGTGACTTCCCAAACCCCCTTTTCTATAAACCTCCCCCGCCCCTTTTACCCCACCTACAATGACCTAAACTCCCCTTAGACCCCTACCCACCCCACCTATACAATTTACTACCCTCCCCCTCTTTTTTTCCCGTTATTCCCCCATACCCAAATTTAACTTTTGCCCACCCACAAAAAAAAAACACCCACAAAACCCTACAAATAACAAATACCAAAACTTCTAATCTATTTAATCAACAATGTAGCATTGGGCGCTTACCTCGTCGTGCTGCCGCTGCCGTCTCGGTGGCACATCTAGCCACTATGCCGGTGGTCCACCCGATCCCTCTCTAGCCTCTGCCATCACCGAATACCTACTCACAACCTCTGACCAATCAACTCTCTCACCCTGATCTTGTGGACCCGCTACTCACCAACCCAACCCTCGTCTAACTCGAGTTCGCTTGACTCTTTGTCCCATTTCTTTCGGATACTTTTCTCTCTCTTTTTTGTCGTTTCTTCACTTCACAAATAACAAATGAATAATAAAAAATGTGGATTTTTGTGTTTTATAACCAACCGACGACCTAACTAACGTCGGTTACCCTTGACCGACATTACTCACGTGCCCTACCTAACCATCGCCGGTTTTCTATACCGATGTTGGTTATCCATGACCACCATTGGTCACCCTCACCTACACATTTCCCTTACTTTTCCATTTTACCCCACCCTTTACCTTGCTCCTTTACCCCATCCAACCTTTACCCAACCCATTACCTTACCTTTCTTGACCTCATCACTTCTTACCTCCATTTGTCCTCCTTTGGGGACTTCTTATTCTTTTACCCCTACCTTGGCCTTACCTATGCTATGACCTAGATATTTAGACCTAGACCATCGCTAGTGACCTTTGACCTCATGTGTTTGCTATACCTTGCGGCATTGTTACCTATGTTGATTGACCTAATGACCTTACCTAGCCTATTGTCATGATTGTTTATCCCGACCCTACCTTTGGTGTACTAGGAATATACCTAAGCGTTCTCACACTTTGATCTACGTTGTGTTTTCGACCATATCCTATACCTTGGATACCGGATTCACTTCAACCTTGTTCAGATAAACCTATCGACCTTAGACGATGTAGAGTTTGTCTGCTCTTCACTCGGTAGCATGTTGCAGTTTATACATGTGCGTGCATTTGACTATTGCTACCTTTGACCCTGACCCATTCCCTAGATTTCCCGAGTAGACCTTTCACCCTTTTCCCCTGTACCCACTTGCCTTTTCCTCACATTTACCTTTTATCAAACCACTCACCACTTCAGCCTGTTGCCTCATCAGTTCCTAGTTTGAGGGGGATCACCTTCACCCACACATGGGGCAACCACATCTTATTTTTGTTAGTGTCGCTTACCAATACAAGCTACACAACAAAAAGGGGCAAAATGTAGACACTAAAATTAGGTCACACTCCCTTTTGTCCCTCGACATATAAGCACCCTTTATTACATTTACCTAGCCATGACCCCCTTCACCCCACTAATATTAATTAAATTAAATTAATGCATTATCCTCACTATATTTATTATTTAAATATCTTATTTAAATAATATCCACACATACAGTTCACTTAGACACCTCACCAAGCCAACTCAACCTAAGATCTATTCTTAGTAAGTTGCCATAACTAACTAAGACTTACCCACACCCTAAAAATCAATGCCTACATTCCCTATAACCACATTCCTGCATGCTCACAAGAAGCTCCCAGTCTAATCCGTGAGATAACGACACGAGATCCAAAGAAATCAAGAGGATCTCCCTAGTTTAGTAAACCTAGGAAATCCCACCTTAACCGATCTTTGGTTACCCTCACCGTCGCCGGTTAAGTCGGACCGCCATCTTTAGTCGATACTTTGGTGATTTGGGTGGAAGATCAACTTGTAGTTAGATTTTCACTCATCCAACCAGCCATGTTAGGTGCCAAATCAGTTGTATGGCTACCATTTTTGAGGAAGGGAAGCTATTTCTCCCTGCCAGTTACAGGTTTTGTTTGAGTTCCCTTTGCTCTTGGTTAGAGTAGAGTAGGTAGGGTTGTTTTCAGCAGAAGAAGTGCTTTTGCACACTATGCATATCCCACTTGGGGTATCTACGTGATTTTTATTTTGTACATAGTTTTTGGTGCTGTTGTTTTGCTCTTGCATTACCCATTTTAGTTGGCTTTTGGTGAAGTTCAAATCCAAGGTCGAGTGGGTTTCAAGAGGCTCAGAGGTCGATATTCAAAAGTTCAAATCAGTTTCATATTTATCAGGTAGACTCTATGCCCAATGGATGCTTCAATGCCATGGGTTTCTTCATTTAGTAGGAGATACCCCCGTGAGTCACCAAAATGTTATCCATATTTCACCCCTTGCCAAGTATTGGATAAGTCACGACCTTGAAAAGAAGGAACTGAGAAAAATCATTCATATCCTTCAAATTGGTTGCATGTAGACTCAACAATGAAATAACAAGGTCATACAAGAAGGGGGATGCTAGAGAGAGGGCTCGGAAACAAGTAAGGGAAGAAACGGTGAAGATTCAAAGTCCTCGGGCTCGAAATTGTTCAGGAAAAGGTCAAAAAATGACTAAGTGTGGAGGAGGAAGCGAGAAGAAACCACTTGTCTTAACAACGTTTCTCCAAAAGTGAATTCAAAAGGTAGATACCCAAGCGAGCATCAGACTATCACATGTCCTAGGGGAAAGTGGGCCGTTGGGGGAAAGTTTATTTTTCCCCTTGCTTTATCTCAAAAAGATAAACGTTGCAAAATTGCCCGCAACTCCACCCAAGGAAAAAGTCGGCATTTGGGCCCGAGTCAAAGCCAAAGCGGGAATCGGAGGAAAGGGAAAAGATAAATGCGGACTGTAGGCCCGATTTTTGTTCCAATCGCTGCCACATGTCCCATATCAAAAGGGGACCCATTTTTCAAGTTGTTTTCCCGCCCTTCTATGGACTCCAATACAAACTTGAAGGGGCATATCTTTCAACTCATGGCTCTAAATATTGTGAATCTAACACTGCTTGTTGGAAGCATCTCAATGTCACGTACACCACGAAAGGATTAAAAATCATTTTTAGGCCCTGGTAGGTAAAAATGAAGAAAATTCTTCTAGGCCATTAACGTAGAATCCAATCTCTTCAACTACCAGATCTGATTTGATTCAATCCGTTGGGGAACCAGAAGCAACATATTGTGGGTAGATTTGCAGAAGGCATTGATATTCAGTGGTTGAACTTTCAAAGTGGGATTTGATGCATTTCTCATGGTGGTTGGAGTAGGATTCGAATTTTCCCTCTTCTCTCTCTTTTCTTTCTATATATTGTAACATTTCTCATTTTGAAAAGGAGAGACATTCTAGGCATAGAGAAACTCTATCAAATTTGTTTCTTGATGCCATTTTTGAGCAGCGAACCTTCTCCTATACCTAGAAAATGTATTTGTACCTCTATTCCAGAAATGTAATGGTTTGTGCACCTTCTAGAGCAATGAAAACATGTTTTTTTGGTTTTCTTCAACCCTTTGCATCATTTTGTTGTTTCTCTGTGCCTCTCCCTTCCAGATTTGTTTTTCTGTGTATGTATTTCACATTTGCAGGTGCAGGATGTTGTGTTTCATGGAGTTTCATGGAAAATTTGAAGATCGGGTTGTGCTACTACTGTATGACCTCCATCATCCTTTGTTTTCTCTGTTTCTTTCTCCCTCAATAGAATATCTCACTTCCATTGCTTTGGTGTATCTTTGCTTTAGTGTAGGCTCTATTTTTTTCCTTGTTTTCTTCCTCTCCTTGTCTCCTTAGAAGTTAGATTAGGATTATATTAGCTTTCTTGCCTTTGAAAAAGCTTGTGGTAGGTAGTTTAGGAAGAGGAACCGGCCTTCTCTCGGAGGATCATTCCCATTTGCAAGTCCACGACTTGGGAATGATCCAATGTTATACAAATCACAACAAATGACCTGCATTAGAAAAGTAAATCCATAAATCATTTGGGGTGTCTTTGTGATTTCACACTAATAGAACCCTAGTACGACCCGTATTGGTTCCATTTGTAGTCCCAGAGGACCCGATTTTCACTAAAATAGGCCCTTGACTTCATTTTTCAAAATTTTTGTGAATTTTTCCAACTCCTTAGATTTTCTTGGATAAGGATGTTAGAGGAAAGCAAAGGATACCCAAAAAATCTGAATTTTTTAGCCTTTCACCATTTTTTTCTTGCTCCATCCTAAATAAATTGTGTAAGTTATCAAAATTACCTTGGGGGTAAATTTTGGATAACAGTAACATGAATTTCATTGGTAGACCAACCTCTATGCCAAACACCAATTGAAAGGATGTCTCCTTTTTCAACCTCTTTTAATTTTTCTTGTATCCCAAAGTACAAGAGACTTTATCATCCCAAGATTTCCTTCTAACATCACAAAGTTTACTCAAGGTATGGCTCAATATCTTGTTGAAATCCTAAGCAATTAAATTATCTAGAGGGTGATAGGGTGTTATTTTTGGTGTGTCATCATAACTTCTACTAACAATATCCTCGATGATATCATTAAGAAAATGAGTACCCCTATCACTTGTCAAACTCAATGGGCACCCATACCGGTGATAATGTTTTCCCACGTAAAACCTTATTGTCATAGATATTGTGCAATCCTTTGTGTAACACCCTTAAGCTGTTGTTATTTTCCTCCTTTACATTCAAGTGTTGTATGTGAATTTCCTTATATGGATACGTTATTTTGATTATTGGAAATCATACTTGATATGGATACATCTTTTCTACTCTTAAGATCATATGATCAAAATGGTATGACTTCTCGAATCCATTTTTCTGGTTAAGTAGGTGAATTACAATCTAGTTTAAGAGTTGTAAACTTGTTTTTTTGTCCGACTCATCCTTGGATCAATTTTAGTGATCCAAGGAATGTTTTTAATAATGCCCTATTGAAGTGAATGGTAAAATCGACATTCCATGAGTTAAGCTACACACTGGACTGAACTTTGTTGTTGCAAGTTCTTTGAATTCTGTGTGAACGCACTTCCATTCAGTAGGTTGTATGGCTTGGGTCCTTGAAGATTGACCATGATAGGTCATTGCTGATAACGATGGGAATGCAACTGTTCATAGCATAGGAGAAAGGTATCGGGATCCTATTAAGGATTGAATTCCAGAACCCTAAGCTAGGTGAAAGTATTCCTACCTAAGCTATGTTACTTGATATAATTTTTGTTGCTAACCTAAACTTGATACTAAAGGTTAGAAGGGTTGCTAAGTATTAAAACTAGAACCTAACACTACAAGGTTATTTGGTTATCTAACCTAATTGCTAAAGACCTATGTTGGAGGTTAGTGTTACATCCTAAGGTACTAATTTAAATCCTACCTAAGATCTAACCTAAGCAATCTAACCTATCCTAAACTAATGGATGCGAATTGGGAACTAAAAGGGTCACATGTACATTGGTGATGGTTTCTAAGCATTTATGAAGGTGATAAGGTTTATTAATTCCTATGGACTACCGACTTTGGCAGGGGCTAGTTTGGTTGGCATGAGGCCTAGGTGGCTAGTATCACTAAAAATGGAAACTCATTCTTTTGTTGATTTGGAACTCACCAGACTTGGCAGGTGGTGGCAAGGAAGATTGAGTGGGATATTTGGAAATTAATGCAATTGATTGTCTTGTATGATGAGCCCGAACCACTTTGGTAGGCATGTCGTGGATTTTGTGGGTTGTTTCATTTTGCATGCATTTT
The DNA here is from genome assembly GCA_018340775.1 of Taxus wallichiana var. yunnanensis. Classification (NCBI taxonomy): domain Eukaryota; kingdom Viridiplantae; phylum Streptophyta; class Pinopsida; order Cupressales; family Taxaceae; genus Taxus; species Taxus wallichiana. The sequence continues at coordinate 403,715,960 of CM031241.1, forward strand.
GATTTTCTTCATGCGCTCTTTTTTTTGAACCAGCAGTTTACACTGCACTGCATGGCTATTTTGGAGGTTTCAAATCTATTTTTGTTTCATGGAGAGTATATGAGGCATTGTGGAAGAAGTATTTTGTTGTTTTGATCTTTCGTGGAGGAGAAGGGAAGAAGCGAGCTCAGCTGGAAGTCTTCTTTGATTTTTGGTGACACTATCAGGCATGATAGGCCCTAACTATTAAAATCCTTTGCTTTCCTCTAAGTGTTTTCATTAAAACAACTTTGCTTTGATGAGCTCTATGCATTCATGCATTTTTTTGGTAAATAGATTGAAGGGATTTGTGTACTTGTATTTTGGTTTCAAATCTGTGTTTTACATGATGCTATTAAAAAATGTGTTGCATAAAAGATCTATGCACGCTCAACTGAAGTTGGAAACACTGTTAGCTTCTTGGTTATTGGAAATTGTTGTCTGGGTCAACCACTTTTGTTGATGGCGAAATACTAGCTAAGTTTTAAGAAGAACTTTGAGTTCTACTTGTGTTGTTGAAATTACGGTTGGGTGAACTTGTTGTGTCTTATGATTTCGAATTGGTAAGAACTCCAGTCTTATTAAACTCGTATGCAAGTACGAGCTTCAGTTGGGAAACTTGTTTAGTAAAGTGGACTGTAACTGAGATTCTTAGGGTTTGTGAAGCGTGTGTTTTGATCCATAGTTAAATGGACTATGAATAAACCCGTATATGATTTGGGGTTGTATTCTTCTTGTGAAAATCATTGACTGTTAACAAGTTTCACATGCACTATAGATAAACCTGTATATGTCTTGTTGTTTTTGTATTTTACCTTGTGGAAAATTTGATGGTAGCAAAGTTCGTATGCATTGGAAAAAACATATATAGTTGGTTTCTATTTTCCTCCTTGTGAAAACATGGACTGTATTGAAACTTGCATGCACAGGAAAAGCAATATATGGTTTAGTTTGTATTTCATTCTGCGTGAACTTGATTGATTTTAGAACTTGTGTTTGTTATTATTTTGGGTAAACTTGACTGTAACTCAAAGTCACTTTGGCATGGTGCTTGTGGAATCTTGTTCTTATGACTACATTAATGGTTTTTGGAGATTCTTATGAACCCGACTTGTGAGTCGTCTAGTCTGAGCTCTGTCAAGCATCTTACATTCCGTTCGAGTTTGAAATAGGGTTGAAAGGATGTTGATGGAGAATAGAAGCATTTCTTCTTACTCGAACTGTATGTAAACAATTTCATTACACTCGGTCTAGTCTTACAATGCTGGCATATTATGTGTTTGTGCTTGTGATATTGAGATCCTTCACTGTACACACCATTTATTACTTGATGTTCTTAATGGAAATAGAAACCTGAACATTGTGTTGGTTCAGGTATTATGGTCTTTTGATTATTTAGTAAACTATTAAGGGAACATGTAGTTACCCTAACTTGGTTACATGTATTTGAATGATTTTGATCCTTCAATGAAGTTTATGCTTGGCATTGCGCCTGGAATGTAAACGCATTCCTAGACTGTACATATTATTCTTTTAATGTTTGATATTGTCTTTTGTTGGAAACCCAATTTATAGTTCTGGTAGTGATGCGTTGGCATACCGTTGAGATGGTCCTACTTTTCCGAACTATTGGGAAGTCTTGAGTGTCAAAATTACTCAGATTCTTACCTCTTGTTGGGTCTAATAAATGTATGTTATGTCTTGGAAGATTGTTTTGCAATCTAAACTTGATTGCGAATGTGTTTGAACTGCACTGTTGATTGTATAGGGTTCTATGATTGGGAAATTGTTAACATGATTTCTTCTTATCCGTGACTGTTCTGGTCCAATGGGAGAATGTTAGACCTTTAGAGAAATACTCTGTGAAGCTTACTATTTGTGGACTGTGTATGAGCTTTACTATTATATTGTTTCTAACGGAAAGTAGAAATTCATGCATTGTAATGGGATGGTTTAGAAAGGAAGATAGTTTTAGTACTCTCTTTCCTTGAAATGATCATTGTCCTTTCTTGGAACTCTTGAATGAATTTTAACTATATGATTATTAGTTTTGTATACTTGTCCTTGATGGAAATGAAGTGGAATTAATTGGGGTTAGGTTGGCAAATGAAATTGTAGCCTTTAAATGACTGTTAAACCACCACTTCTCCTTGTAATTATTTCATATGGATCTATTTGATGAATACAATATACTGTTAAATTTTAAAGTAGTGTTACTTTAAAGGGATAGTTTAAATCATGGTATACACTGGTTTCAGCCTTGCTGATGATTATGTACTTTGGCAATGGAATACTTTCTTTTCTTCTTTACTTGAAAGTTAGTGGAAATATCCAAAAGGGAATATGTTGTAAACACTTCGTATCTTATAGTAAAGATATGTGTTGTACTTTATTTGGTAAAATTGGAAACAATGATATATTATGTTTTGTTGTTTGGTAAAGATATTTGATGAAATCAATTATACTTTAACTTATAGGATAGGTATTATAGATTATATCCTGTTCCTCTTTGTGTTAAAATCTATTTAGTATTGCTCTTCTTTTTATTGGTATTACTTATGCTTGGGAGTATGAATTACTTGTTGTTCATTAAAGTAGGGTTGTTTTTATTGGAACAATTAGTGGAATGCACTTCGTTTTAAGGCTTAGTGCTTATCATGCTCAGTTCATTGAATCGACTTGTGCTAGAAATTTTTGTAGATGGACTTCGTAAGTGATAAGAGAAGGAAAAAACTTATATGATGCATTGGCTGACCTATGTTGATTCTTGAGAAGAATTCTGATTTGTTCTTAAGTTGTATTGAAAAAGAAAATTTATTCTCTTTTGAATGTTGGTTGTTGTCATGCAATATGTTTGTAATGCATAAGTTGTAAATGTATAAGCTTTGAAAAGTAAATGAAGAATGAGAATTTACTTGCATGGATTATGTAAAATAACTTGTACTTTTGTAAAAGAAATAGAATTCTATTCTGTTGACGTTCTTCATATTATCTATATGTTTCAATGAGTGTTCTTGTATAAGTAGGAAAAAGGGGATTAGGGTAATTCCCTAATTGTGATGCAACTTAGTAAGTTGTAGAAATACAATGAATTTATCTAAACAACTCATATCATTAAGATATCTTATGCTGAAATGCAATGAACCTTATAAAAATTATAAGGGTATAATGGGTGAGTAAACCCTATGAACTTAACTATGAAGAGGAAGTTTCTCCCTCTCTTATAAAAAAATAAACAAGAAGGAAGATATGATCTTTATATATTCATAAGACTTTATTTAATAAAGTCTACTAAGTTACAACCTCGTGGTTGTTACCCTTCCTTGAATAGTTAAGTCACATTGAATGAAACTTAAGGAGTTGCTGTCCTTTCTTCGTGATAGTTGATTGACAATCCAAAGATAATGAACATCGAAAGCAATCTTGTGTTAAGGAAATTCTGCCAGAGTTAATGGAACCTGATTTGAAAAAGAACTTAGGGAGAGTTGGATTAGAATCAAGGCGTGGGTTATAGAAATCGCCTTTAAGAATCCAAATTAATTTAACTTTAATAATCTCCTAAGGATATGTATATCTCGATGAGGCTGTTTTGTAGGATGCTGGCACACGCCGATTGTAGAGTTGTACCTTTGAGAAGATTAGGATCTTCTCGAGGATACATCACTGTAGTTGACATGTGGCAACATCCTTCTGCATTGATCGTCTAGATCTACGCACTTTTGGACTTGAACTTAGTTTATCTCTAGGACTGGGTGGTAGCGTAGTTGTGATACGAAGAAGCCCTCTAAGACTCAGGGTATCTTGGCACATGGGGTTGACTTAGGTTGACCTAGTATGCCAATCTATCCTAAGCCTTTGTGAGCTCCTTCCTATCCTAACCTACGATGTTAACCAGAACTAGGGATAAACCTTGGGCAAGAGGACCATGAAGTTGGTAAAGGACATTATAGATAACAATAGAGAGGGTGAAGGAAATATTCTAGATTGATGAGTATGTCATCAAGGAATAAGTAATACGAACAAGTATGCTAAAATCTTTAGCCAAAGTATCGTAAAGTTGTTGATTGCGTTGTCCTATATCACCTAGTCTAAGGATTGTGATGCAGATGAATATCAGTAACAACTATTTAGTTAGGTTCCTTAGACAGATCACTCAAATACCAGAACATGGTAAGAGAACCTAGTATATGTAGTATACAGAAAAGTATTCAATGCTTAGAGTTAAACATGAATAGATCGGTAGTTTACCGAGTCATGAAATGAATAGATCGGTAGGTTACCGAGTCATTACAGCTGCATATGGTTATCTGTTATAAGAATGATTATTTTGGAATGTGTGTTCTAAATTACATATTTAGAATAGGGAACATTACAATTTTTTTCCCGTTGTTTCTAAAGTCTTAAATGGGAATGTTATACTTTGTAGGTTTTGCTTCTTCCCACCTTGTAAGTTAATATGCAAGTTATAATGTAGTACGTATCCGATCTCGTGTGTGGGTGGGGAAATAGGACCCACAAAGTCAATTGCCCATTTTTCAAAATTTTTGAACTAGTAATAGGCCTTAAAGGAATTTTATCTCGCTAATAGTGGTCACTGAGACATAACTATATTCTTTGAAATCCTTATAAAGTTTTTATCACCACAAACCAACCAAAAAAATCTTACATGCGGTGGCATATCCTGGATAATGTCAACTTGAAATACCATCATGAGCCTCCTCCATAATAGCTTCATGCTCATGATCAAGTACAAATCAACGTAAAAATTCATCCCGACCTAGTTTGTATAAGTCTCTATTGATCAACATGTAAGGCCCATTGCTGATAGAAAGTTCTTACTCCTCCGGGATCTTCATTCCTTTAGGTGCCACACCTATTCACAAAAAGACAAAAATATCTTCTAAGTTAGAGGGTGTGTGGTTCAATCTAAATAGTTATGCATCTAACATTGTGTCCTCAATGCTCTACGCATCCTCTCCTGAATTAATCCTTGATAAATGGTCTAGTCTAGAATTACTCTTTCCTAACTTAACCACCACAATAAAATCAAACTCCTTAAACAATGTAATCCAATGGCATATGTGACTCTGTCAAATGGGCTTGTTCACCAAGTACTTCAATGCCATGTGATCTGTATAAAAAATAAAAGGTTTTTCCGTAAATTATTTTTGAAACTTATGTAAAGACGTAGATCATAAACATGGCTTTGCACTCTATAGTTGTGTAATTTTGTTATGTTGGAGTCAACTTCCGCTTGTAAAGAAAATAGGATGATCAACAATCCCTTCTCTAGGATGGGCTAATACCGTGCCAATGGCCATGCCAGAGGTGTCCACATGCACATGAAAAGGTTTGGTCCATGAAGGAAAGCATAAAATAGGCACCATAGTAAGTCTTTCCTTATGTTTATTAAACACTCACTATTGTGCTTTACCCCAATAGAACTTACCTTTACCCTTTAATAATTCCTCTAAGGGTGTGGCAATCTTGGCATAACCTTTGATAAAATTCATGTGTTCCCCAATAATCTGCAAGCACCTCACTCGGTTAGTAGGTTCCTCTAAACCTAAAATGACAAAGCAACCTTAGCAGGATCCACTAATAAGCCTTCCTTACATATGATGTGTCCTATCAAAGTAAAAAAATGTGTAGTAAACACACACTTTTTAATGATTAAGGAGATGTTAAACTATCGGTACCTCTCAAACATAAGTCTCATATTATCACAATGGTCTTTCATGAGCCCATACATTGTCCAATCATCCAAGAAAACCTCCAAAACTTATGAATGAAGTCTGGAAATGCTTGCACGACAATGTGTAAAAATATTATAGGTGCAATATTCTTTAATCCAAAGGGAATAACCGTGTATGCAAAACTTCCCCATTTAGTGGTGAAATTTGTCTTCTCTTATTCCTCCTTGGTAATCCTCACTTGATGATATCCGGAAAATCCATCAAGAAAGGAGTAGATCTCGCGCCATGCAACACCCTCTAATATTTATTTAGTAAAAGGGGTGGGAAAGGGATCTATTACACATAAAGCATTCAACTCTCTGTAATCCACACAAATCTTGATTCTTCCATATTTTTTTATATTGATCACCAAGGGCTAACCTATTTTAACTCCTCGATGGGCTCAATGATTCCCATTAAGTATCTTTTAAGTTTCCTCTTTCACCTTGACATATGAATTAGGATTCATCCCTGTAAGGCCTCTTCCCAACAGTGTGCACCTTCCTATAGATTTATTACCATCTCACCCAAATTTGCATGGATCCCTTTCAATTCATGAGAGTCTCTAGGGAACAAGTCCTAGTAAGTCGCACAATAGCTCAATTATTTTAGCAACCTCTAGGTCATACTCGATAATCTTTGATGATGGCCTTCTTAGTTTTCATAGGCTCATGGTAGGCACGTGAATTCTCATTTGTATTGTCTAAAACCTCATGCATACCCTCTATATGCTCAATCTTCATATTTTCCACTTCTTCGTCATCAATTACATAGACCACCCTACCCTTTTCTCTTTCTAGGTAGGCATGCCCAAGTTGTTTTACATTTGTCTCTTCTTCTTCAAAGTGTGCCTCTAGATCTAACTCACCTAGTAACTCCTAAATAATTTCCTCATCCTTTGCACTATCTCCCATATTAAAATGCTTCATAACCTATAATGCTTCATTCATTGGGTGTTTAGTGGAAAAATTCAAAGGTCGGAATCATACCTACGATCCGCTTCTTGTCAGTTCCTTGTTTCTTTATTCAACTCTACATAGACATACCATGTGTGCACATCACCTCGCAAGGTGAAGAAGAGCTTATGCACCCATAGTGAATGTGGTAAAGCTTCCTACCCTCTATTCGAAGTCTATCACTCGATGAACGTGAAGTGCTTGAACATGATCCTTACCATGAAATTCACGGATCTAAGTAGGCACATTTCTCTGGAGAAATCTAGTAGAAAATATGATTCTCACTTCTCACCACTCCAAAATATTATCCCTATGAACCATCCACTAGTGCCATGTTATACCATGTAGAGTATAAAATATCATATTCCTTCTTTCTACTTGATCTACCGATCGAACTTCCATAGCGTGTAGGAACACTTCAATATTTTCTTCACTAGTGTACCTTGGTACCTAGTTACTACCCAAATGTCTTATACTACGTAGCCTACTTACATGTGTAACTACACTCCTCACCTCTTGGAAAACCATCTTATAAGTATCATGCACCTAGTTGTCATAAGAAATGATCATAGTATCACTCTTTACCGTGCATCATCCCATTGAATCACTCCTTCTTTTGACAACTTAAGAACTTCGGATCTCTAATGGTGCACACGTAAATTCTGTTCAAGTCATCTTCACTCAAACACTCCACATAAGGTGCATATTTTCCATCTCACAAAGGAATTATCGCATGCTCTTCCTTTTTCTTGAAACTTGTAAACCCTTTGTTGAAGCGGAGATCAATATTATTTGCATAACACCAAGGGCACCCAAGTAGTGCTTGGAAATTTTTGGCCTCTACAAGCTCCAAGACTTAAAATCCCCAAGAAACTTGGCCCCATGTATAGTAATTGTAGCATCCTTCAAGACTCCAATTGGCATGGATTTCATCGTATTTTCCATAAAAACACATTTAAAGATGGATGCAATGATGGCCTCTCCCATCTCGAATCCACGTGTCTAAAGTGAGTACATTCACTTATGCACCTATATCAATCAAAATTTTACTTACAAGCCATCCATCAACAATGGCATTCAAATTTATCTTCTTGTCATAATCTAGACTATAAGGAGGTTGTCTATCGCTTAAAATTTTTCTTCCATTCCCAACTCCAGTGTATAGGGTCTTTCCCCGAGCTATTCCCCAAACAAAAGAATGATGTTCTCTTATCGCAACATCTTGCAAACCTCCCTTAAATCATCAACATCCTTCGAGATATTTTAGATTCTTTCTTCTCTGCTCCAACTTCCATGTGAGTTCTTTCAAATATTGTATCTCACCTTGCAAATTCCTAATCACCTCCAGGTTTTCTTGATAAACTTCCTTCGATGCATATAATCTAGATACTTTACATGTAATACATCCTCCTTAGTAATAATAGGCTTCTATTTTAGAACTTCCATAGTGCACACAACCTTAGCACTTGTAGTATTAATCACAGTACCAAATAATGATCTCAGGCACTAACTTTAACATCCACTGATCTTCCACAACGTGCTACACTCTAACCATCCCCGTGCCCTTATCTTGTTTATGCTGATTACTCAAGTGTTCATGCAAGTATGGAAATTCTTCATAGTTATGGTTCTTTTTACGTAAAGAAAAATAGTAGTCATAGGGCATTCACACTGTAGTGATCGGAGATCCATGTGTATAACATGTTCCTCATGGAAATTCACTCCTTCCACCACCGTAACCTCGACATATAAATCCTCCTTGGTATCCTTGACCTCTACCATGGCCTCCATTAGAGAATCATTCATTTTGATTGTTCTCGTGATGCTCACCTTATTCCTTAGAATTATTTGCAACATTAGTTTGACACACACCAATATCAACAACATCATGAATCTAACCAATCAATCTTCAATTCTCGAGTATCATGAGTGGTAAACCTATAAATATTGTAGTAACACGACATATTCTTACTTATCAAGCATTGTAATAAGGGGAACCTACTTGAATCATGATCCAAGTGACAAATCTCGTAGTCCAGGTGACATGGTGTGCATATATTTACGAGGATAGCTATCCTTATTATGTCATTATAATTCACAATTTGTGCACCAAATTCGTTGCATGTCTTATGCGTTGAATTAGTGACAATTTTCTATTTTTGCATAGTTGCAATTTGAGCCTATAAATATAGGCTAACTATTATTTCTACACTCCCGACTACCTCCTCGCACGGAGATACCTCAAGTTCCTCTTGCGCAGATCTATATAAGTCATGTGTGTGCTGTGCCCTTATGAAAGGCATGATAATTCTTTCAATGAACCATTGAGCATGTTAAATTTGGTGAATGTCATAATATAGCTTCGATAAAAGGTTTTTAACCATGCATTTTACTCCTAAAGACTCTTAGTCGTGCCTTGCTTGATGTCCTTCAAGATGCCGATGCTCTTTTCTCAAACTCGGGTATATAAAAATATACTAAGAAGGCATCACACACAGTGTGGTATAGTCTACACAAGTTTGGTTTGGATCAAATTTCTTGTACTATGTGTGCACCCTTGCAATGTGCTTACAAGGTGACTCACCTAGCGCTCCGGAAGAGTAATACCCTTTGTGCACCATATTATTTCACATATATGTAGGTGTTCACCGCATCTTCTATCCCTCTATATTCGGAAGTGAAGAGACATCTTCATATAAATTTGTTGGGGTTGGTGAAGACCATTCCCACTAGATCCGTAACCTTTATTTCCTCCACCCCGAACCACTAGATCCTTAGCCACCGATCCTCCCGATCCCCTCCCGAAGAATGTAATGCACCAAAGGATGCAATGCCTTATGCTCCAATTTTTTTCTAAATTGAACTCCCACGGCCCGTGAAGTTGTGCTACTTCTAGATGTGATTCCCACATTCTACATGCCCACGTTTTGTGTTAACAACATGCTAGAAAGATACCTCCAACTGGACCTCCAAATAACACAAATGATGATTACATCACCATAGATGAATAAGCTACTTGATTAACTCCTGAACTTGACTACAAATTAACTCTAGCTATCACCACTCTACCTGTCTCAACTATCTTGAATTCTTGATGTATGCCTTAGAAACTAGAAAACTAAGCGCAAGGGCTAGGTTTCTAGGTAGGATCAGATGCTCAACCACGCTTCTCAATATTTCCTCATACATGCCTTCATCTATAATCAAGAGGTTTCTCTCTGTCATGCTTTCAAAAATGGGGAAACCTGGATGCTCTAGCTCCATGTCTTATACATAAGCTAGAAATCCTTCACGATTCATCTCTCTACAACACCATTATTTTGGGATCTCTCATTACTTTTCCAAATCCCTCTCACGTGCTTCATTAACCTTAATCCACCTTTCTTCTCTCTATCTTTCTACCGCTAGGTCCTCCATCCTTCAACAAACTTGATCATATCCCGCACATGATGGGGTTTAGCTAGCCATAGGATGCTCTTCTAAATCTACGGTCATGATAAAGATATTAACTACTAAAGGGATACCTCTCAAATATGATCCTATGGGTTCATGCAAGAATTGGATCTCAGTAACCTCTAGACAAAAATAAGTAGAAACTACTTACTCTATAATATAGCTATTTAGAACACGACTCCACCAAAGGATCCATGGCACGTGTCCAAATCAGATTGGTATCATGCAAGGCCTAGAATTCTTCCTATGTCCAAACAAGTGTTTGAAACCTCCAATTTATATTTGATGCATAAGAAACCAACCACTCGTACAAATCTATAGGGAAAATGGTGAATAAATTCTCATACAACTCGTGATACATGTTCTATTCAACCCACGCACGTGCATTAAATTCACATCCAGTGTTAAATCTATGAGCATACTCTTCCTCTAAATTGTATAACCACTCTTTAATACGGCGAAGGTCAAATGGTACATCTTCATCATGCAACATCCTAGAAAATAATTGAAAAATAGGTCTTGGAAATAGAACCAAAATGTATCCTAGATTTTACCCACAAAATCCCAAGTCACATTGACACATTAATCATCTTGAACTTAGCACTCACTTGAAGCATGCAAGGGTAAATGGTCCCTATTTTATGTCAGCTTGCTCAAGAAATAAACATGATTATACAAATCTTCCATATCCATAACAAATAACCAATTATATTGCAAAGCGAAACTAGATATAGATCCTAACCATATGCTCGATTAACTCATACGAGTAATCAAGATAAAATTTACCATGCATGAGCTAGTAATAAATGTGTCTACAATCAATATCCAACCACAATGATCCATTATATTAATTGTTGTAAAACACAAAAGTTGTTTACATACATAAGAGTGTCACCATGAGTCATGTGCACACATAATCCAACAACATAACTCTATTACAAAAACGGGTCAACTAAACTATGTAGATCATACATATATATAGGGGTGGGGACTTTCCCTTCACGTCTCATGTATCTCTAAAAATAGGCTACATGCTAAGAATATACATGTGCCACTACAAGATAAGTACAAAAAACATGCAATCTCTCTAACAATAGATCTGCTATAGTTAACTCTTAATTCAGATCCTATTATTAGCTCTAGACCATGCATGTCATTTGGTCTTCCTATATCCCAAAATAGCCTTTTATTAAACCAAAAGTCTTCGTGTTTCAATCTTATCTTGAGAACCTTTCTTGGTTACTACTCCAAGTCTATATTTATATATGTATCCCAAAATTGGCTAAGCATTGGTTATTATGTGTGCATCCTTCTCTGCCTATCTTTAGCATGTAAAATATGTTCTCCTCACATGCGTATCCTTGAGTTCCTTTATCCCGCAAGTCCTCTTACGTGCACCAACCTTGTTCTCTGTGACCTATCCATTTTTGCATGCTCAACAATTATAATACATAAATGAATTAGTTGGGCATAAATAATAAATGTTAGCTCCTACTAGTTTCTACATATAATTTAACATCCAATTATTTGGGGCATTGTGGTTATTTCACTAACTTGTGCATTCCATTCTAGTCCATATCAATAATAAATTAATTTAACATGACACATAATATTTTTTTATTATGGTAAGTATGGCTTAAGAGGACCCATACCTGTAACAAGAAGTTACAAATAGAGACAAAGATAAAACTATGAGGTTCAAGAGAAGTTACCTCTACGGTATGCAAAGAGAAATCATAAAAGCATCATCACACAAACATCAAAGCGGGAACAATAAAACAACAATTTTCCATCTCATCTCTAAGGATCCTCCTCATGGTATCTTGAATGCATAAGTAATAATTTTATCCATGATGTTAACATATGCATTCATTGATGGTTTAGAGACCATGAATAGTGATACAAACTAGTTAGTTCCATTCAATCATATCTACACACATTTACAACATTACTTAAGTTTACATCTTAAGTATTATGTTTACAACTAGTTACACAAACATATTTGATTCAATTTACATAATTTCCAATACACAATAGTTGACATGTATTTAATATACAAAGTTACATTCCTTTATTTCAATATACATAAGACTCAAATTCTTAATCACTTATAATCAATTACATCATGATATATGGTTCATACCTATAATAAGTTACAAGTATGTAAGTTATCAATATTTTTTTCTCAAAACAATAGTATAATAGATATCAATATATACAATACAAGCATCCATCGTTGCACTAAAAATGTGTTAGGAATTAGTGAACAAGTATGCGGAAACAATTCCTCAAACCACAGCAGTAGGAAACTATATAGCAGAATTATACTTGTAGAAATATAACAACATAAATGAATAATGCACAAAAGAAGAAAAGACAATATTTAATGTGGTTCACCCAATGTGGGCTACGTCCACCAAGAACTTGCTCAGATTTTATTATCAATAAGAGTAAAACAACTCTCACAGTCTTCTCTCAGTTATGAACTCACAACAGAATTCCAAAGATGCTAAACCACATCTAAACCACAATTGACACCCAATTTCACTCTTGATCACCTCTTGAACACTCAAGATATCTTCAAGATACCCTAACACCTCTATTTATAGGATTAAAATCCTCTTAAGAAGTCCTAAAGCTGACCCTAGAAGTTTGAAAGTCGTGATCTTTCAACTTCCCATGGCTGGAAAAATAGTCCGACGTTAACAACATATTAACAACATGTTAACAACAATCGCAGCAATGAAATAGTGACTGCACAACAATGTCACAAAAAAAATGATTGTAGAATGCTCCTAAAGTCTCCAAACTTAACCGTTTGAGCTCCAACACTTCAACATTGATTCAAGAAGACCAAAACAGCTCCACACCCCAACAATCTCCCACGGGAGACTATTTCCACCGAGTAAAGTTATTAACCCTTCATTATCAACCATGAATGCCAATCAAAGTTGAACACAACTTCAAATTCTCCCTTGTGACTACCTTGGTCATCATATCCATAGGATTCGACTGTATGAATCTTTTCCACTTCAACTTATCTTCTTCCAAAGTTGTCATGATGAAATGATATCTCAAATAAATGTGCTTCATCCTAGAGTGGAAAGTGGAGTTTTCGCTAAATGAATAGAGCACTGAATATCACCTGTGTAGTCTCCCAACTTCCTTCTTATGTCATAACTCATAAAGAAACTATTGTAGAACAAGATCATCTCCTTGTTTACCTCGTGAAAACAACATACTCAGCCTCTGTGGTTGACAAAGCCACAACCTTTTATAACCATGAAATCCAACTCACCGATGTATCACCAATCATAAATACATAACCTGTCGTGCTCCTCCTACTATCCAAATCTCCTACCATGTACAAATCTACATATCCATGTAATGTAGTGTCTGATCCATTGAAACACAATGTTGCTCCCATGGTCCTCTCAAATACCGAAGGATCCACTTTACTCCTTGTTAGTGCTCTCTACCTAGATCACTCATAAACCTACTCACTGCTCCCACTACATGGGAAATATCAGGCCTAGTGCATACCATAGCATACATCAAGCTACCAACTCCGATGAGTACAAGAGTACCCTAGACATTTGTATTCTATCCTCCTCAGTCTTGGGACACTGCTCCTTTGATAATTTAAAGTGACCTGTCAAAGGAGTACCAACTGGTTTAGCATCCTGCATACTAAACCTCTCTAAGACCTTCTTTATGTACTCTTCTTGAGATAATACTAGCTTCCTCTCCTTCCTATTCCAAGTTATTCTCATACTAAGGATTTGTTTTTTGCCCCCAAATCCTTCATAGCAAAGGAGTCACCTAGCTATTTCTTGAGTACCTTTATTTCCTGCATGTTCTTCCCTGTAACAAGCATATCATCTACATACATGCACAGAATAATATAAATACCATCAAGAAACTTCTTGATGTACACGTAATGGTCTAAGTGACACCTAGAGTAACCCTACTCCTACATAAAACTATCAAACTTCATGTACCACTACCATGGAGCTTGTTTTAGGCCATACAATATCTTCTTCAATTTACACACTAACCTCTCCTTGCCTTTGACCTCATAACCCGTGGTTGTTGCATGTACAATTCCTCCTCCAACTCATCATGAAGGAATGTAGTCTTCACATCCAATTATTCTAAGTGTAGGTCTTCTACTATAACTAAACCAAGAACAATCCTAATAGAAGTCATTTTAACAACCGAAGAAAAAAATTCATCAAAGTCTATACCTTTCTTTTGTGCAAATCCTTTGACCACCAACCGGGCCTTGTATCATTTTCTACCTCCATCTTCCTCTTTGATTCTATACACCCACTTGTTCTGCAATGCTCTCTTTCCCTCGGGTAGCTCCACCAAATCCCAAGTCTGGTTTTCCATAAGAGATCTATGCTCTTCATCCATGGCTGCTCCCACTTCTTCCTAGCATCCACCTGCATTGCTTCCTCAAAGCACTCTAGATCTCCACTGTTAGTGAGTAATAAATAATTTAAAGATGGAGTAAAATCGTTCAAGTTCTCTTCTTACCCTACAAGACCTTCTCACCTCAGGAGTTTGGGTTTTGATGAGTAGGTACTCGAACTAGGCTATGCTTGGAACATGTTGTAATTGAACTAGCCCCTTAGACACCTTGCTTGTCCAAAATTTCCTCTAACACTTTGTGTATTCTTTCTTTGATTCCTCTTTTTTTTTGCAATTGATCTTTATACATGAATTTTTCATTAAAGACAATATCTCTAGACCAAAATATTTTCTTGTCTTTAAGACTCCAAACATGGAAACCAAAGTCATCTTCACCATATCCAAAAAGGTGCATTTCTTAGACTTAGCCTCTAACTTGGTCCTATCATCTTTATCAATGTGAACAAATACCTCACATCCAAATACTCTAAGAAATGAGTAATCAATTTTATTACCTGACCAATCCTCCTAGGTATACCTCCATCTAAGGCCATAGAGGGTCCTCTGTTAATCAGATAAAGAGTTGTGCTTACCGCTTCCACCCAAAACATGAGTGGCAGCCCCGAATATAACCTCATGCACCTAGCACGCTCCATGATTGTCCTATTCATTCTCTCTGAAAATCCATTTTCCTATGGAGTATTGGAACCGTTCTTTGCTACGTGGATCCCATTTACCAAAAATAATCAAGAAATTCATTGTTGTAATATTCCCTCCATTATCCGACTTGAGACATTTCAACTTGAGACCTATTTCATTCTCAACCAAGGCTTTCCATATTTTGAAAGTTTCAAACACATCAGATTTCTTTCTAATGTAATATACCCAAACTTTTCTAGTTGCATCATCAATGAAAGTGATGTAATAACATGAACCACCAATAGAGTTTACCTTAGCTGGCCCCCATACATCTATATGCACTAACTCCAACTTACCCTCCTTCCTGGTAGGTCCAACCTTGAGGAATCTCACCCACTTCTATTTCCCATAAACATAGTCCTCACAAAAGTCCAAATATAACTCCTTTAATTTGGGAAACATATCCTTTATAATCTACATGCCCTTATGACTCATATGACCGAGTCTCTAGTGCCACAAAGTTACATCTCCATCTGTAGCAACAACTAAATTGCAATAATCAACACCACTAGTTAAATACAAAGTACCAGTTTTCTTACCTCTTGCAACCACAAGAGCTCCTTGGTAACCTTCCAAGAATCCATCTGTAAAACTAACCATACAACCATCACTACCATCGAGTTGTCCCATTGATATCAAGTTCCACCTCAACTTAGGCACATGCCTGATGTCCTTAAGCAGCCATGTGTTCCCATTCTACATTTTCACCTAAACACAACCTTTCCCTACTATGTTGCATGATTCATCATCACTAAGATATACATGTCCAAAATCACCTTGAACA
The DNA here is from genome assembly GCA_018340775.1 of Taxus wallichiana var. yunnanensis. Classification (NCBI taxonomy): domain Eukaryota; kingdom Viridiplantae; phylum Streptophyta; class Pinopsida; order Cupressales; family Taxaceae; genus Taxus; species Taxus wallichiana. The sequence continues at coordinate 403,732,021 of CM031241.1, forward strand.
AAATTAGTAAAGTAATGTCTTTGTGGGGTGGCATGGAAAGAAGCCCCTGAATCTAACACCTAAGATTCAAAAATATTATCTAAAGAAATAATTAAGGTATCTTGACAAACATCACCTGCCAACATTTACTCTATTTAGTTTCATCCTTGTTCTTCTTATCCCGAAGAGCCCAAAGCAATATTTCTTAACATGACCAACCTTCCCACAATGCCAACATTCTAACTTACTCTTGGACTTTGACCTTCCACGATCATTCGACTTCCCATGGTTACCTTTCCCTCTATTCTTTTGTCTCCCTCTACTCTCCACCATCAAAGTGTTTCCAGAAGTAGAAGAATCTTCGGTGCTCTTCCTTTGCATTTCCTCACTTAGGATCACACCTATTACATCCTCAAACTTTAGATTTGAGTTATTAGATACTGAATTACTTACACCATAACCAAGTTGTCCCAACTATCTGGTAAGGAGCACAAAATCAACAAAGCCCTGACCTCATCATCAAAGTCAATTTTTACCAAGTTTAACATACTCACAACCATATTAAATTCATTCAAATGATCAGCAACAGAACCATTCTCAGACATCTTCATATTAAATAACTTTTTCATCAAAAATATTTTATTAGAGGCAAAGGGTTTTTCATATAACTTCCCCAACACACTCATGAGACCTTCCGTGGTCTTCTCCTGTGATATGTTGAAAGCAACCAAAGATGTAAGGCATAAACGAATTACCCCGAGTGCCTTTCTATCCAAAGAACTCCCAATCCTCATCTAACATGGCTGTAGGTTTCTTTTCTTTTCCAACCAAAGGAACATGGAGGTCCTTTTGATATAAGTAATCCTCCATTTTCATCTTCCACAAACCAAAGTTTTTCCCATTGAACTTCTCAACCCTCAATCTGCCCTCATTTGCCATAGCTCCCACTCAAGCTAAACTTTCCCTGTGATTTACAACTTCAAAAAAAAACCACCAAAGCTCTGATACCAATTGTTAGGAATTAGTGAACAAATATGTGGAAACAATTCCTCAAACCACAGTAGTAGGAAACTATATAGCAGAATTATACTTACAAAAATATAACAACATAAATTAATAATGCACAAAATAAGACAAGATAAGATTTAACGTGGTTCACCCAATGTGGGCTACGTCCACCAAGAACTTGCTTAGATTTTATTATCAACAAGAGTAAAACAACTCTCAAAGTCTTCTCTTAGTTATGAACTCATAATAGAATTCCAAAGATGTTAAACCACATCTAAACCACAATTGACTACCCAATTGCTTAACCTTGATCACTCTTGATCACCTCTTGATCATTAAGACTCAAGACCTCTTGAACACTCAAGATATCTTCAAGATACCATAACACCTCTATTTATAGGATTAAAATCCTTCTTAAGAAGCCATAAATCCAACCCTAGAAGATTGAAAGTTGTGATCTTTCAACTTCCCATGGCTGGAAAAATAGTCCGACGTTAACAGCATATTAACAACATGTTAACAACAACACCACATCGCATAGCAAATGACAACAAACGACGGAGAATGCTCCTAAAGTCTCCAAACTTAACCGTTTGAACTCCAACACTTCAACATTGATTCAAGAAGACCAAAAATAGGCTCCACACCCCAACAAAATTTTCCCATATCTAGAGTATTCTTATTTTTGCTTTCATTTGATAATGGATGAAGAGAAATAGTTCAATATCTCTCTTACTTGTTAATTTTGATAGATTACACCTCTCATCTAATATATAATGATAATTCATGTATTGAATATATAATTAAACTATATAAAGTGTGAAATATATAAATGTATGATAAATCCTAACACATATACTTATGTAGAGAGGTAGAATCTTCCTCTCTCAAAAGAATAAAAATGATCATTATTTAAGGACTTATGATCATTAATCACTAGGTATCTACCTTTTCTATGAAATTTCTCAAAGTGCAAGAGCACGAGTGGTCCATAATCATTTCAAAAATTGGGGGCATGAGTTATATAATTTAACCTCATGAGATGTTGTTCTATTTTTGGATAATTGCCCTAATCCCCATAAGAGAAATCATGAGTTACTTGTCATGTGTGAAATATTAATTAGGTTGTTTAAGAACTTATCCATTTAGGGTTAGAAAGGTCACTCCATAGTCAAATATACATCTCTCTAACAACCATTTTCCCATTAGAAATACACTAAAAGGAATCTTATCTCCATGTTATAAATTTAGGATAAAAAAAAAACTATAACACAACCAACACCAACTTTCTCAAATGTCCCATAGGGGGTATTGTACATATTGTTGGTGTAAATATCCCATTCCTAGTTATTTATTCCAAAAAACAAATTAAATGGTATGAATAAGTGAAAAAATTGCATAAGGATTCTTAGGTTTTCCATACAAACTAAGGAATCCATTATTAAGTAAGAACCCTAATACAATTTTACCATCACATTTCAAGGACTATAAATGTACGTAATAGTCTTATATACTTGCTTTCCATTTATACACGTTTCAATGATTCAATTAATAATTCATTTTTGGTTTATAAATGATGAAAATCAATATAAAGTTAACATAGCATCTCATAATCTATCATTACATTACTTTTTTAAAAACATGTTTAATAATTATCATGTTATTCCAAAATTTTAAAGTAGTAATCAAGCAATAACAATGCTCACAATTTTCCCATACCAATTATGAGAAATCATATATTATAAGAAATGTTCAAATTCATTTTCCATAGTTATGAGTAATATTTTATATATTCATGATGTTTCCAAATTAACATAATCATAAATCCAAAGCATCGTCTCATTCATAAAATATATTCATAGATTTTCTCCCACGTGATTAGAAAAAATATAGCGATTAACATAGTCATATAAAAAAATTCCAATTTATACTTTAAAATGGTATAACAAGATAATGGATTAGTTTTCCATAAATATAGGTTTAAACCTAGATCAAACTATTACTCAATACTCATTCTTTAGAGATAAGTACCAATCATTGGGTATAGATTATAAATATTCACCAATTTTAATCTAATTCAAAAGGATTTTAATTTCATAACTATATGATTTCCATCAAGAAATAATCAAGATATACAAATAATTTATAATTATCATTCTTCCTACTTTCTCAATAATGATATAATCTTATACCTCAAAAAAATTTTGATTTCATTTTAATGAGGTATAAGTATCATTCTACATTTGATGTTAATTTAATTTAGCCCCCAATTGGTGAATAAGAATTTTATCCTCAATATCCGGACTTGAATTTATTTTCTTTCCAACCAACCATGAATTCATAAGTTTACATCATTTTTCAACTAGGACATACACTTATAAATATTGGTCACATTTATACCCATATAACTTAAGTCATAAAAATCATATTTTAACAAATTACTAAATTGGGTTATCTTCCAATCATATGGGCAAGTGTAAAAAGAGTCTGAATATCATTTTGATAATAGAAGAGTGGTTAAAGTCATTCTAACTTAGTATGTCATCTAGAAAAGTTATAGAAAAGTATGTGGTAGATAATTTTGCCTCCAAGTATACATTATAATCGATTACCTAATTTAGATAACTTCCCATTTCTAACTCAATTTAAAGAGAAAGGTATTTCTATTCATCAATGTGATTTTATTTGATAAGTTATTTTATTCTCTTTATAAAAACTCATCCTTTGTATTTTTTGAGCCATTAGTATCCCTAAAGTTGTATTTCCTTTTAGATACTACTAGACATTTTCATTATAACCGAGTCATCAATGAGAGATGGATATTAGTTAGTATAATTATTACTATTTAATTTATTCTATGAGGATTATGAATGTATGCATTCTAAATTATTTTAATTAGCAATATGATGTTAAATTCCCTTGTTTTAAAGTCTTAAAATGAATCCTTTTGCAAAGAGATTTTATATTCTTCAAATGCTGGGATGGAGTCCCGTGAGTCACCATAACTATAGAGTTATTTTTACACGACATCTTTCATTAAACCATCTTCTTTTCCACGACAAAGCTTCCATAGCCAAAGGAGGTCACACGCATAATTAAATCTAATTCTAAGATGCTTCTACATGTCATCACACCTAAGCTTAAACATTTGATGGATGAAATTAAAGAAAAGAAGAAAGGACTCAAACTTATTCCAAATTTTCCATGTCCCAAGCCCGATAAAGGTTTCCCCAGTGGGTTGAAAATTCAAAAGGATAATAAGGACACACAGGCATCACGTTTCGGTCCCAAGTTATGTTATAGATAAAATGAAAACCTCCCAAACTGATTAGTTCGCACCCACCATGTGTTTTTGGATCAGGATCAAGTTTAAGAAAAGGCTTAAAACAAGCAGAACTCCACATGGCAAATAACTCTATCTTCACCGACTCAAGGAGGGAAATATATGAAAAAGGAAATGCTAATATCTCAATAGGAGTTGAGATATCGATCCATAGATAGAGAATTTATTCATGTAAGAAAATTGAATGTCGATGAAATAAAAGATCCAATTCCAAATGTTGAAGCAAGAGCCACAAACATCTATAAAAGGATTATGACCCAAGAAAGAAACGGGGGATTTTTGTAAATAGGGATGGAAGCCCGTGAAGATTTTATTAATCACAATCAACCAAGACATTACAAAGAATGGGCTGCAATATTTATAGATATTTGTACAAATATGAATACAGATAATAATTGTTAGGTGCAACAATTCAAAAATGCATCCGGGAAGCAAATGACATAATTGTTATAACAATCATAACAATTATACCTATGGAAATAAAAGACAAATATGGTTTAAAATTAAATATAACAACATTAGTAATAATAACATTAATTAAATAATTAATTATAAGATGCATAATTAATATATTAGGTAAATAATAATTAACCTAACATTCCCCCCTTAATTGTGCATTGTCTCAAGGGATGAGGAGAGGAACTCTCTGAACAACTCAAACTTGTCACATGCAAGTGACTTTGTGAAGATATATGCCCATTGTTCAAATTTGTTGGAAAAAATTGAAGCTGGATGTTGTGCTTCAACACATGCTCGCGTATGAAATGAACCTTGTACCTCAATGTGCTTTTTTCTTTCATGAAACACTAGATTGCAAACAAGTTTGAGAACACCTTCATTGTCAACATACATGGTGGTTGGTTTGTCTTGTGGTATTCCAAGTCCTTCTAGTATGTGACATAGCCAAATCACTTCATAGATAGCTTCTCCTATAACGATACTCGGCTTCTATGGAAGAGTGAGAAACAAAGTGTTGTTTCTTGCTTCCCCATGATATTGGTCTAGATCCCATAAAAATACAAATCCTGAAGTGGATTTTCTATCATCAATATTTCCTGCATGATCTAAATCCGAATATCCAATCAAGAAGAAGTTTTTCATTCTTCTTGTATTCTAGACCAAGATCCACTGATCCTTTGAGATATCTCAAGATGCACCTTATTGCTTTCCAATGACAAACTTTGGGTTCCTGCATGAACTGGATAGATAGCTCACTACAAAGTTGATATCTGGTCTAGTGTAGGTCAGGTAAATGAGACTCCCAATCAACTACCGATAGAGAGTGGCACTTACCTCAGGAGATGGATCTGAATGAGATAATTATAATCTATTCTCCATAGGTGTAGTAATTGGTGTGCAATCCATCATCCTAAATTTCTCAAGCATAGTCTTGGTATATTTCATTTGAGAAACAAAAATGTGATTCTCTTTCTTCCATACTTCCAATCCAAGATAATAATGCATTATCTCGAGATCGTCATGTCGAACGATCGATTAAGATCTTTCTTCGTTGCATCGATCATCCTCACTAAACTCTAGTGATGACTAGATCATCGACATAGACAATGACAATCACAATCTCCCCCCTTGCTTTTTGAGGTAAAGATTGGGATCATATGGATTTCTAACAAATCCATGTTATACGAGATGCTCATCAATCTTGATGTACCATGCCCGGGGTGCTTGTTTGAGGCCATACAGATATTTCCTGAGTCTGCATACCTTTGCTTCTTGACCAAGTACTACATATCCCTCAAGTTGAGTCATATAGACTTCTTCTTGTAAATATCCATTCAAGAAGGCACTTTTTATGTCCATTTGATGGACTTTCCATCCAAATTGAGCAGTTAGAGCAAAGATCATCTTGATTGTTTTGATCTTAGTTGTGGGAGAAAATGTCTCCTCATAGTCAATGCCTTCTTTTTGTGCATACCCTTTGCTACTAGTCTTGCTTTATACTTGTCCATTGTCCCATCTACTTTGTACTTTGTTTTGAATATCCATCTACATCCAATGGGTTTCTTCCCTAGTGGAAGATCGATAAGCTGCCAAGTGTTATTTTTCATCACTGATTGATATTTAGAATCCATGGCATCTTTCCAAGCTTTTGACTATAGGGCTTCCTGGATTGTAGAGGGCTCATCTAGATTTGATAACTCTACTCATCAAAGAAAAGTTAACTTCTTCTCTTGCTTTACTATGAGTTTGTGGTCCAGGGGTGGATGTATCGGTGGAGCATCCATTCTTGCATCTCGTAATGTGCTAGTACACCACTTGGGCATATGTTGAACTATTCCTATGGGTCATGGTTCTATCAGATCAACACCATCATCCCCATCATCACTTTCCTCATCTGTGGGAACATCAACTTCAATTTTTACAAGTAGTGAAGAATCTACATCATGTGAGTCTGGAGGAGGAGACTTTGCTTCCTTCTTCTCAAAAAAACTCAACATCTCTTTGGTGTAGACTTTTCTGGTCTTAGGATCCATCAATTTATACCCAAGATTCTCTTCACTGTACCCAATGAAGATGAGTTTTGTGACTTCATGTCTAATTTATTTCTATTTTGTTTGGGTATGTGCATGCTTGCTTTGCACCCGAATACTCTAAGGTGTGTAATAGATGGTTTCCTTTTTGACCATGCTTCTTGTGGTGTTATTCCATCAAGAGCAATTGTGGGCACTTTGTTCAACAAATACACTACTTGTCTTTTTGCTTCTACCCAGAATGTCTTTGCAAGTCTAGAATCATTGATCATGCATCACACCATTTCCATGATAGTATGATTTCTTCTCTCAACAACACCATTTTTTACGGTGTGTGTGGAGGAGGAATTTTGGCAAGAATCCCATGAGTTTGTAGGTAGTCTCGAACTCATCATCTGGTGAATCCCCCTCAATCAAGTGAGCGGAGAGATTTCTAATGTGATGACCAGTTTCTTTCTCTTAATTGCTACTTTGAACTTCTTGAAGGTTTCAAAAGCTTCACTTTTCTTGCAAAGACAAAAAATCCACATTTTCTTGAATAGTTGTCAACACAAAGCATGAAGTACTGGAACCCAAAATGACTTGGTTGCATCGGACCACAAAGATCGGTATGAACCAGGTCAAGTTTACCATGAGCTCAAATATGTACTCTTCTAGAATGAAGCTCTGTGTTGTTTTCCTACTAGGTAGTGAGGACACTTTTATGTATCCTTCTAAAGAGATGGTAGCCCATGTACCATATTACAGTGAAGTGTCTCGAGATATTTGAAACTTACATGACCAAGTCTTCGATGCCACAATGATGAGGTGGAGTTCTTAGCCACAAGTTCTTGATCATCTCTGTGAACAAAATCAAGTTGGAACATGCGTCCCACATTGGAGGATTTTGCAACTATTTTCGAGCCTCGTGATTTATCTCGAATCAAACATGTTTTCTTACCGAATGACTATCAAAGTCAATTTTTAGGTTGTGATCTAAAGTTGACTAAATGAAAGAAGATTCTTTTTCAACCCAGTGGACATATAAGACATCGATAGTTTTGTATTTGTGTGAACCAAGGGGTAGAGAAATGTTCCCAATCCCCTAAACTGTATATGAAGAATCATCTCCCAACGAAACATGATTTTTGATGGTGTGTCCCTCATTGAAATAAACTAGTCTTTATGGCTGGTCATGTGTCGAGTGGCTCCCGAATCAACATACCAAACATCACTAGATGACGTGGATGGTTCACTTGATCGAGTAGTGAACAAGTAGTCTTCATTGTCTGATTGTTCTTGTTGCTCAACAATATTTCCTTGTTGATGGGGTCTTCTTTTCTAGTTCCCCTTTTTCTACCCTTGATTGTAGTTAGAATGTCCCTTGTGAGATTGTTTTGAGGTCTAGAGTTTCTTGATGAACCTTTCTTGTAAGTATTATACCAACAATATTTTAAGTCATGTCCTCTTTTACAAATTGGACATTGCTTCTTTTGTTGTTTGTCCCCATGATACTGATTTTGATTTTGGGATTTTGATAGGAATTAGGTTTTCCTTTACCTTTTCCTTTCCATTTTTGATGTGAAGAAAGTGCATGTTCCTCTTCATCATCCTTATTTTGCATTGCTTCCTCTTGTTGTAGTAGGTTTACCAATTTGTCAAAACTAACTCATCGTATCTCGACAAGTTTAGTGTTTTACAAAAATACTGTAAGAAGAGGGAGCAATCTCGTAACAATGGGAATGAGATCATCATCTTTGACCGCTTCTCCAGGGCTAGAAGTGAAGCCTCAATTTTGCAACTCTTCTTAAGAAAGCTTCTATTTTCTCATTCTTGCTTGAACTTTGTGTGTGTAATCGACTCTATAAATTCAAGTATAACATTCTTGTTCTTGGCCTCGTATACCTATGCTCAACTTATCCCATGCTTCTTTAGTTGTTTGGCATCTCGAATGTGGGGTTGCACATCATCGACACTCCAAAACAAGATGATGAGTTTGGCTTTCTCGATTTGCTCTATCAAACTACCGCCTTGTTGTGTTGTATCGATAGTTGATCTCGGGTTAGAGTACCATTCACAATAGGCAGATCTCTTCAAAATCAAGACGTGTCTTGTTTTTTGTCTTCCATAAAACATAGTTGTTTCCTTTGAGTAGTTGTGAATCCGGAAGAAAAAATTTGGGGGCATTGGTGCCCATTTTGTAGAAATCACTGATAGGGTTTAGCTCTTATCACTCTAGGTATTAGGTCTCCAATCTATATACCGTCAGTCCGATATACCAAACCTTTCTATATACGTGCACCCTTCCGATATACCTAGTGGTATGTGGAAGAAGCTCGTCCTTTCTATATACCCAGCAGGTATGTGAAAGAGGCGTTAACATACATGAAAGAATTCAATACGTGGTACCAAGAATCCTGAAAAGGGGTCTATGTGATTATTGACACCGGCTCAAAGAAATATCCTCATACGCATGCGTAACTTTTCTATATACTGGATAATTTCTTAGTCCATATTTATGTTGTGCAATCATTCACAAATGGATGGGATGGCTCATAATGTGTGTATTGTGACCTTATTACTCCCCGTCGATTTAAAGGGTCGATGCCCAGATGACATTGTTGCATATATATTAGGCATTAAGTGTAGTAGTATTCATGATGGCTTTACCCGTAAGCACTTCCCAGAGGCACTATATATACCGAATGCTGCGAATGAGATCTAGGATCTCATGAGTGTTATAGAACCAATTTTATTTTTTGTAGTACAATATTCTACCAGTTTCTGAGTAGTTACAAATTTTGCGATTGACTATGGCAACCTACAAATTAGTGCAATATTATAAAGTATACAAATTGCATTCAAAAATTTGGAAAAATTGAATGGCGATTTTTTTTTTTTGCGGGCCCTGGTGGCCTCCAGAGCCCAAAATGACCCACTATACCAAAAAATTACAAAAATATAGCTGAAAATGCAATTTTTGGATAGGCCTCCTTTTGAAAAAAATGCTCGGAATGAAAAAACAGGCCTATTAGGAGAAAAAACAATTTTACCCTAAATTAGGGTTTTTCTCGCTAAATATTTAGTGACCTGTTTAGTTATAACTAATAGGTTTAGTGAAGGTTTTTTCACCAGATTTGCCTCCAACTATGGTGCAGTTTTTCTAATTTTGCCTCCAAATTTTTAAAATTAAAAAAACTTGTGTTTTTGTGTGATTCGAACCATGCACCTCCCAACTCCAAGGCTTTCTCATTATCCAACTAGGCTCTATGAGCGCTCATGCTAAAAATGAAGAATATTATATTTAATATATGCAAATTTGACTCACCTTTGTAAAAGGTGACTATGGATGAGATGTCAACCTACGTGGAGTGTGACGTGGTTGTGGTAGAGGAATTAGGGCTTTTGCATGCTAAGAAACTGGATTTTCTTTTCTTTATCTCCTTTAATTAATTCTTTTTTTTGTATCCACCTTTTTTTATCACCACGTATTGATTTGCTTGTGTTGGCTTGTAGCGTAGGTTGCGAGGCACGTGGAGGAATTTATTCACAGGTTGTTGTGATATGAACACTAATCCTTTGTGTGTGGTTACAGAGAAGGATACAATAGTGGCACGATGGCTCAATGCACAAGAACTCAGCTCGAATGCTAAATCACCTCTCATGCCGTTTTCTTTGTTCGTTGTTTTCCTTCTTTTTTTTTGTTTTGACGCCTTGTCTTTTCCTTTTGTAGAGTCTGTGTGAGGAATTAATATCTCAACCTCTATTTTTAATTATCTCCACCATGATTTTTAATTTTCTTTGACAGATTTGAGTTGCTTTGTGCGAGGGTCTACGTGGTGGGAGGAGAGACCACGGTAGGCTTGTGGAGGACATCTAAAGCCTTGTATGCGGGTGGATTTCCACCGTTTTGAATTGCAGTCCCGGTGTTTAGGAGGTTTTTGGTCTTTCAAACAATCCTTGGTTGCTTCATTGATGCCTTTGCAGCTCGCCACCGCATGTAGAGTGTAAAATGGCACACTGACCTTACCAAATTTTGACACAATTCAATGCACACATCAACTCCTAGCTCGAACTCCAAATTTATAGACTGTATATTATTTTAGTAGAGACCAACAGGATTCTCTAATAGTAGAGATAAAACCCCTAATGGGGTAAAATATATATATATATTTTAAATATATTTTGAAAACGATCAACTTCGTGGAGTAAATTTTCCTGGTGTAGAGGGCACCAAGGCAAAAAAATTTGCTTTACGTTTACCTAGAAATCACACAGGAGGTTGTGGGTTTGCAGGGAGATGTGGGAAGCTGTTGGAGGTAGCACTAGCTCTCCATTGATGCATATTTCTTCTCCATGAATTCTTCTTCCTCTGCAACCTTCTCCAACCTTGTCAGAGAGCTTCAATTCACTCTGGTACCAAATGTAGAACAAGGACGGAATCCTGTGAAATACATTAAGCACAATTAACCAAAAATACAATGGAGTGTTGCAATTCTTATAGGAATTGTACAACAGATGAATACAAATATAATTGTTACAACAACTTCCAAAATGCATTCGGGAATCACATAAATTTTATAACAATCATAACAATTATACTTGTGGAAATAAAAGAAAAATATGGTTTAAAAACCATATAACAACATTATTTAATTAATAACCTTAATTAAATAATTAATTATATGATGCATAATTTATATATAAGGTAAATAATAATCAACCTAACTTTGCTAACCCTCTCATTTTGTTTTTTTCTATAATTCATTGCGTATGATTATATTAGTAGTAGTTCATTCCTTTATATGTGTTCTATTTTTACATGCTTTATCATTAGCCATAGTATTTACTTTCAGTCATAATCTAGTTCATTTCCAGAATTATTATTTCTTAATTTTAGTCACATCAATTTACCTTTATACCTCCCAAACATCTGTAAGTGTGCATACAACACTGCAATAATGAATTTTACGCCCCTTGGTATGATAATTAAATGACTATAGATTGATAAAAAACATACTAATTGTTGCAAGTTAATTTACACCACCATTTTGGCACTATTGTTAGGGATACTACCAAGTATAAAGTTTTTGAGAGGTTTTTCATTTCTTAGAAGAAGTTTAGGTTTTAAGAATTCACCTCCAAACCCCCCACTAATTTCAGTTGAGTGAGTTGAGTAGTTGATGCATGCACCATCCGAGAGATGCCCATGGTATATTTTTACCTAATCCACAAGTAGCACAGTTTCCATATCATATTTTGAAGAAATTATATCTTCCTTTGTACAAGGTTTGGTAATAGAAGAACATCCTCTAAGTGAAATTTCGAAGTTACTCTTGAGTAGCCAAATATGGTAGAAGAAGTAGAAAAAAATGATCAAAATGGGGCAACTAATTTTGAGTTTCCCATTACCGACAATGATGAAGCTATTGCTATGAAGAATATTTCTCCCTCATCCTTGCCTAATTTTCATGGATCCATAACTAAAGACCCAGAAACCTTTATGTTTGAGTTTGATGTTTTATGAAAGAGTTATGATTATACCATAGATGCACATAAATTGAAGTTATTTCCTACTACACTCAAAGATGTAACCTTGAGATGGTTCATGGGTTTAAGAAGAAATGTGTGTAACCACTTGGGCATAGATGAAGGAGAATTTCCTCAATAAGTATTAGGACTACTATAAGTTGAGTATAAAGGAGGAGATGAAAACTACAAATGGCACAAAAGGTGAATGAACCCTTGGAAAACTATCTAGAAATATTCATGTTTTGCATTCAGAAGACAAGGCACACAAGACTACCTCCTGAATATCTCAAATTACTCTTTTGAAGGGACTCGGTGAGAAGGACATGGATGCTCTGGATCTAATTGGAGTAAGAGACATTTCAAAATCTACCTTTCCAAAAATGTGTGAAGCCTGCAGGAATTACTCAAGAGCTACTATGAATAGGATAAGAAATGTAAGATCAAGAGATGGATCATCTACCAAAAACATTGGGGTCATATCCAAGTCGGAGATTATCAGCATATTTAAGAACATGAAGTAGGAGATTGTCAATGATATGGCCACTTAATTAGATGATATGCATGCCAAAAAGAAAAATTAATATGTATAGGAAGAACTCACATGATTTCTTCCATGCATAATCTAACCGCATATGCATAGAGTTGCCAAACATTGTAAAAGAAAATGATGTTTCACGTAAATTCAAGATGATAGAAATAAAGGATGGACAAGTTCTTTATGTTTATCAAAGGAATATATGGCTACCAAGGCAAGGAGTTATGTCACAAGACCTTATTCTGTCATTTCAAAGTTAGTCTAATAATCCATATATGCAACCCCCACCTTGGGATAATCCTCAAGGATGGGCTCCATACCCTAACCAATATAAAAAATAGGGGAAACCTCATTTATAATGCAAAAAAAAAAATAACAACGCTGGAAATAACCTCCTCAATCATGGAAACAAGTATGGATAGGAGGTCGGTAGTGGAATAACCCACATCATAATTACAAATAATCTTATTAGTAACCTCCTTATCATGTGATGAATCTTCTATGCTAAACCCCTGAAGTAGGATCTCAACCAAAATCTACCCAACTACCATCTCAAATAACGTCTCACCCTAACAATAAAGTTTCTCATCCAGCCTATTCCACTAAATGAACTCAATACCCTACCTATTTTGTTGATGTCAACAATATCCATATTCACTCAAGAAAAACACTTCCTCCACTAAATGGACCTACCATTACTAAAATTATGGAGGAACCACAGTTGCTACATACTTATCCATAATAACCCCTTGAGAAGATGATGCATGCTGATCCGTAATAGTTCGAGAAAAATTCCAGCAATGGTATAACATAGGATAATGAGCCACCATTTCCTGAAAGGTTACAATAAAATAAGACTGACCTCAAATCAAAATTTGACTCTAATTTTGTCAATCAGCTGAAAGACATTTGTGTCAAAATTCCATTGATTCAAGCCATTAATGATGTACCTATCTACAAAAAATTAGTTAAATAGATATGCATACATAAATAAGTAAGTAAGATAAAATATCTATCTACTATACTGCAAGTCATTGGAAAACTAGGCGATATTATGCTTGGAAACTCAATTATGCCCATGTACATAGATTAGGAAGTTCTTTGGTAAATTTTACAATCAATGACACAATGATCAAGAACACGCTGATTGACTTGGGGGCATAAATTAATGTAATGATAAAAAAAATCATGGATGATTTGAAGTTAGAGGGACTAAAACCGAGCCATAGTCTTATTGTTTGTAGATATATCAACACTAAAAATTGAAGGAGTCCTGGAGGACATAGTAGTAGTGGTAGACTCTTGGGAATACCTTGTTGATTTTATTGTTCTTCAGCCAAAAGTAAGCTTGGGAGGATATCCTATCATCTTAGGAAGACCATGGTTAGAAACTATTGATGCATTCATAGGATGTAGATCGGTAATATGATTATCTCTAATGGAAGTGGTAATAAAAACTTATGCTTTACCCACTTGTAAAGCTGTTTCAATGAAGAAAATCAAACCATTTGAGGAGCTAAGAAGACCAAAGATCATACGGTAGCTCATTATTCTTGAGAATTCATGCACAATCGAAGGAAAATAAGAAAAATTTGTTCTCTCTAATTGTTGGTCGGTCAAAATATGGAACTTAGCAAAAACATATGAAGGTTCACACGGAAGAGCAGAGCACATTAAAAAGTGCGGGAGGATCGGGAAGGAATTACACACCGAGGACATAGACAAATTTGGAACTTATCCATTTTCATGATGAAGAGATATTTTGGAGATAGCGTGTCGAACATACAAACCGGTTAAAGACGTGCATGACATGCATTGGATATTTTTGAAGGATCGCTACGAAGCACTTTGCATGGGTATAAGTGAGAATAGATTTACTATAAAAAATTAACTAGAAGAAGTATATTATTAGCGCCCTTATATGTGTGACTATTATTGTAACGACATGTGGCTAATAATAGCATGTGACCTATTTTGGGAATAGATAAGAAGTGAAGGGCAAGTCCCCACCCTTATAAATATGTAGTGAACTATGTAGCATAGAATAAAGTATGTAAGAAATGAGTTATTGTGAGGTTATGTCGTCAAACCGATACGTGCATAAACTATGGTATTATCTATTGTAATAAGCTTCATGTGTATTTATCATGTTTAAATGCAATGGAGTGTATTGGATGAAATAGAGTATCAAATCTTGAGTATAATTGGTTCTTGCATGCTTGATTTCATCATGGTTATCATTTAAGTCTATTATTCTCTAGATCTAGATCTGAACATGCACTATAGAATGATATAGTAGTCATGTATCCGAATATTTCAAGTCTTCATCATGATAAAATATTGTAATAACAACCCTAAAGAGGGGCCTGGTACCTTTGTGTGATTTGGGTGAGCGCTCAGTCTAGGTTGAGTGATGTGTCAACACACACGGGATTTTTCGGTCAATTCTAGGTTGCATCATTGGTTCCATTTCTCAAGGACCTCTTTTTTAGTTGTTTTTAGGATGGTTCGTGATGAAGACATATCGGTTGACCCTAGCAAGTGTTGAGGAGTGGATACATGACCTAGAAGAAGAATACACATGGAGGTTCAACACTAGATCTGAGTTTGATGCATGCATGTGGGTGGAGAAGAAATTATCTCGAATATTTGTATGAGAGCTTCTTTGCTATCTTTCCGATAGAACTGTATGAGTGGCTAGTTTCTTATGTGTCTAAATGGAATTGGAGGTATCACACACTTGTTTGGATGTAGGAAGAATTTTAGGCCCTTTATGATGCTAATATGATTTGGACTCGCGTTATGGATACATGGTTCCATGGTGTTTTGAAAAACTATATCTTGGAGTACTCAATTTATACTTATTCATGCCCAAGAGGTAGCTAAATTCCAATTTTTATGATATCCGGGAACTTACTTGCAAGGCATTCCCCTGGTGATCAAAATTCTGATGGTAACCCGAACTTAGAGAACAAAGCGATGCCGAACTAAACCCCACCACGCATATGGGTAGGATCGGGTTTGGTGAAATATGTATGACATAAAAATAGAAAGGAAAAGAGAGGAAAAGCATATTAAGTATAATGAGGTGCGTGAGAGGGAGATAGAGAAGCAATGAAATGTTACAGAGTGAATAGAATTGTGAGAGAGATAGTTTGGGAAGGGTTTAAAGTTCATTTAGAATATGTGGAACCCGAGCATCAAGAACTCCCCCATTTGGGAAAGCATGATAGAGAACCCTCCTCAGCCTCACATACAAGTGTGCCAATAGAGACAACTTGGGCTGCGGTCACGCATCTAAATCCACCTAGAAACCTTGCCCTTAAGCTTGGTTTTCAAAGATATCTAGTACAAAAACAATCAACAAGCTAATTTAGGAAGTGGGAGAGGAGTGACTCATATAAAAATCACACAACGATGGTAGTGAAAATGGATTTTTTTGTTATATGGAGTACCTTTTCGGGTGTATCATCCACCTTTGAATTTAGGTGCGTAGATTTTGGACTCTCTTCTGGGATTAGTAACACTTCGTAGACTTTTTGGGAGTGCTTGTTGAGTACCTTGTTGGGACACAGGAAGTACATCTTTTGGTCCAACCCCAACTACAGGTTTGGGATCAAGAGGTATAGGTGGCTCTAGCTCCGGTGGATCTGGTGGTTCTAGAGGCAGAGGAAACATAGGAGGTTCTGGATCAGGTGGGCAAGGTCCACACCAACCCTAGAATATTTACATGGAGATGTCTCTTCATCTCCCAGAGTATAGGGGCATAGAATATGTTGTTGAACATGTGCACATGTGTGAAATACTATGGCACACAAAAGGAATCATGGCTTCTGAGCATAGGGAAAGTCAATTTTCTACTACGTTACAAGGGCATGCACATAGTTGGTACAAAAAGTTTGACCCTGATCAGACTTGCGTGTAGACTATGTAGCCTTAAAAGATGTTTTCCTTAAAGAGTTTCACATCCTTGAGTTTGAGTAGAAGAGTATAAGTGTGCTCAAGGATATCAAGCAAGGAACTATTGAAAGTTTCAGAGAGTATGATGCTTGTTTTAAAACTTTTTATCCAAGTTGTGTAATGATATCCATGCAAGCCAACATGCACAATGGTTTTTGGAGGTCTACACCTTTTTATCCAAGTTGTGTAATGATATCCATGCAAGCCAACATGCACAATGGTTTTTGTGTGCTATCACATAAAACATACAATGATCCCTATGAGGCACTTGAAGCAGCCTTACGCGCTGAGGTAGTTGGAAGTATAGACACTATGGTGAGCCCATTATTAGAAGCATAGATTACAGCTATGGTGAAGCAAAAGTTGGAGAAGCTATTGGAAAATTTAGCACATGAGACCCGCACCGGGATTTGGTGCATTGATTGCGAAGTGGAAGGTCACACAAAGGATAGTTTTTCCCGTACATCAATGTGCTCATTTTTGTTGACCGTGAGATATGCCATTTAAACTATGATGTTAGCCACTACTCATTACTATAATGCACGATAAGGAAGAACGTATCTTGCCATCTTTGTAAAACTGTAAGTCCACGACTCATGAGATAGAAGACTACCAATCGATTGGTCATATACATGATGTTATGGATATTGGTGTACAACAAATGGGAGTTTTAGATAAATTTAAAGGCAAGAATGAGCATCGGGATTGGGAACACAATCGGGAATGCTATGATCGAGAATGAAGGGCATTTTGAAGATGATCATGGCATAGGTCAAGGATACGGTGGTGGATTCGAGGAAGAGGTTGTGGTGGCGAAGAGGTGAGTTCCCTTATGGAAAAATGTTATACATGTGAATATCTTGACCACTACAGTGTGAATGTCCTCAAAATATTACATGTTCTTTACGTGGAAAGAATCATAGTTATGAGGAATGCTCGCACTTGTATGAGCATCTTAACAAGAAACATACGAAAGAAAACAAAGGCGCGAGAAGAGTAAGGATACAACACACTATTAAAAATCAATGGATGCCAAAGTTAGAACCAGAATCCGAGGCATTGCAGGTAAATATCATGACTCGTGTCAAGCAACACGCGCCAAAGAAGGATTGCACTGCAGGCCTACCATCACTAAGGAGGAGGTTCTACATGCACGGTACCCAAATCCCACCCATTAGAAGGAGGTTTACTAGGAAACCATGGAGGTACTCAGGAATCTTCAAGGTGAAATATAGTATTTAAAGGAGCAATCATGAAAGATGGAGCAAAAGAAAGCATCAGAGATGGTCCAAACTGATATGGATGACTTGAGAGAAGTGTGAAAATTGTTGCATTAGGATAATAACATTCCCTTTGTTGGGAATTGGTTAAAAGGAAAAACTCGTGTAAGTATCGAGACCGGACGATAGATCTTGCATACAAATCTTCCCCCTCATAGCCTAGATTACGACAAGGAAATAACTCCGAACGTTGTTATGGATGGGTGGCTTTTGATTAATATCTTGATTGATCTTTTGGCGTGAAGTCAATGTTATTACCTTAGATGCATGGGTACAAATGGGGTGACCTCCATCTGCAGTTGGCCTCTAATATATTTTTCATGGCTAGCTAGACTAAGGTCACTCCTATCGGAGTTTTAAAAGATGCATCCATTATCATACAAGGAGCCAAGTTCACTAGAGATTTTGAGGTTTTAGCTGGAAGAGTCAAATAGCTTCTCGGATATATTGGGGTGTCCTTGGTGCTATGCAAATAATGTTGATATTCAGTTCAACAAGGGTTATATCAGTTTTAAAAACGAGAAAAGATTTATTATCCATTTTGAGATGGAAATTATGAACCCTATGTTGAGCCCTTGAGTGAAGAAGACCTGAATAAGATTTATGTATGTGCCATCCGGGATCTAGAGGTGCTTGAGCCATGTAAGGAAGGAATCCTTCAATGGGAGGATACACATTCTATTAGCGATACTATAATTTTTGCTTATGATAATTGGGCTCATAGCACTTATGAGTTGGTACGGCACGCAAAGAAAGAGTGTATTTCTAGGGCCAACAAATCATGTTATATCGGAGAATAGGTAACAAATCAAGTACCTTGCTACACCGAGAGAATGAGATTCTATGGTATTCATGTGCACCATGGAATAAGAGTGGATAGACATTTGAAAAGAAGAAATATGCTAGCATATACCCTATGCGGGACAAAGAGCGTCTTTGGTGGGTGGTGGTCTGTCGACACTAAAATTTTCCTCCGTAATTTCTATTTCATTAATGTATGATGTTGTTAAGTATAATTAGTAGTAGCGTCTGATAGAAGATAACGGCACCGCAAAGGTGCCGCCAATAATGTGGAGTATGAATACCAAAGTACAATAGAATGTTGTAAAAGTAAATATTTGTCGTAAGTGGTCCCAGTAATGTTAAAATGTCAAAGTTTGGGTAATTAGAGAAGTAGGGTCTACGTGATTAGGAATTAGAAATATTATATTGGTAATAAGGACAAGGAGTGAGGTCATAAATATTTTGTGTATTTTATTTGTAAAAAGTCTAAAAATGTGGAACCAATGTAAAATGATAAGGTTTATCTTATCTTAGAAGATAAGCTTACATGTACAGATAAGAGTTAAGGTATGGAATATGATTCGTCAGAGTGGATTTCTTATCCTATCTTAGAGATAAGATGGATAAGCCTGGAAGTTCTATAAATAGAGAGGCTAACCCCCTCATTTAGCATAGAAAGAAGTAGTGAGAAATATTGTAGGAAGTGTGCGAAGGAAGCCATCAGTTAAAGGTGTGTTGAGGAAGCCATCAAGAGGCGTAATTGTAAAGTTTCTCCCATAGTCTTGTTGAAGTACCTCATGGGTGAGATTGTAACAATTTCATGTTAATATTATTATTTCCTTTGATATTTCTGATTTGTCATCATTCCGTCTTATCATAGTCGATGGTATTCTTGTGTTATGTTGTTGTTCTGTTTCCAGATTACATCCACCAAACTAAAGGCTGTGCATTAGTAAATAATCATAAAGACGAGGAGTTCCGGTGAAGAATTATCATAGTGCCGGATTGGTGATGACATTTTGGTTCCGTTGCCGGGACCATTCCTCGTTGGTGGATTTTCTGGAGAGATATTCCCACTTAGTCAAAAATCAATTAGAGGGTAACCTTGTTTTTACTGTGCATAGTAGTTACCATGGTAAAGTCATTTTTGCCATGAATAGTAGTTACCATGGTAAAGTCATTTTTGCTATGCAATAAAGTCACTTTTACCGTGAATAGTATTTACCTGCAAAGAACTTCACTTTTTACCGTGAATAGTATTTACCGCAGTAACTTCACTTTTTACCGTGAATAGTGTTTACCACAGTAAAATCAGTTTTTACCGCAGTAAGTCAAGTTTTACCATAGTTTACCGTGGTCATTTCTATAGTGATTCCAATTATTTGTGCACATAAGTCTTGTTGATTGTACTTGTGAGTTGGTATTTCACGGTGGTTACTTTTGAAAATGGGAAAGATTCCTGTTTTTTCAGCTCAATCTAATGAAGATGCTTCTTCTTTCATTCAAGAGTTTAAACGATCTTGTATTTGTAATGGCCTCATACGAAGGGAACAATGGACTGAATTTTTCCTACCTTTTTGGATGGTTCAAAGACTTAGGTGGTTTGAAACACTAGGTGATAATGTGAAAAATTCATGGGATTTATTAACTGAAAGTTTTCTTGAAGAATTTGGTGAACAACAGAAATATGCAGATCTCATGATCGAGATCACAAAGCTATCCCAAGGAGAGAAGGAGAAGATAAGGGATTATCATGCTCGTGTTCTAGAGCTAAGGAGGAAGCTCGATGCCCAGATCCGGAAGGAAGGACTAGCGGATGGGTTGATGAATGGCGTGGATAATCTCCTCTCGTAAGCACTTCATTCTTGGGATGAAGCCGGAGATCAGACAACGAGTGAAGTATGACCCCTGTACCACCATTGAACAAGCAAAGGAGATTGCAAGAAGGCAAGAAGAAAGCATGGAAGAGGAGCCCAAAGAAATTGTTGCTAAAGTAGAGCCTACACCAGCACCTTTGGTCCAGAATCCACAACCACTCCCGGTGAGCACAAATATTTCTCCTAGTACATCTACTGAGTATGAAGATCTGCTCAAAAAGATGGGTCAGTTAACTATTAATCTTCTTCAAGGAAAGGAATTTAGTTCTCATGGAGGAGATAGAGGTCCAAAAAGAAATATTTCTGAAGTTGTTTGTTATGGTTGTCATAAAAGGGTCATTATAAGTATAATTGTCCAGATAGAGCTTCTACATCCGGTAAAGGAGATAATGATAAAGGAAAAGCACTCGTGAATTCTTTTGATGTAGTAGATAAGAGCAGAAATAATGAAGTAGATGTGTTTGTAAAAAAAAGAAAGAAAGAAAAAGATAATCAAGATGGAAATGATCCTAAGAAGATGAAAGAAGAAACTAGTAAGAAACATAGAGAAGAAAGTTGGGTGTGCAGGATTTTCTCGATTTCACAGGGCAAGGACCATACTCCATCTTGGAAGATCTGTCCAAAAGGCCTGCAAATATTACATATGGTCAACTCTTGGCTATGTCTTCTGAGAAGAGGCGGGAGTTGTGAGGTGGACTCAATGCTCGAAGAAGGAAGGAGGTTGAGGTCCCTGTTTTGGAGGCAGAGGCGGATCCCTATGCTCCACAAGCTGAGGTATTATGTAATGGTATTTCAATTCATGATGTCTTAGTTGATGGAGGTGCTGCAGTTAATGTAATGACCGAGTCTGTAATGAATATGTTGGGTTTAAAAATTGATCGCCCTTCAACACTTATGTTAAGGTCATTAAATAAAGGAAAACTAAACCGAAGGTGTAGTTTCAAATGTGGCAATATCGTTATGGGTGTGGTATGTGTGGTAGAATTTCAGTGATGAAAAATGGTACTGTGCATTGCACCCAATGTCCCTGGGAAGACCATGGCTAAGGAGAGTTCATGCAAGAAACTACTGGAATGAAGGTTTCATGACACTTGGACGTGGTAGAGAGAGGGTGAAGATAAATGTGATCCTTGACATCATAAGGCAAAACCTGTGGATTCAAGTGATGAAACCGATGATTGGACATCCTCTTGATTACTCTAGTACCAGTGAAGTGGACACCGAAGATGAAGAAAGTGAGGTTGATGTTTCAGAGTCATGGATATCCTTCCACCACACCAACTCATGACCCCATAAAATTATCTCAAGAAGAAGTTGATGATCGTCTCCAACAAATAAAGATTGGTGATGCTTTGTGATGGAGAGTGAGAAGGAATCCTACCTCCACTCTTTCAAGGTACATACACCTATTCACTTTTGATTACAAGGAACTCCGTCAAGTAAGTTGGGTAGAACATTCCATTGAGCTGGTAGATGGTGCTAAGCCCATAAAGCAAATGCCATATAGAATGAATCCTAATTTTTCCAAGACTCGTAAAAGAAGAAATAGATAAGTTCTTGATGCGGGATTCATATTTCTTGTGGAGAATTCGTAATGGGTTTCTCCCATTGTGATCTCAATAAAAAAGAATGGGAAGCTACGCATTTGTGTTGATTACAGGAAGCTCAATAAGGCAACAAAGAAGGATCATTACCCTCTTCCATTTTCAGATCAGATCTTGGACGAAGTAGTTGGCCAGGAGTGCTATAGTTTTGCTGATGGATATAGCGGATACAACCAAGTTCGTATAGCGAGAGAAAGATCAGTCAAGACCACGTTCACCACTCCTTGGGAACGCTTGCTTATAGAGTTATGCCTTTTGGGTTGTGTAATGCCGAAGCAACATTCCAAATCGATGAATAGGGTGTTCGAACCCTACATTGGGACCTTCATCAGAGTATTTCTGGATGATTTTTGCATCTATGGGAGCAAGTTGGACCACCTGCACCAAATGGAGACAACATTTCAAAGGTTAGATGAAGCACAAGCCTCACTAAACCCTACAAAGTGTGTCTTTGGATGTTCTAAAGGCGTTTTGTTAGGGCATGTTGTATCCAGAGATGGTATTGGTACTGATCCTGATAAAGTTTTAAAAATCAAAGAATTACCATTTCCTCTTAATAGAAGTAAGTTGAGATCATTTTTAGGCCATGTGGGTTACTATAGAAGGTTCATCAAGAATTTCTCAAAGATTGCATAGCCACTAACCCAGTTCTTGAAGAAGGATGTTACTTATGAACCAGGAAATAAGGCGCATGAAGCTTTTGGACAACTGAAGGAAGCCCTGGTGTCTTCACCTATTTTGAAGAATCCAGATTGGAGCAAGCCATTCATTGTGTACATTGATGCCTCGATACAACACTAGGAAGTACTTTGAGCCAAAAGGATGAAAATGGGAATGATCATCCAATTTACTTTGGGAGTGAGCATAAATGAGCAAAGTCTTGAGGTAAATTATACATCAGAATCGAAAAAGAGGCTCGCTATCATTTTTGCTGTAAAGAAGTTTAGAAATTACTTGCTAGGGCAAAAATTTCTAGTCAGAATGTATCATCATGTGCTCTAAAATATATTGTAAATAATCCTAACCCATCGGGAGGATAGCAAGATGGATAATTTTGCTACAAGAATTTGAATTTGATATTATAGATAGGCCAGAAAGAAGCATGTCAATGCAGATGCACTCTGTCGAGCCTATGATGGTTTAGGATCATCTTGTGATGATGATGATTTCCCGATGCAAGCATTGTTATCCTCGATACAATCCCTAGTGAATACATAGATATTTGGAATTATCTCGAATGAATTCAAGTTTTCGATGGTGCCAATGCAAAGACTAAGAGAAAGATTACTCAAGCCGGTCGTCCATATTCTATTCGTATGGAGTATTATTTCGAATAGGACCTCGATGGACAAGACAAGAGGGCGTTGGACGTGATCAAGGGAAGGAACTGCTAGAAGAATTCCACAATGGTACATGTGGAGGGCACTTCTTCCTGGACAACTTACAAGAAGAAGGATCTTGGATGCAAAGTTATCACCGCCCACTCTTTTTAAAAATTGTTATAATTATTGTAAGACATGTGATATTTGTCAAACACATGGTAACCATAAGACTTCATCAGCTCCATTATGTCCTATTCTTCCCCTTGGTCCCTTTGAAAAGTGGGGAATAGACATTGTAGGTCCACTTCCAACTACATCACGCCAAAATAAGTATATTGTAGTTGCCGCTTGTGATTATTTAACCAAGTGGGTTGAAGCTAGGCCATTGAAAACAACTTCCATGGATGAAGTGGCAAGGTTCATGTATGAACGCATTGTCACCAGATTTGGTTGCCCATTAGAAATTGTAACAGATCAAGGAAGCCACTTCATTAATGAGGTGGTAGAAGCCCTAGTCAATAAGTTTTCTATTAAGCACAGGAAGGCAACAACATACAAGCCAAGCACAAATGGACAGGTGGAACGAACAAATTTTGTGTTGTGTCAAATTCTAGCAAAAGATGCAGCCTTGCAGGTACATAAATGGGATAAAAGGATTCATGCAAAGCATTGTGGGCATATAGGGCAACATCAAAGTCAGCAACATGATACTCCCCATTTCAGTTGGCCTATGGCATTGATCCAGTTCTTCCTATTGAGTTTGATATTCCCACTGTGAGAGTTATGAAAAATGAAAGGATGGATGAAAGTGATTCAGTAAAAGAAAGGTTGGTACATCTTCATTTGCTGGAGGAAATGAGAGAAATAGCAAAGGATACAAGCCATAAGAAGAAAATGAAGTAGAAGGAATACTTTGATCAAAAGATCCGGTGGTCTCCATTTCATGTGAATGACTTGGTTCTAGTATATGATTCCAGATACAAAAAAGAAGACAGAGAAAATTTCTTCCAAAATGGATGGGGCCCTACAAAATAGCAGCTGTGCATGAAAATGGTATGTACCGATTGGAGGAATTGGATGGCACTCCCATTATGAAATGGGTCAACCATGACAAGTTGAAGATTTTCCAAGCACTGTATCAGTCTACTCCGAGGACGGAGTAGAAGCTAGAAGGAGAAGATGTCGACACTAAAATTTTCCTCCGTAATTTCTATTTCATTAATGTATGATGTTGTTAAGTATAATTAGTAGTAGCGTCTGATAGAAGATAACGGCGCCGCAGTACGGTGCCGCCAATAATGTGGAGTATGGTAACAGTCAAAGTACAATAGGAATGTTGTAAAAAGTAAATATTTGTCGTAAGTGGTCCGGTAATGTTAAAATGTCAAAGTTTGGGTAATTAGAGAAGTAGGGTCTACGTGATTAGGAATTAGAAATATTATATTGGTAATAAGGACAAGGAGTGAGGTCATAAATATTTTGTGTATTTTATTTGTAAAAAGTCTAAAAATGTGGAACCCATGTAAAATGATAAGGTTTATCTTATCTTAGAAGATAAGCTTACATGTACAGATAAGAGTTAAGGTATGGAATATGATTTGTCAGAGTGGATTTCTTATCCTATCTTAGAGATAAGATGGATAAGCCTGGAAGTTCTATAAATAGAGAGGCTAACCCCCTCATTTAGCATAGAAAGAAGTAGTGAGAAATATTATAGGAAGTGTGCGAAGGAAGCCATCAGTTAAAGGTGTGTTGAGGAAGCCATCAAGAGGCGTAATTGTAAAGTTTCTCCCATAGTCTTGTTGAAGTACCTCATGGGTGAGATTGTAACAATTTCATGTTAATATTATTATTTCCTTTGATATTTCTGATTTGTCATCATTCCGTCTTATCATAATCGATGGTATTCTTGTGTTATGTTGTTGTTCTGTTTCCGTGATTACATCCACCAAACTAAAGGTCAGGCATTAGTAAATAATCATAGCACGAGGAGTTCCCGATGAAGAATTATCATAGTGCCGGATTGGTGATGACAGTCCACAAGGATAATCTTGTGGGATGGAATGAAATTAGGATTTCTCTTGCCACTAGGTTCTTTAAGAGCAATGAACCTACTCAAATATACACTTATCATGGTAATCTACATGTTCAAAGCACCATGTTCGGCGGTATGAGAGACTTTGAAATACAGTGGGCAAGAAGTTTTACCACCTTCGCTCTGGGTGCACAAGTTTTATTCCAATTTATAATGTTACATGCATGTTTGGTATGTATATGTAGAAATCCTTAGAGAGACTAGAAATTGGA
Source organism: Taxus wallichiana var. yunnanensis (assembly GCA_018340775.1). NCBI lineage: Eukaryota > Viridiplantae > Streptophyta > Pinopsida > Cupressales > Taxaceae > Taxus > Taxus wallichiana. Next base: position 403,758,019 of record CM031241.1, read on the forward strand.
AATATTTAATTGTAGGAATGATTTAGAAATTTGAATTATTCTCTACAAGCCTCCGGTGGAAGAAGCATTAAAATTCATAAAGTGCTTAACTATGGGAGATAGTGCCAAGGCTGAAGAACTCATTCAGGAGTTATTGGATGAAGGAAACTCAGGAGAGCATCTTGTTGAAGAGATAGAGGTCAATGCCACACTACTTCAGCATGCTTGCCTTGAGAAATAAAAAGGAAAAATGGTCTACTTAGTGGATGACGAAGAAGTATAAAACTGGATGTAAACCATTCAACAGTAGGCATAAGGTGTTGGCAAAGCGAGATAAGACCACACATGCCTACCATGAACCTATGAAGACAAAGAAAGTGAAAATTGGAACATATGCGAACCTAAGGAGGCCATAATTGGGGACTATTGGTCGACTACAAGTTTCAAAATGATAGAGTTACTTATGGGATTATCAGATTTATTTCTTTGGGGTACCATGAGCATAAATTCATGCATGAACCATTAGGGAGATGAAGATAAATCTTAAAGAGGGTACGCACCCAATTAGAAAGAGATCCTACAGATGAAACCCAACTTGCGTGAAAAGGTCAAAGAAGAGATTGAAAAAATGTTGAAGTCTAGAATCATTAAGCCCTTGGACGAGTCGAATGGGCTAGTCCAATGGTGATCGTATCAAGAAGGATGGACATATTAGGATATTTTTGGACTACAGTGGAGCTGAATGTTGCATGTGTGACTCGATCCCTTTCCTATGCCATTCACTCGAGGAAATAGTAGAAGGTGTTGTAGGGCGTGAAATCTATTCATTTACATATGGGTTCTCTAGGTATCATCAAAGTTAGGATTTCCCAGAGGATTAGGGAAAGACTACTTTTACTATCGAACAGGGTAGCTTTGCCTATACTTGTGATGCCTTTTGGTATAAAAATGTGCCTGTTGTATTTTCGTGCATAGTTGTTCAAGCATTCAAGGAATTTATTCACAACTTCTTTGGTCTATTGGATGATTCAATGGTGTATGGATTAGTTAAATATCATTGTGATAATCTACGTTTAATGTTTGAAATATGTAGATGGTTGAGTATCTCTTTGAACATCAAGAAGTGCATATTTGCTACACCATTTGGAATATTGGTAGGACACATTATCTGCAAGGAAGGTTTGTTGGTCAATCCAATTAAGGTTACGTCATTATAGGCCTAAAAGAGCCTACCACCAAAGTGAGGTGCATGGATTCTTGGGTCACACAAGGTATTATAGGAAATTCATAAAGGGATATGTCAAGGTTTCGTACCTTTGGAGGATTTAATGAAAGGAAGGTAAGTTCTATTGGTACCCAAATTTGTTTTCCTTTTCGCCAAGCAAAGATCAAAGATATGGCATGAAGCTTAAGGATAGATGGATCATGGTGTGTGTCATTTTGTAGCCATGGATATGATCTAACCGGCACTAAAATTTGTGGAGAGATGGATAACACTCAAATAGGACTTGATCTTGTCTAATCTGTTTTAGGTTGTGCCTTTCAACCAAGGTAAGAGAACCTATTTTGTAACCCCGAAATGGTGAAGGAGATGAAGATATCCCTCAATTTTGTGAAAATAGTATGCAAAGGGCCTGGGAAAATATGATCAACACTCCAAATCTGACTTTCACAAGTTGTCACTTCCCAGACATTATGGAGATACTTTCAATGCAAGACAAGGGTTACTAAAGACATTTTGAAATCCCGATCTATTCGGCATACTTTAGCAAATGGATTTTGATCTTTCGTGGGTATAAAGGTTAAAAACGGGGGTAGTATGGGGTAGGATTAGTTATTTTGAATGATTTTTGGGTGGGATTTAAATAAGACAAACCAAGGTTTGCTAGACTCTTCGAGGATTTTAGAAAAATATGGAGAAACTTATCGATAAAAGGATCAAAATGGTTAATCATTCCTTCAACTAGATATGTGCATCAAATGGAGGCCCGGATTTACACTTTTCCACACAATATTTGATTATCTATCACAAAATCTTGAGTTAGAATGAACCAATTAAACATTTAGCAATCACTTATTTAATCATGACCTAAGGTGCACCCAAAGGTTTACAAACAATCTCTCAAGTCAAAGGAAGGTAAAGTGATTTTAAATTTGTTTATATCTTTATCAGGATGAAAGCTCTTCTAAATATGAGATTACAAATGCCACTAAACTATCAACAAGAAATGAGACCATGTATGATCAAGAGATATTTTAAACACAAGACTACAACAGGAAACAAGAAACAAAAATTGAAATGACATTTAAAATGTAAGCATTCACAAATTTTTCCCAAAACAACATAGAAATAACTCAAAAATGATTAGATTTATCATAGGGAATGTTTTGAAAAACAATCTCAGAGCTTGTTAATGGCTATACATGTGCAACTAACTTAACATGATTTGAAATCTGATACGAGAGAGTTACATGAGTTTCTTGATGGTCACTCGTAGAGAATGGGCTTCTTCTAGATTTTCCCATGAAAATTTTAGTTTTTGCTTTTTAAAACTCTTCCAACCCTTTGCATGAAAAATTCATGCAATATATAGCATTCCATTACAATTGATCCTTCTTTCCCAAGAAAAGAATATCCTATGGCATCTTAGTTTGTTACAAATTCACTCATGACTTTTTGAAAGTGACATTTAACCAATTTTATGAGGAGGAGATGTCAGGCATGCAAAAAAGAAAATTATTACAAATTTTCATCATTTCTTGTCATGGGAGCATGTATTCTTCTTTTGGCACCCACAACATCTTCCTCTTCCATCATTTCATCCTTTTCCCCTTCAAATTTCCATTCTGCAACTTTGCTCTGTAATTTGGATTTGATATTTCACGTTTTAGCATGAACTAGAGCAAAAAGCATTTTGAAATGTGCCTTGGATCTACAAATTGACCCTCAAAATGATCGATTCACTCTGCAAGCCAAAAAACATGAATTGGTCAAAAATGAAAATTGATGCAAAAATGCATTTCCACACTTCCTGGAGCCAAAATGGCGGTAAAAATGACAAAATGTATAGTTGCCATTGATTTTCCTTTCTCCCTTTAATTTGAGCCCTCCACGTGTCACAATGTGATTAGAAATGGGCTTGGGATCACTTTTTGACATTTTAACACTTTTGGAAAAATGTAAAAATTTGACATTTTTCTCCACCCTCCACCTCATGAAAATGGGCCCGACACGTGTCCCAAAGTGGGCCTCGTTGAATCCCGGCTTGATTTGTACAATTTCCAACTTTTTTTGGAAAAAGGAAAATTTTCACAATTATCTCCGTGGACCGCACTTGATATTTGGCACGACACGTGGCACATTATGATTTGATTCGAGGTCATAACTCCTTTTTTAAACATTTTGCTTCTTTTCAAAAAAAATTTTTTTCAATTTTCCTCCGCGCTCCCCCTACCCACAAGACATGTGTCCTCATATGATTGGCTAAGGGGAAGCACTCTGATTTCATACTTTAACTCCTTTTCACCAAAGGAAAATTTTCAACATTTCCCTTCCCGCACCTCCGATTTTGTCCCTGCCACGTGTCTCCTCTCGATTCTTCTTTGTGGAGCCACCCTTCAAATTAATACTTTAACTCATTTTTCCAAAAAGGAAACATTTCCTTTTTTCCTCCAGGACATGGCCCACACTGCCTTTCAAACCTCTAATCCTAAGGCATTATGTGTCCACTCTTGATTGGCTTGCGGACTTGTTTTGCCCTTTTCACAACTTTTGTTCCCTTTCACCCAAAAGCAAATTTTTTTCTAAGTCTTCTCGACCTCCATTCCCGCCTTTTGATGAAAACGTGACACGTGTCCAAATATGATTGGATGCAGGCCTTGGGGATTTTCTTCATTTCCATGTATTTTAGACAAAGTGCCCTAAGGCACAAAATGACTTCCGCTTGTCCCTTCACTCTACCCGCAACACGTATACCTCCTCATGTCCTGCGGAGTCGCTGGGGTATCTTGCATATTTTTCCAAAACAAAAATGGTAAGTTTTTTAGAAATGCCCTGCCAATCCATGTCCAACAAAAATGGCCACATATGCAAAAGTATGTGAGCTAGAATTTGATGGGCAAAGGATGCCCGTATGACCGTTAAAAAAAGTAAAATTAAAAAAGTGACCTCAAAATCAATTTTTTCAAGATGAAGGATTTTTCGATCAAAAGACAAATGGAAAGTGTTTTTAGGAAATTTACAAGGGATGGCTAGGGAATTTGAGGGAAAATAAGTATGAATCGAATGATTTCAAGCTCAAAGGATGGGAAAAATGGGAAAAATAGTAGAGGTTTCGAAAGCAGGAATAATTAGGGAAAACGAGAGCAAGCTTAGAATTTATTTCATGGAATGGGGATTTTGAATGGAGAAAAATCAAATAATCAAAGCATTTAAACATTTCAAGTTTTTTCAAATTTGAAGGGAAAATGGAAGGGAAAAGGCAAAGGTGTTTAAACAAGGCAAAAATGCAAAAATTAGGGCAAGGTAATGAGTTTGCAAACAATGAAATGCACAAGAATGGAGCTACAACTTCACATCATAGATTTCATGAGGAAAAACATTTTAGAGCACAAAGAGAAAATGGGAAACATGGAAAATGGCAGAGGATCAAAATGGGCACCAACATCGGCTCTCGCTCGGGGATGGGCACTCCTAGTGAGTGCCATAAGAACAAAAGTAAACCAAGTGCCAAAATAATCCATTGGGAAAATGGAGTCATGAGCCACAGGCCACCCAAAACCAACCGAGAAACAAAAAAATGGCTAGCACACACCAAGCAAACCAAGAACCGAAAAAACACCAAAAACAGAGAAAAATCCAAACACTATACACATGTATAAGTGGTTCATACCTCAAATTTGGGGATTAATCCAAGAAATGATTCATATGTCTACCATTAACAAGTAGTTCAAGTAATTCCCCATCTAAGTCCTTGAGAAAAAAGGTATTTTCACCAATTCTGATATCAATGGAGTAAGGGCCCATCCACAATGCATCAAATTTACCATGTTTGCCCTTATCTTCATTCTTGCTATCCCACAACAAAACTAGATCTCCAACATTGAAAGCCCTAGGAGTGACCTTCTTGTCAAACAACCTCTTCAACTTCTCTCTAAATCTAACATGCCTTTGGTGGGATGCTCTTCTTTCTTCATCCAGCTCAACAATCTGATTAATCCTTGCTTCATATGGATTGACCTCTTGATCTTCAAGTTGTTGAAAAACTGAAATGAAGATAATTGCAGATGTAAGGGCAGCAGAGCTTGAGTTCCATACACCAACTCAAATGGGCTCTTACCAGTAGCTCTTTTGGCAGTGATTCTATCATCCCAAACTACAAATTTCAGTTGTTCACCCCATTTTCTCTTGTTCAACTCCAAGGTTCTCCTAATGATCTTCAACAAGTTCTTATTGCTAGACTCAACTTGTCCATTTCCTTGAGGGTTATAGTTTGAAGCATAAGTCAGATTGGTTCCATACTCCTTGCACATTTCCATCAAGGGTTTAGCTCTGAAACACATGGCATTATCAGCAACAATCTTTACTGGCACACCAAATCTACATATGATATGATTCAACAATAAGTCCATAACAACTTGGTGTGTTGCTTTCTTGGTGGGGATTGCTTCTACCCACTTGGTGAAGTAATCTATGGCTACAAGGATCCACTTATGTCCAGCACTAGAAGGGTCTAAATCTCACCAATGAATTCTATTCCCCATTGTTTGAAAGGAGCTTCATTGATACAGATGCAAAGGAAGGGATCTGAAGCTTTCATTCTTCCAGGAAACGTTGGCAGACTTTCACATTTTCTAACTAGAAGGGTTACATATTTGAAGAGAGTAGGACACCAATAACCAGCTCTCAAAATTTTGTGTTGTAACCCTTCCAGCAAAGTTTCCTCCACAAAACTCCCCATGGAAATCAACAACTATTTTGGGAGCTTCATCTTCAGTTATACATTTCAAGAGGACACCTTCAGGGTTCTTCCAAGCCATCCCAAAGTCAGTGATGATGTATTTTTGAGAAGCCAACTTGAGGGCTCTTTTCTAATTTTTATTTAAATGATCAGGGCAGCATACATGTCTGAGATAAAATATTACATCCTTGTACCACTCAGAACTTACCAATTTCTCAAGAACATTTGCCCTTTCTTCCTCTACTTCATTCACTTCCACGGTATGCAAGTTGCTCTCAGCCATAAGCTTAGCAAGACCCAAACCTCTTACCAACTTTGTGGTTTGGATATCCATGTCATATTCCTGCATTTTTTCACCCATCTACATCTTTTTCTTCAGATCTCCATCTCTAATAAGATGTCTTTTACCATGGTGTGGGGAACATAAGCAACAACTTTTGAACTTAAGATATAAGGCCTGAAAACCTTTGTTTCTTTCACCAAGGCAAATGCTTGTTTTTCCATGATTGTGTATTTAACTAAGCTTGTAAAGCCTTTAAAGAAGGAAATAGGCCTTCAGCCCCATCTTCAAAGCAAAAAAGATGCAATGGTATTTTTAAAGAAAAGGAGAAGATTTGGAAAGGCCTGCATGTTTTAAGACACCTTTAAAATTAGGTCACACTCCCCATTTTTTGGTCCCTCGACGTAAAATAAATACCTTTGAATCACATTCACCTAGCCATGGATTCCCCTTCACCCACCATTGGTATAATATTAAAAAATTGGGTCTATTTAATTAAATTAATTCATTATCCTCACAATATTTATTATTTAAAATATCCTAATTGGGATAATGCCCACATATCCACCTCACCTAGACACCTCATCTAGCCACCTCACCCTAAGACCTATTCTTAGTAAGTTGTCATAACTAACTAAGACCTACCCAAACCCTAAAAATCAATGCCTACATTCCCTCTAACCACATTCCCACATGCTTAAAAGAAGCTTCCATCCTAATCCATGGGGCCAACACATGAGATCCCAGAAAATCAAGGGGATCTACCTAGTTTAGTAAACCTAGGAAATCCCACCCTAACCGACACCGGTTACCCTTAACCACCGCGGTTAAGCCGAAACCACCATTGCGTCACCATCGGTTACCATTTAATTCCCAAAACAACCTTATTTTTGAGGTTGGCAGATTCCTGAGAGATATCACATCTTTTGAGAACAAGTTTCAGGAGAACATGCATGCAAAGAAGGAGATCAAGTATTTTCTCTTGCATAAACATCCAACATTCACCCAACAACCATCCAAGCACTCACCCCCAACACAGATTTGATCCAATCAAGCAAGAAGGAGAGCACATGCAGCCCATGCAAGAGCTCCCAACATTTGGTGATCCTCTCGCAGCATTCAACCTCTTATCAACACCTTCATTCCTCACTCACAGATCCGTAACTAGATTCCAAGTAAGTAGAACATTTTACTCCTCTGGTTCACTTCATTTCATCATTGTATTTTCATCCTTTGTTCTCCTAGCCACCCATTGACCTCCATTAATACTCACCCCTCCATATCCCTATTAAAACCTCACCAAATCCCATCCAAACAACTTAATACCATTCATTAACCAGCCTAGTCCTTTGTGCAATCATAAGGGAGATCTAAAGCTCATTTTGTGACATTCCCAATATCCCACAGTAACCGGCACCGGTTCTCCCAAACCGGCGTCGGTCACCCTTAACGCATCGGTCTCTGTATTTACCAATACAACCCAAAACAGTAACCTACCTACCTATTCCCACATCACCCTTAATCACCTGTGACCTACCTAAGACCTCTGTCAGACCTATAGAGACCCAAAACTAGTTACTTGACCTTTCGGATCTTATTTTAACCTAGCCTGTTAGATTAGATCTTTCTTATTGTGTTTTAAATGAGATACCTAAATCATTTTAACTACAATAGGATTTACTTTATTACCAACATTAAATTGTTTTAAACAGTGGATTGACAACCATCTAGGAAGTATCACACTTCCCGGATCTAGCACATGCTAGGAAGTCCACTACATATATTGTTTAACTCTTTTTGGTGGTCTTTGCTTTCCATTTCAGGTAGTTCCTCCCAGCCAAAAGGAAGCTCTCATGATCAGTTGTGGATTCAAGAAGTCATACGCGCAACAACCTATCAACCAACATTTCAACAAGTATTCCTCCTACCCATTACCCTATCTATGTTTCATCATTTTCAAAGAAACATCTAAGAATCAGGTGAAACATTTTGGCACACCCAGTGGGACCCATCCGGGTTCCTTGCATTTTATTCATTCCTAGGAAAATGTTGTGTGTTTGTTTCCCTTCTGAAAAGCATACACATTAATTTTCTTCCTTGGTAACCTTCTTTTTCTTTCTATTTGCTCTAAAAGAAACCTTTCTTTTGGTGTACTTAAAAAGAACCATTTCTTCTTGTTTTCTACATTTTAGTGAAAGAGCATCCCTCTCCTCTTCATCTATTTGTGTCATCAAATTCCATATTTTGATTTGGGCTTAAAAATCATTGCATTTCATTCTGATTTTTTTCTGCATTAGCTCACATTAATTGAGGGCAACCTATACACTGGAAGTCATGCCCAACTGATGGTTGACAAATGAATCATAGAAAAACACATCTCTTTCTCTCTCTCTCTCTCGAGTCTTACCAAACCTCACAAAAATTCAAAAATACATATTCTTAAACAACATCTTTCCTGGAAGAAGAATTTGTAGGTGATCACATGATCACGAGGATTGGAAGTGGGCACCCAAGCTCGCTGCTGCTATCGAGTCATACTTCAGAGTGAAGCCCGCCCCCACCATAACATACCTGAAACCTCACCTTTTAGATCTCCTTCTTGTAGGAAGCCATCCTCACCAAAAAAACTCTATTCTACAGTTCATGAGTTAGTCCTTAAATAGCATAAGCTAAACAAACATAATAGAAAAGGCACTCTTAGGATCACATTTTTCTTAGTGTTTCTGCTTGGCTTTGCATTTTGAGGTGAGAGGTCACGTTCTTCATTTTTTTTTTTCTCCTTGCATGCTCCTCATCATAGTTGGTGTATTCCAGCTTCATCTGAGTGTGCCTGGACCATATTCTCATCATTCTCAAAATTTTGGGTTTGATTCCACATCAAATTTTAACTCACAACCATATTTTCTTTCATCACTATTTCAATTTCACAGTAACCAGTGTTGGTCCAATGACCATCATCGGTTACCCCTTGACCATCATCGGTTATACCCAACTGGCATCGGTTCACTGTCATTTTGGTTAACCTACCCAAAAGGACACCTATTCACCTTCTTTGACTATTTAGAGTCCCTATCACTATTATCATACATTGACCTTGTAAATCTCATCAATATTTGGCATACCTATCAAATTTGGCCTTATACCTTGTTTTTGACCAACTGTCCACTTTCCACAGTGACCGATGGCATGGTTACTGTGGTTGAGCTGTGATCATCGGTTTACCTAACTAGCATTAGTTAGCCTGTGTCATTTTCCAACTGACATTTTAGCCCCAATTCACCTACCACCACCTATTTATCTTACCTATGTTGTATTTTGTGTCATTTATAAAAAGTAGTCTTACCACGTTAGTACTGTTCACATGGTGTTGACACGTCGACAAGCAAACACCCTCATATTCCATGCCAGTTGTCAACCACTCCCACCTAGCCCTTCACCACCTTCCATTTTATCACCCACCATGGAACCTATCCAACCTATCACTATCGCTATCGAGGAGATGAGGAGTTCACATGACTCCTTGACCAAAACCCTACCACCTTGTAGTTTTATCTTTCCCACTCATCCACTCGAGATGCCTCGGGTCAGTTGATATATGGCATGCCCATATCTATCCCCCTAACTCTCATTCCCACTCCTGCATCAGCCCCATCTAGCTCCATGTTGCCCACATCTACCTTACCCCTAGTCATTTTCATAGCTAGGTCCTATACCCTACTATGACTGCCACATCTACTACATCCGTTGCACCCGCCACATCCACTATACCTTGACAACCACCCAAAACACAACCTCATCCACCCCTATTGTCTCGCATATACCCGTAGCTACACAACCACCTCCCTGTGTCGGTGACCCCTACCCCTTTTCAAAATGTGGTCCTTTCTATTCCACAATCGTTAGCCCCCATTGCCACTAGGGTCACCGACCCTTCCACCTCCATATACGTACTATCAATACCTCCTGTTTCATCTATTATTCACTGGGTATGTACCCCTATTTCACTACCTTCTTCTCAATCTACCTACATGGCAACACCATATACTGGAATGCCACCCTTGTTACATGCCCAACACCAACCCTCTTACGCTACAAGAGGCACCCAACCATCACAACCTACCAATGACCTAATCAAATTAATGATGGACAAGATGCAGACATTGGAGGCATCGGTTTCTGGCTCCCAAAATACTCTCACCTACGATGAGATTTGTAATGAGCCTATCCACCCATCCATTCCTATCCATCCATACCCCATGCATTGGGAAATGCCTAAATTCAACCATTTCAATAGCAAGGAAGACCCACAACAACATTTGTGGTCTTTCAAACATGGGTGCTACCTAATCCCATGATGATGCTTTGCTCTTGAGGACCTTTCCCATGTCTCTGACTGGACCTGCATTAGATTGGTATAGTGGGTTACCTAGACACTCTATATTTTCATTTAATCAGGTAGCCCAAGCCTTCTTGGATCACTTCTCCATCAATATTGTTAAGAAGGTTACCATGACTGACCTATACTCCACGTGTCAATATGATGATGAATCTATCACAGATTTTTTGTCACTCATTGGCGTAGCTTGATCAATCAACTCACATTCCAACTACCACAAACCAAACTCATCGAGCTCTTCACGTGGGCTTGTGCTAGACATATCTCACCAACCCGTAGGTCCAAACTTTTTCGAACATTTGATGAAGCATTCACCATGGCATGAAAGCTAGAGATTCGGGCCATCGAAGAGAAGAAAATCCAATTACGTAATAAGAACTCGGCATTCAAGTTGAATGATACCTCTTCTTCTTCCAAACCATAAACAATTATTCAAAGGCCAAGGGGACCACTAATGTAGTGGTACTCAAAGCCAGCCTAGCTCATCCATCAAATCAAAGCTAGCCCCTCATCTAATCTCTCACCCTTCAGACTTTTCAATTCAGATGAGAACAATGGAAATACACCCCAATTGGGGAGCCTTATTCTTCTATCTTAGAAAAGCTCATCAAAGTTGGGGCCATCACCCTTCCTCCTATAAAACCACACACTGGTTTTGACCCTACTCACCCCACACCCGCATGGTATAAAGAACATGACTTCTATAACTATCATCGAGTAAAGGGTCATAGTGATGGAAATTGCATCACTTTCAAAAACATTGTCCAAGAAATGCTCGAGAAAGGTGAGTTAACCATGGATAATCCTAATGCACCTACCAATCAAAACCTACACATCTTCAAGAAACCCTTTCCCAATCATGCCCCTTCATCTGATCAAACCGGTGAGACCTCAACTCATGATAGCCATACCCGCGAGGTCCACGCTATTTTCAGTGATGCACCCATTGCTTCCCAATTACCTCATATTCCTTCCATAGAGGAAATTCTAGCCCAAAGTCCTCCACCTACATTGAACCCACCTCACCTATTCCTCCACCCACAGAGGAACACCTTTCACCTCCTTCCTCACCCGTGGAGGAGCCCTCCGCTAATATCGAGACTATTTCACCTTTGGCTTCTCCACCTAGAGAACCATCACCCACAATACTTCTTCAGTCCATGGAGGATACTTGTTTATCTCCTCCACCCACAGAGGAGCACCCATCATCTCCTCCACCTATAGAGGAGCACCCATTTTCTCCTCCACCTATCAAGGATCCAGTAGAGATACCTTTGCCTCTAGGTGACCATTCTCCATCAGCTACCCAAGATCCTGCAGACCTACTTTGGCTCTCTTACCCATGGAAGCCGAAGCTAACAAATTCCCCATCTCTAAGACACATTTTATGGGAATTCCATTAGGTCCTCATCAACCTCACCTATAGATGTGTCATTCTCATGCTTAGTCGATCACTTAGATTATGTGGATAGAGAGCCTTACTTTTTGGGGGCCTTTCGCTTCTATCTCAACACAAATGCAATGTCACTTGCTGATACTTCCACTATCTACCCAAAAATATTTTGACCAATCAAACCAAGCACAACCACCTCTATCACAACTTCTTCCATGACACCCATCATAACTCAACACACACCCTTACCCATAACCCAACATACATCTAAATCCAAACCCACACCTACATCATCTTCCTCGACTAAACCTATTACTACCTTAGGGGTCACCCCAACCACCAGCCTTACTCATCCACCTATCAAACTAGATTTAGCTACATCCTCCAAAGTCAACACCAAACCTACTCCAGCACCCAAACAGAAGAACCAAGCCCATAGAACTCATACCCGGCTGCTGCCAATCATACCTGCATCACCTTCACCCTTTCCATCCATCTTAGGACCTCAACCTCCCAGTGCGGTTAAGAAACCTCCACCCATCAATAAACCAAAAACACAACAGCCCATTCCTTCCTCGCAAACCTCTAACATACCCAAAGTGCCCGACATGACTTACACCCACACCTGCAACATCTTTACCACCCATACCTCCAATACCCTCAACAACTTCTTCACTACCCACTACACTTTAGTCTCTATCCCTCACACCCCCTGCATGACCCATCATCTACCTTCACAAAGACCTCCATTATCCCCATGGGTAACTCACCCTCTTCCCCATCCACTTTTCCCTCTAGATCTCATACACCCATATCACCTTTACCCAAGAAGGTGCAACCCAAAGAAAAAATCCACTACCCTCCAATAAGGTAGTCAAAACAACCATACACCCTCCTACCCATTCATCTACCATACCCCTACCCAAAAAAACATGACCAACACCCAAGACCACTCCAGCACCCAAAACCATAGCTCGACCCACTCCCCCTCCTGCAAGGACCATTCCTCAACAATCAACCACACCTACACCCAAACCCACTTTCACTTCCCATTGTGACCCACTAGCAGGTCCTATGCCAAAATCTTAACCAACCTCCTTGAGACTTTTGTCATCACATTACCACCAGACCTTATGACCCCCTCAAACCCAAGCCAAAAGGGTTTGATGACACTAAAATTTGTGCCTACCATCGTGTGCAGGGCACATGATGTGGAGAACTACAAGGCTTTGAAAACCATCCTTATCAGTTGTGTCCTCCTAAAGAAAACTTTGATGATGATGACCTTCTTGATGAGGACCTGCTTCACCAACACCCATTCCCATAGTCCTTCCCTCACTACCTACTCAACAACCATGACCTCCACCCCCACACTCCTAGAACCACCCCCAAGATTTGAAATTAACATGGTTCACATCAGAGAACTTGCCACACCATTCACCTAAATGTCATTGCACCCAACTCACTTCACAAGGATTTTCTCCCCGGTAGGTTTTTTCCCATGTCATGTCATTATACCACTCATCCTACACCTTCTCCATTTACCAACTCCCCTCAAATCAACATGATCCACGTCACTACCCATGCTCAGAAGAGAAAAGGCAAGGAAAAGGAAACTGACTCACCAACCAATCCTATACCCAACATACCATCTGCACCCACACCTAAAATTACTATCCATGGCCCCACATATCCTATTTCTAATGGGGTCACACATCGCACCATGCTCAAACAATTACACCAATCCCCCTCAAAATGTCCTTATATGACCTCATCCAAACCTCAGAATCCCATCGTCAAGCTCTCATGGAGGTCCTTCAATCTATTGAGGTTTTACCCAATGACCCTACACCCGTAGCCTCCATTATCACACCCCATCATGTAGCCTCTCTCACCAAATTGCCACCTTTATCCACACCTCACCCTACTCACCAAATAGCCTCCCTTAGCTTCTCAGAGGAAGAGATCGCACCACACCAAACCGATGACCCAGACCCAACTCTCTTCATCTCTATCCACATCGATGATATATGTGTATGATGTGTAATGATCGATGGGGGTGCTAGCATTAATATCATTTCATCCCATGCATTCACTCAAATGTGCATACCTGAAAATTACATGCATAAACATCCCATCATGTTGTGTTCATTCAATGATGCTATCACCTCTACACTAGGCACCATCATCCTCCACATTGTGTGGGCCCCACACTATTCTAGAGTTATTTTATGTCTTGGAGGGGGAATTTCAATATAACTTGTTGCTTGGCAGACCCTGGATTCGTGTCATGGGTTGTGTTCCTTCCACTTTGCATCGTTGTGTAAAGTTTGAGCATGAAGGACACACCTATACTATTCCAGCTGATCCATCACCTTTTAAAACATGCAACATGCTTTACCAACCCAATGATGTGCTCATACCCATTAAGGCATCTACCTCCATGACCACTACCACTTCACCTACACCTCCACTTACCAATAAGTACAATCACTACCTCAACCACACATGCCTCCTCCCATTCCTACCACCACCACAACCTCCACGGCCTGACCCATCAACCTCCCAATCCATTAGCTCCACCTCCGCATCGACCACCGACACATCATCTATTCCAGCTACCCCACATATACCAACCACTTGATCCTTGGAAGGCATTTTTCAATGCCTCACTGGGGAGTATCACCTATATAGTGTCAACACATTCCTTACTCCACAAGAGTATGGAAGTCTTCACCAACACCCTCGCTATGATCACCACATAGGAGAATGCCTCCTTTATGGTCCTCCTCATCTTCGTACTAGTCTCACCTATGGGGGACTTGATACTACCACTTACACACCCAAACCACCATCACAAACCACCCATTTTTCCGTTGACTTCTAGTCTCTCACCAATCACCATTTCACCCACACCTTCCTACACCGATGTGTGTGGAAGGGTTTTGGTTTTGGATTTTATGAGCAAGGCCACCATACTGTTATTCCATGTACCACCCATAAACATAATGACCGTAGTGGTATCGGCTTTCCTGAACCACCTACCAAGCAAGCCCACATTGAACCCATTGAAGGACATCACCCTTCTCCACCTTCTTCACCCACTCCACCTTCATCACCACCTTCACCGATGGAGTCGATGGATCTAGAATCTATCCCTCCTAACTTTTTTTTTTTTTTCATAAACACCATTTCCTTGGGGCCTTTGACTTATCAATGTGAGGGTGAGGCCCTTCCTCTCTTCCCTTCCTGTATCCTGAAATGATCGATGATGATACACCTTCAATTAACATCATTCAATGTCAGGATGATGAATCTATACTCACCTACCTTGGTGTAGAAGACTCATATATTCATCGGTCGTTACCCTTTGAGACACAAACCATGTTGAATGAATTGACTATCGAGATCAACATTCATACTCAGGATGACCCGCACATCCTAAAGATCGGTCAATCTTTAGATGTTGTTGAACAGAAGCCATCACTTCTTTTCTCAAAGATCATAACCACACTTTCACTTGGTCTTACATGAGACATGCCCGGTATTGACCCCACCATAGTGGTCCACAATATCATAACCATTCCCGATGCCAAACCCATCAAAAAAAACTGAGGAAAATGCACCCTCGCATTGCCCTTCTCATCAAAGAAGAACTTCAACATGCCTTCTTTTGTTTCCTTCATATTACCCATTGATTATCCTCGTTGGATTTCTAACATTGTCCCTATCACTAAGGTGACAGGGGGACTCCACATTTGCATGGATTTCCATGACCTCAACCTAGCTTGCCCAAAAGATGACTTCCTCTACCCGGTATTGACCAACTGGTTGACCTTACCACCGCTGGTCACGAGATGCTATCACTCATGGATGGCTTCTCGGGTTATAACCAAATCTTGCTTGCCCTAGAGGATCAACACAAAACCGCATTCATCACCCCTTGGGGGACCTTCTACTATCGAGTCATGCCTTTTGGCCTTAAAAATGCTGGTGCCACATATCAGTGGGCTATGACTTATATCTTCCATGACATCATGCATCGTATATTGGAAGATTACGTGGATGATCTCTAGCCAAATCTAAATGCCGCTCGAGCACCTTGCCATCCTCAAAACCATTTTTGACCACCTCATTAAATATTGCATTTTCACCTTCAACCCAAGAAGTGTGTCTTGCGGTTCTCTCAGAAAGCTCTGGGATTTATCATTTCCTACGTGGTATAGAAGTTGACCCTGCTAAAGTCAAGGCCATTCTAGAAATGCCTCCACCCACTAACCTTAGACAACTCCGTAGCCTGCAAGGTAAGTTGCAGTCTATTCACCATTTCATTTCACAATTATCTGATCGGTGTCAACCATTTCATCATCTTCTCAAGAAGGATGTCTCCTTTAAATGGGATGATGACTGCCACAAAGATTTTGAGGCCTTAAAACAATACCTTCTCCAACCACCCATACTCATTCCACCTAAAGATGATCAACCTTTCTACCTATACATCTCAGCTACCGATCACTCCTTGGGAGCCATGCTCACTCATCATGATGAACAACACAGGAGCAGGTGGTTTATTACATAAGCCATACTCTTTTGGACTATGAAACCCGATACACCCATCCCAAATTTTTTTTCTTAGCCTTAGTTTTTGTTGCCACAAAACTCCGCCATTACCTACTCAACCACAAAACCTATGTTGTGACCAACACCGACCCCTTACACTTCATGTATGCCAAACCTTATCAAAATCAAGTGCCACATGATGGCTTATGCTTTTAGCTGACCTGACCTTGAATTCATTCATCAAAAGTCCATCAAGGGCCAAGCTATCACCGACCAATTGGCCGATGCACCTATTTCAGGGATCAACCCTCTAATTTTGACTTTCCAGATGAGTCATTGCTACCCTTTCCTTAGATGAACCCCGCTTACCAAATGACACTCTTCTTCGATGGTTCCAAGTGTCAGCGTGGGGGTGGGGCTGGTGTTATCCTCATTCCTCTTGATGGTGAACCCATGCCTTTGTCTTTCAAACTAGATTTTGATTGTACAAACAATATTTCCGAATACGAAGCACTCGTATTAGGTCTCCAAGCCGCCTATGCCCTAGATGTCAAATCAATCAACATCTTTGGTGATTCTCAATTGGTTATAAACCAAGTCAATGGTATATACCAATGTCGTAATGAGATACTTCAAAAGTATAAACATCATGTAGACATACTTTTGACCACCTTTGACCATTACGCCCTTCAAACCATCCCCCGTTCAACCAATAAATTTGTAGATACCATGGCTTGCTTGGCTTCTCAAATACCCACTTCACCCACCGATTCTAAAATATTTGTCACCATACAATGACTCCAATCACCTTCTTATTTACCTCATGAAGTTTACTCCATCGAAACCACTACCCCGACCCGAGTGACCTTTGGTATAAACAATATTCGACTATCTTTCTCTCTCCATCTTACCTCCTGATCTCACCCATAATGGACAACGTGCCTTCCTTAAAAAAGGTCTCTCATTACGTCATCATGGGGGCCTCCCTCTATAAGCATGGATTTGATGGTATTCTCTTACGATGCCTCACGAGTTTGAAATTCCTTATACCATTAAGGAAGTTCATGATGGGCATATGTGGAGGTCACTTAGTGGCCCTTGTTTGTTGCTAAGCGTATTCTTCACCTAGGCTATTACTGGTTGACGAACCTTAACCATGATTGTTGTGACTACATCAAACATGTTGTGTAAAATTCCAACAACATGCCAACCTTCATCATACACCCAATCATGCCTTACAGGTCACCCGTGACCTTTGGCCCTTCTCTCAATGGGGTTTGGATCTTGTTGGAGAGATCAACCCCCATTCTTCCCAATGACATCAATGGATCATCACCACTACCGAATACTACACAAAATGGGTTGAAGCCATACCACTCATCTCCACAAAAGTTGAGAAAATATGTGAGTTCATCAATCATCACATCATTTTTCACTTTGGTGTTCCTCATCGCCTCATCACTGATAATGGAAAACAATTCAAAAACAAAACATTGCAAAAACTTTGCATGATGCCTTCGGCATTCAACTAAGTTTCTCATCACCTTATTACCCACAGACCAATGGCCAAGCCGAATCCACTAACAAAAACCTTAAACAAAATTCTCATGAAAGTGGTTAATGATACTGGGAAGGATTGGCATACGCACACATTCCTTTTTCCCTATGGGCATACCGCACTAGTATCCATACTTCCACTTTTTGCCACACATTTTTTTCTCGGTCTACGGTATAGAGGTTGTTCTACCTCTCAAAGTCTAGATTCCCTCACTCCACATTTCTCTCCATGACATGCTCAATGATGATGACTTTCATCAAGACCATTTAGCACAACTTGAGTTATTAGATGAATGTCATCTTAATGCTCTTGACCACCTTCAAGTTTACCAAAAATGTATCAAATGTGCCTATGAAAAATGTGTCCATGAATGAACCTTCCAAGTCGGTGACCTTGTCCTGAAAGAAAATCAACATGTAACCAAAGCAAAAAAAAAAAAAGTAAAATGGGGAAAATTTTCTCCTAATTGGCTTGGACCATACATCGTGACCCATACTTATGGATCAGGTGCTTATCATTTATCTTCACTGATGGTAAACCCGAACCTGAGCCCCTTAATGCCTTGCATCTTCGACCATTCTATTGTTGAATTTTAGTCCTACATCACTTTTTTGTCTCTTTCCATGCTCGTCCCTTGAGTGCTCTCCACTTCTTACACCTCACCAATGATTAAACAAGAATCATGTGAGTACCCATCACTTGTTATCTTCTCTTGAATATGTGTACCATGGTGCTTGCACATAGCATGATTCTCATGGATACTTTTCATCTACCTTTAGATGAGATCCCATGGTCATTTCACCCTACTTTCTGAACAAGAATCCTATTCTTCACCTTGGTCTTGTCCATGACTTCAAAGCCCTCACATGGGACACAACTCCTTGAGTCAAACTTCTAATAAAAGATGACTCCCTCAAAAGGACATCTTCCTCTCGGCAATCGCTGCTATAAATAGACTACTCCCTCGAAGGACAGCTATGTAAAGCTCAAAAAAAAAGAGAGAATTTGAAGCTTCCCACATCGATCAGCTTCACGAAGACCTCAAGGAGTTAATTTCTCATCCCATATAGACTTCCCACATCGATCAGTCTATCTCAAATACAAGTCAAAACAAAAGACTTTTAGTCATGGATTTGCCCATTGTGACCTCGGATCTCTTGCCCAAAGAGCATGCTACCTCATACCATATAAAAATTAACCACCTTTCACCCCTCTCACCATTCCCACTCCCATTTCCTACCGCCTCAAGGGACCTCTTGGAAACCATGACATTTGGTGATCATGTGACTACTTTTCACCCTTAGAACAATCAATCATGCAATGTCTTTAGGGTCTTGTTCATCACCTCCTCCAAGGTATGATCTACTCGGTA
Source organism: Taxus wallichiana var. yunnanensis (assembly GCA_018340775.1). Taxonomy (NCBI): domain Eukaryota; kingdom Viridiplantae; phylum Streptophyta; class Pinopsida; order Cupressales; family Taxaceae; genus Taxus; species Taxus wallichiana. The sequence continues at coordinate 403,777,517 of CM031241.1, forward strand.
TGATCCTAACCAATCAGGTGGCTTTATTGCCCCCTCTTATCTTTTTAACCATCTTTATTTACATTTTGATTACCTTATACAGGACTTGGTCCTCGACGCTTACCTTTGGGGTAATCTTCTTCTTTTTCCACAATCGACATCACCTATACCATTTTTCCTATAACCCACCCACACCTAATAGACCTAAACCCAAATCATGCCTAAAACCTACCAACTCATTTTCATACCTCCTCATATTCTTCCCTAGCTTATGGGAGAACTACATCGGCCTGAGGTCCCTTTTCACCGGGACTATGTAGGTAGCACTCCGAGGGCATGGGGCCCTTGGAGGTTAGCTCGACCACTCTCTACCCTAACCAATTCATTTTTCATTTTCTCAAATCACATTCTACCCTACTTAGTTTCCTTTTTATATCAAAATTGGAAATTAAACCAAACAAACAACAAGTTGCTTAACATTTTTATCATCATCACAACATACATTTATTATGACTACCATTTCTCTATCATCATCATGCATATATTATAAAACATCTTAAACATGACCCATATCATCATTCATTGCACAAATTAATGAATCACAACTTCAACTAATTTAAACTCAACCATGCCTAAACCAAACCGACTCAACCACAAACTCGAATCCATGCCTAACTGACTGACTCATCCATGCCTAAACCAAACCCGACTCAATCCATGCCTAAAACCAAAACCCGACTCAATCCATGCCTAAACCAACCCGACTCAATCCATGCCTAAACAAACCTCGACTCAATCCATGCTAAACCAACCTAACCATCCATGCCAAACCTAAACCCATCCGATCCATGCCTAAACCTAACTCCCCTTTCATCCATCCATCCATATCACAAAAAAAATAAAAATTCTCATAAAACACCAACAAATCAATCATCTCATCATCTCATCATATAAATAAATATGTGTGTCTCAATAAAACAATATACATAATATCCATCATCATGTCATCATCTCAAATAAATCAAAATCATGTCCATATCAAAATCTTGGCATGCACGCAGCCGATACTCAATACAAAATGTCATCGGCATGCAGGCCGGTCTCATATATAATAAAATAATAAAACAATACAAAATCTCTTGCACGCAAGCCGGTATATGCTCAAAATATACAAAAACTCTCATACATCCTCACTCTCTTTGGCACACATAGGTTGGTATGTGATAAAAAATATAACAATCTCTTGGCACGTAGGCTGGTATATATCAAAACTCAAAACTATGTCAAAAATCGGGAGCCATATATCAGGCACTCTCTCGGTGGACATCCTCCATATCGGTATCACCTATCCCCTCAGCCTCCTCGGCCCCTGTCTGGTGACCTGCTAACATCTCCCCACCCATCATAGGTGGTGGTTGGGTCCCTACTGGCACATCACCTAGAGCTGGTCTCCGTGAGCTGGTGGCCTCTCCCTGATCCTGTCTCGAGCTCGATGGCCCCCTGTGCTCTCTACACTATGAGTGTGGGATCTAGTCCTCTCACTCGAGGCTGTGTGCCTTGTACTCTCCATAGGATAGGAAATCTATCCCGGCCACCATCAACTGATCTGGTAGTATCTGGCCTCACCTAGGGCATCCCATAACCTAGATATGGGCATGGTCTGTGGTGGCCCCATAGGCCTCGGCCCGTACCTATACTCCCCCGTGGGACCCCGTCCACCCCCCTACTGTGAATCGGGACCCTGTCCTGGGTGCATGGTGGTGCCATCGGCCCCTACCCCTGTGCTGTATCTGGGCCTATAAAGCCCCAATCTATGCTGTGTTGTGGCCAACTGGCCCTACAACCCTATCACATGCCTATAGGGCAGCCACCCGACCATCATCTCCATCTCCATCTCCATCCCCACCCTCGGGCCATCTGGGCCTGAAGACTAGCCACCTATACATGTAACTCGGCCACCTCCACCTCTGAGCTGGCAAGTTGTGTCTGCACCATACCAACTAGGTAATCAAGAGTCACCACCTACCCCTGTAGGGCATCCCTCTACACCGTGATGGTGGCTAGATCTCGGCTGCCCCGGCCTGGGTGGTACTGCTCATAAATGAGCCACCCACCATTATTCTATATCTATCTGTGACCCCGACATCATCAATCCATTGGTCTACTACCTGCTCCTCCTCCCCCTATGGGGCTGATGGTGTGGTAGAGGTAAGGGCCTCTCCATCGTCTGTCTCTCCTATACTGTGGGAAGGGTGGAGGTATGTCTGTAGTAGCCCAAACTACCACCTAACTCTATCAATCGGGATCATCTCATGCTCCCCTGGACATGGTGACCCTCTATCCATCTCAGTAGTTGGAGGCCATCTAGCTCATCACGCATATGCCTATATGATGGGAAGCCCACATATGGCCTCCAAATGATGTCCACCCCAGACAACCCCTCCAATAGTCACTTGTAAATATGCTACATCATGTGTGGGCCTGTCTGATCTCCGCTCTCCAATAGCATAGGCACCCATCACCTATACCCCACTCATACAAAGCCTGGTGGAAAGGCATCGGCCTGGGCATACCCACTGGATGCACACATAGACAATGTGCTCATATGCCCAACAGTGAAGTAAAAAGGTACAACACAGCTAAACCTGCGCAGCCATGCCCATATGCCCATAACTCTCTCTGTATAACTACACCAGGAATGTTGGCACCTAGAAAAGTGGGTCTGATCTATCATCATGTCATGTAGTACCCCCATCAATGATGGGGAAACCACCCACCCTCTACATCTGGCAGTGCAAAGCAACACACTACCTCCATCAATAGAACTACTAGCCTCATCTCCTCCGGATGGGCTAGGTACATCTCTCCATAGCTCAAGCTAAGTGGCTATGGAATGTCAGCTGGCCATCCCCTCTCCAAACACCATCAAGCATCAACTCCTCCGAGGCCTCGGAGGAGATCGAATAGACCTGTGTACCCAATATGGGTAGCCGCAGAATCCTGAACATGTCCTCCAGGGTGACTATAATCTCACCCATCGGTAGGTGGAACATGTTGGTCATGGAATCCCATCTATCGATGAGAGTGACCATCAGACTTGGCTACTGGACTACATGCCGGTAGCATCGGACCCCACTCAGGCCCACCTCCTCCACATGCCGCAACTCCTCAGGGGTCGTTACACCATGAACTATCATGAGTAGGGGTGGAACCCTATCCCGCATGTGTAGCTGATCTCTCCCCTACATCCAATACAAACAAACAACAAATTAATCTACATTTATCATACCCATACTCACCCACTATCATTTTCTCGCACCCTATTTTACCTCTACCCATCTCAACCACCCAACCTGTGGCACTTTTGGCCCCTTGCTCTCCAAAACCCAACCTGTCACCGGTTCACCTCTTCTACTCGATCCCTACCACCCCTAAACCCCTAACACTAACCTCATCGGTCTATTTTCATGACCGATACCTAGTTTAACCCTACCGACATTGCCATCGGCTAAAACCGACCGCCGGTCTCACTCATCATGCGGCAAAACCCGTGACCCCAAACCCTCCCTTCTCAAAACTTACCACCCCTGACACTTCTACCCACCCAAAATCACCTACAAAACCCCCCTACACCTCATCCCCTCCCCTCTTCTCCCACTTATCTCTCTCCCCACTCCTATTCTACCCAATTTACCCTCCCATCTTCCAAATTTTATTTTTCCCCCAAAAACAAAAAAAAAACCCAAAAACCCAATTTTCCAAATCACCTAATCTATCTAACAAAAACACAACAAGAGTTAGATGCTTACCTCATCATGCTTATGCCATCATCATGGTGGCACATCTGGCCACTGCACCGGTGGCCCGCCCGATCCCTCTCTCGGCCTCTGCCATCACCAAATCACTACCCATGACTCCAACCAATCAAATCACACACACCGATCCCATGGACCCACCTCTCAACAACCAATCACCCACCACCATTGGCTCACCAACTCAACTCTCCATTCCATCCAGACACTTTTCCCTTTTCTCTCTCTCTTGTGTCATTTTCTCAATTCACTAGATGACAAATGAATAACAAAAACATGGATTTTTTTTTTTTTATAATAAACCCGACCTAACCGATGCGGTATTTTTACCTTCACCAACATCGGTCTTGTGCCCTACCTTACCATGGTTGGTTAGCCTATACCGGCATTGGTTACCCTTGACCGGCATCGGTCACCCTCTCTTCCACATTGCCCTAAATTTTACCCTATTACCCTACCCCCATCACTTTTTTCCCCACCCAACCCTTTTACCCTGACCATTTACCCCACCCACCTTTACCCACCACCTCTCTCTCGACCTCATCATTTTTTACCTACCTCACCTCGTCCTCCTTTGGGGACTCATTATTTTACCCATACCTCGGCCCTACCCATGTCGTGACCTAGATTTTGGACCTGGAACATCGCTAGTGACCTTTGACCTCATGTGTTTGCTATACCTTGGCACTATTACCTGTGTTGATTGACCTAATGACCTTACCTTGCCTCTTGCCATGACCATTTATCCTGACCCTACCTTTGGTGTACCAGAACACACCTAAACATTCCTACACCTGACCTATGTCATGTTTCTGACCATATCCTATACCTTGGATACCGAAATCACTTCAACCTTGTTTGGATAAACCTATCGACCTTAGACAATGTAGAGTTTTCTGCTCTTCAACCTGGTATTGTGTGTTGTCAGTTTTATATATGTGTGTGTGTGTGTTTGACTATTACTACCTTTGACCCTGACCCATTACCTAGATTACCCGAGTAGACCACTCCTTTTTCCTTTTTTTCCCCTATTACCCACCTTCCTTTTCATCACATTTACCTTTTATCAAACCACTCACCGATTCTTCCTTCTACCTCATCAGTTCCTGGTTTGAGGGGGATCACCTTCACCCACACATGGGGCAACCACATCTTATTTTTGTTAGTGTCGCTTACCAATACAAGCTACGCAACAAAAAGGGGAAAAATGTAGACACCAAAATTAGGTCACACTCCCCTTTGGTCCCTCGACAAATAAACACCTTCATCACATTCACCTAGCCATGGCCCCCTTCACCCCACTATAATATTAATTTAATTATTTAATTAAATTAATTCATTATCCTCACCATATTTATTATTTAAATATCCTAATTGGGATAATGCCCACATATCCACCTCACCTAGACACCTCATCTAGCCACCTCACCCTAAGACCTATTCTTAGTAAGTTGCCATAACTAACTAAGACCTACCCAAACCCTAAAAATCAATGCCTACATTCCCTCTAACCACATTCCCACATGCTTAAAAGAAGCTTCCATCCTAATCCATGGGGTAAACACATGAGATCCTAGAAAATCAAGGGGATCTGCCTAGTTTAGTAAACCTAGGAAATCCCACCCTAACCGACGCCGGTTACCCTTAACCACCCACCGGTTAAGCTAGAACCACCGTCGGTCACCTTTTAACCCCCAAAACAACCTTATTTTTGAGGTTGGTAGATTCCTGAGAGATATCACATCTTTTGAGAACAAGTTTCAGGGAGAACACACATGCAAAGAAGGAGATCAAGTATTTTCTCTTGCACAGACATCCAACATTCACCCAACAACCATCCAACACTCACCCCAACACAGATTTGATCCAATCAGGCAAGAAGGAGAGCACATGCAGCCCATGCAAGAGCTCCCCAATGTTTGGTGATCCTCTGTGCAGCATTCAACCTCTTATCAACACCTTCATTCCTCACTCACAGATGTCCAGAACTAGATTCCAAGTAAGTAGAACATTTTACTCCTCTGGTTCACTCATTTCATCATTGTATTTTCATCCTTTGTTCTCCTAGCCACCCATTGACCTCCATTAATACTCACCCCTCCATATCCCTATTAAAACCTCACCAAATCCCATCCAAACAACTTAATACCTCATTCCGACCAACCTAGTCCTTTGTGCAATCATAAGGGAGATCTAAAGCTCATTCTGTGACATTCCCAAGTATTCCACATGAAAGAATCGCACTAGTTCTTCCCAAACCGGTTTACTCGGTCACCCTTAATCGGCATCGGTCTTTGTATCTACCAATATAGCCCAAAACAGTAACCTACCTACCTATTCCCACATCACCCTTAATCACCATGTGACCTACCTAAGACCTCTGTCAGACTTGCAGAGACCCATAACTAGTTACTTGACCTTCGGATCTTATTTTAACCTAGCTTGTTAGATTAGATCTTTCTTATTGTGTTTTAAATGAGATACCTAAATCATTTTAACTACAATAGGATTTACTTTATTACCAACATTAAATTGTTTTAAATAGTGGATTGACAGCCATCTAGGAAGTATCACACTTCCTGGATCTAGCACACGCTAGGCAGTCCACTGCATATATTGTTTAACTCTTTTTGGTGGTCTTGCTTTCCATTTCAAGTAGTTCCTCCCAGCCAAAAGGAATCTCTCATGAAATCAAGATGGATCAAGAAGTAGTCATACCATTACCCTATGCTTGCAACAACCTATCTAAGAATCAACCAACATTTCAACAAGTATTCCTCCTATCATGACCCATTACCCTATAACTTGTTTCATTCATTTTCAAGAGTGGTAAAGGTAGTTTTAAATCTTTCGACTCTTGACAACAACTTAGATTGTAGCCAAAGAAACCATCCAAGGTGGACAACAATTCAGATCTGTTCACTAACGCAACATGTTTTCCATGTTTGGAAAAGGATAATTGTCTTTAATGAAGCTCTATTTAGATTTATGAATTCTACACAAAGTCGATATCTCCATTTTTCTTTTGATTGGCACAAGGTTTGCAACCCAAGATGAATACCTTGTGGGCTGAATGATCCCTCCTTTAGTTTATTCAATTCATCTTGCATTTTCATGGAGAGGAGTGGATTAATTGGCCTCTTTTTTTTGAAGGGCTTGGCATTTTTTTCAAGAGGAATCTCATGTCTAAAACAAGTCCTCTCTATATGCTTTCATCTCTGAATAAGACCAAGCAAGACAGTCCTAATATTTCTTCAATAGTTGAACATAGGACTATTTTTCCTCTTTGTTTAGATTGCTACCTAACCAAACTTTTCTTGGTTTATCATTAGTGCCCAAGTTATGCTCTTCCACATCCCTTGAGGTAGACATGTTTCTATTGATGATGTAATCAGCATTTATGAAATTTGACTCAAGTGCAACAAGACCTCTAGGAATGGTGTTAGTTTTCAATTGGATAATATCCTTTCCAAACAAAGTCTCTCTTAATTTATTCACACACACCATTGGTTCCCAATCAATATTCTGATCTGTAAACTCACCTTGATTTTGTAAGAACCTTTGCACTTGAGCATCATCATTAAACACTTTCCAATGCTTGATGTTGTCAGGGACAACTGGCCTAGTTAACACTTCAATATTGTACTCACAATAAGGTGAAATGGTGCAATTTCCAAATCTTGACCCCAACACTTCCAACTTTTCAGCAGTAGCATTGAAACTTATGTCATGATGCACAATGTTGAAGGAATCAAACATCTCAATTAGATCCCAAACTGCATGTTTTTACTGTTTCATCCATTGATTTTTTGTAGCATATAGTTTTCTTATTTTTTTGACAACTAGCTCTGAATCTCTTTTTGCAATGATGTCCTTGACACCATACTTCCATGTAATTCTCAGACCCAACAACAAGGCTTCATACTCAGCAATGTTGTTAGTACATTCAAAATTAAGCTTGAAGGAAAAAACAAACTCTTCCAAGCTAGGAGAAATCAAAATTATACCAGCACCATTTCCAAATTTGGAGCAAGCTCCATCCAAGGTCCAAGGGGAACCTACATGTTCAAGGAACTTTGACTAATCCATCATGTGTTCTTTGCCATCAGTAAACCCAACAAAGTTATCAACATCTACATCAGCAAACAACACCTCATAGAAGCATTGTTTGGGATCTTCAATAAGTATAACATCTTCTTTCTCCATAGAGCTTGACAAGGCTGCCTTCAATGGGAATAGTGGAAAAAGACATGTCCATTTGGACACTCCCACCAACACTTGCAGCCCACTTTCTTGACAATAACATACCCCATTTGGCAGGGCAATCAACAATCACAACATCAAGTTTCAAATTCTTACCCGGATAGGCTGCAAGTTGCACCACCAAACCCTTCACACAACCAACTACCGGCACTTCTCTTGAGTCCATGGTAGTACACTTTCCATAGGATGTTGTCACTTTGATATCCAACTCATTCATGACTTCTAGAGGCATGACATTGCATGATGCACGGAATCAAACATACAATTGTGAAGTAGTCTATCCTTTATGATCAAAGTTGTAAAGAATGGATCAACATTCAATTGGGAATCAACCAAGGATGTCCCCAAGTATACCTTAGGTGTTTCTCCAAGATCCTATAATGTTGGTGGTGTTTCAAGGTCTATAATGATTGAGGAGGAGTTTCAACAATGTTTACATTTCTACTTGGGGTACTCTTCTCCTCTTTCAATCCCAAGTACTCAAATGCTCTCTTCTTGTGCTCAGGAATCCTAAGAAACTCAATGATTGGAACACTCACTTTGATTTGATCAATACTTGGGCTATGTCATATGGAACAATCTTTGGCAAGGCAGCATTGGAATGGAGACAAGCAGATTCATTAGATGGCATGGGATTCTTGGTAGTTTGGGCATGAGGAGGACTGTAATTTTTTCTTGGGACAACGAGAGATTTTGGCAGGTGTTTCTCTTCTAGGAGCTTCTTTGGGAATACTTGTAAGCAAGGGTGTTTTAGGTTTGGCTTGAGGCCTAACTCCCTTAATAACCTTGCTCCTAGTGTTATACTCTTTCTCTTGAGCCACAACAACATTCATTAACAATTGTCTATCTTCCTCCGAAGGGATACCACCATCATACTTCTTAATCATCAAAGCTCTAAGTATTCAAAGTCATTGTTAGGAATTTCAAAAGCTTGCACTACATCAACTTCAAGAGTATGAGAGGGAAGAAGGACTTTTACCCATTTGATGCAATCCCAAAAGGTTGGAGTTTTCCTTTGCACTTATTACCTCGATTGATGTTGCTCCTTCTTGTGACCCTAAAAGAACAACCCACCATGCAAATATCATCATCAGTACCATCATCATTATTAGCTTCACCATCTTGTTGGTCCACTTCACATGGAGGATGGGGTAGAAAACACCTATCACACCAATCAATATCAATAACTTCCTCAACAACAACAACCCTAAGCAGCAATTAGGGATTAGGTAACACTCTTCCTTCATGCTTAAGGATGTCTATTTGTAGACCCCATGGGTCCTTCCCTCTATCATCAGATCTTTGATCACCCCTAGGATGATTGGAAAATCTGTCATGGTTTTGTACTTTTTTCTGACCTTGTGAAGTCTACCCAATTCCCTTCTCTCGCCAGCTAACTTGTATGAATTTCTTTGATAGCCCCTACCAAAGTTTTCACACTCCTCCAAATCAACCTCTTGCTAGCTTGAGGTTTTTAGGTTTATCAACTTTACACCATCCCTCTTGAGAGGTTTCCCAATGCCTTTGATATTGTTTTCAATCTGCAAGTGCCATGGTGAAGCCTGCCTTAAATTAGTAGGTTTCTTTCTCTTAGGTAATAGGTTGCCTTCTCAAATGCATCTGCATATTTTGATCAAGCAAATGATCACAGGCCTCATATTCAGGCAGCCTCCTCACCAGTTTTGTTAAACCTTGTGTTAAAGTCATGAGCGATTCATTGGGGTTCTTCTTGATATTTTCAAATTCAGACAAGAGAAATGTAGGATCAGTCTTGTCACCATATTCAATCTAAATTCATTGTTCATTTCAGTCCAAGAATCAATAGAATTATCGGTGTAGAGCCTTGTACAATCTCTTGCATTCTCTTCTAGTGTATGAATGAACAATTTGACATACACATCTTCAAACTCTATTTCAAAATCCTCCATCATGTTAACAAAAAGTTTGAGATGTTGATCACCAATTATAGCATTGTTACCTTGGAACTTTGGCAACCTATTCCTTACATCTTGTGGGACAACATTTGGGTAACCATCCATTCCTCTAAAGTTTATAGGACCAAAGGTGTTAACAACAAATGGAGGTCTAGGCTGAGCCATATTGTTTTGAGGTGGTGATCTTGGAGGAGAAACATAATGATGAGGAGTGAGAGGTCTTTGGGGAATAGAAATGTAATCTTCAAAATGGATATCCCCTATAGGATCAGCTTCTTGATAAACTCTAGTAGATTTGGAAAAAATAGGGGCAGAATGAGGAGCAAGATTTTCAAAGACAAATGAAGGTCCCTCTCTAGATGGAGAATGAAAATTTTCAAGAGGACTATCTGATTCAAATTTACCTGAAGAAGAACTATAGTCCTCAATGACAGGTTGATCAATCTCAAGTTCAACGAAGGGAACTTCCTTCCTTGAGCTCTACTTTCCAATCACCTTCCAAACTCTTCTCCCTTCTAACTCTGAGTTCCCTGAATCTGAAAACAACTTATTAGTAGAGTCTCTAATGAAGAGAGATCTTCTTCCTTCCAGTTTTACAAAGATTAGCAACACCAAAATAAATGATAGAAAGCTAAGACACTGGTATTTATCAAGATCAAAACAGCATGGAGTCGCCACTAAGGAATTTCACCCTAGTTGTGCAAATGCACTAAAATACTCTATCAAATACCTATCAGCACTGAAAATATTTCCAAAATTTATAGATCAGACCTTCCTTTTCTTGAATCTATCAACCACAAATGCAAATGAAGTGCAACTACTGCTGGAAACTGATAAAATTGCAGATAGAGTTTGAAACCTTTGCATACACCTTACAAATATGAGTATAGAATGATGCTTTAACAATATATTTATAGACAAAACTTGCAAGAGACATTACCAGGGTTTGATATGCATTCAAATATTTCAAATATGTATGCACATGGATCAGATTGAACTAAGAATGTCCCTGGTAATGGTGCCACTAGTTTTGTTGATTTGAGGCAAAAGAAATGAACCAAATCAAAAATTAGTCTCGGATATTGCATTCTTCATTCCTGGAAATTTGTTTCAGTTTGGTGTTGGTACCCAAATTTGTTCTCCTTTTCAGTCTAAGAAGCATCAAATATATGGCATGAAGCTTGAAGACATATGGATCATGGTGTGTGTCATTTTGTAGCCGGGGATATGATCTAATTGGCACTCAGATTTGTGGAGAGATGGATAGCACTCAAATAGGACTTGATCTTGTCCTAACTATTTTAGGTTGTGCCTTTAACCAAGGTAAGAGAACCTATTTTGTAACCCTCAAATGGTGAAGGAGATGAAGATATCCCTCAATTTGTACAAATAGTATGAAAGGGGCCTTGGGAAAATATGATCAACACTCCAAATATGACTTTCACAAGTTGTCACTTCCAGATTATGGAGATACTTTCAATGCAAGACAAGGGTTACTGAAGACATTTTGAAATCCTGATCTATTTTACATACTTTAGCAAATGGATTTTGATCTTTTGTGGGTATATAGGTCAAAACAGGGGTAAAATAGGGTAGGATTAGTTGTTTTGAATGATTTTTGGGTGGGAGTTTAGATAAGACAAACCAAGGTCTGCCAGACTCTTTGAGGATTTTAGTAAAATATGGAAAACTTAACAACAGAAAGTATCAAAATGGTCAATCTTCCTTCAACTAGGATATGTGCATCAAATGGAGGCCCGGATCTACACTTTTCCACACAATATTTGATCATATATCACAAAATATTGAGTTAGAATGAACTAATGAAGCATTTATCAATCATTATTTAATCATGACCTAAGGTGCACCCAAAGGTTTACAAACAATCTCTGAAATCAAGGAAGGTAAAGTGATTTTAAATTTGTTTATCTCTTTATCAGATGAAAGCTCTTTTGAATGTGAGATTACAAATGCCACTAAACTATCAACAAGAAATGAGACCATGTATGATCAAGAGAGATTTTAAACACAAGACTGCAACATGAAACAAGAAACACAAATTTGAAATGCATTCTAAAATGTAAGCATTCACATAGATTTTTCCCAAAGACAACACAGAATAACTCAAAAATGATCAGATTTATCAGTAGGGGAATGTTTTGAAAAACAATCTTAGATCTTGTTAATGGCTATACATGTGCAACCAACTTAACATGATTTGAAATCTGATACTAGAGAGAGTTACATGAGTTTCTGGAAGTGTTCACTAGAGAATGGGCTTCTTCCCAAATTTTCCCATGAAAAAGTTTTCATGATTTTTAAAACTCTTCAAACCTTTACATGTCTAAAAGCCATGTAATATATAACATTCCCTATTACATTTGATCCTTCTTTCCCAAGAAAAGAATATCCGATGACATCTTAGTTTGTTACAAATTCACTCATGACTTTTGAAAGTGACACTTAACCAATTTTTGAGGAGGAGATGCCAGGGACTCAAAAAAGCAAATTATTACAAATATTCATCATTCCTTTTCATGGGAGCATGTGTTATTCCTTTGGCGCCTCAACATCTTCTCTCTTCATCATTTCATCCTTTTCCCCTTCAAATTTCCAATTTTTGCAACTTTGCTTTCTGGTTTTCACGATTTGATATTTCACAATTTTCATTGAACTAGAGCAAAAAAGCATTTTGAAATGTCCTTGGATCTGAAAATTGACCTTCAAAAATGATTGATTTGATCCTTTGACAAAAATGACACCACATTGGAGAAAAAATTGGTGAAAGATTGATGTAAAAATCACATTTCCACACTTCCTAGAGCAAAATGGTGATAAAAATGACAAAATGTGCATGCGATTTGTCAGTTGATTTTACCCTTTTCCCTTTAATATGAGCCCTCCACATGTCACAATGTGATTAGAAATGGGGTTGGGATCACTTTTTGACATTTTAACACTTTTGGAAAAATTTAAAAATTTGACATTTTTCTCCGCCCCTCCGCCTCATGAAAACGGGCCTAACGACACGTGTCCCAATGTGGGTCCCATTGGAATCGTGGCTCGATTCTACACATTTCCACCTTTTTAGAAAAAATATTTTTTTTCAATTTATCTCCTCACTGCTCTTGAGATTTGGCGTTGACACATGGCACAATATGATTAGATCCAGGGTCATGGCTCATTTTTAAACATTTTGCCTCTTTTCGAAAAAGGAAATTTTTCAATTTTCCTCCATGGCTCCACCCTCCCTGCAAGACATGTGTCCTCATATGATTAGCTAAGGGGAAGCACTCTAATTTCATACTTTAACTCCTTTTCACCAAAGGAAATTTTCAACATTTCCTCCGCACTCCCGCACCTCTGATTTTGTCCCTGCCACGTGTCTCCCTCTGATTCATTGCGGAGCCACACTTCAAATTACCACTTTAACTCATTTTTCCAAAAAGGCAACATTTCCTTTTTTCCTCTGGTGGCCCACACTCCCTCTGCCTTTGATACCTGTCATGTGTCCACTCTTGATTCAGTGGACCATGCGGCCCTTTTCACTGACTTTTGTTCCCTTTCGCCTAAAAGCAAAAATTTTCTAAGTCTTAGTCGGCCTCCATTCGCACCTTTGATGCATACGTGACACATGTCCACTTATGATTGGATCAAGCCTTTGGGGATTTTCACCATTTCCACATATTTTCCAAAGTGCCCTAAGGCACAAAATGACCCGTTTGTCGCCTTCACTCTTCCTGCGACACGTGTACCTGCTCACGGGGCCTACGGAGACTGTAGGGGTATCTTGTATATTTTTCCAAAACACAAAACATTAAGTTTTTTAGAAATGACCCACCAATCCATGTCCAATTACAAATGACCACATATGCAAAAGTATGTGAGATAGAATTTGTGGGAAAAAGGATACCCGTATGACCGTAGTAAAAAAATGTAGAAATTGCAAAGTGACCTCCAAAATCAATTTTTCTTTGTGGGTGAAGGATTTTTTCAATCAAAGACAAATGGAAAGTGTTTTTAGGAAATTTACGACCATGACAAGGGATATTTTAGGAAAATAAGTACAAATCGAATAATTTCAAGCTCAAAGGCCAGGAAAACATGGGAAAAATGGCGAGAGGTGTTTGAGCAGGAAAAATTAGGGAAAGCTTAGAGATTTCTTTCAAATGGGGCATGAATGGAGAAAATATGAACAACTCAAAGCATTTAAACATAAATACGAGTTTTTTTCATCAAAATCAAAGGATGGGAAGATCCAAGGCTGTTTTTCTTAGAAACAAGGGAAAAACGCACTTCTCAAGTAGAAAATTAGGGCAAGGTAATGAGTTTGCAAACAATCCAATGCACAAGAATGGAGCTACAACTTAACATCATTGATTTCATGAGGAAAGAATGTTTGAGCATAAAGAGCAAAGGGAAACATGAAAAAACAATAGAGGATCAAAATTGGCACCAACACGTTCTACTTAGGAGAAGTGCAAAGACACGCATTCGAGACATTAAAGGAGAAACTTACTACCGTGCCTATTCTATGTTTTCCTTCATGGTACCAACCATTTCATATACATGCGGATGCCTCTTGCACAACCATTGGCGTAATATTGTCTCATCCTAGAGAAGGTATTATAGATCATCCTATCTTTTTACTAGTAGAAAGTTGACTCTGTAGTCACTTTCAAACGAATTACACAACTACAGGCGTGAAACTTTGTCAATGATTTATGTGCTACATAAATTCGACATTACCTTTAGCTATACACCATTTGTATTTTATACAAATCACATAGCATTGAAGTATTTGGTAAATAAGCCCATTTTACAAGGGCACATATGTAGATGGGTACTCTTATTTCAAGAATTTGATTTCACGTGATTGTGGTAAAACCAAAGAAAAGTAATTACGAACTAGACCATTTATCCAAAATATAGTCGGGAGAAGAAATACATGCAATTGAAGATACCATGCCATTCGCATAATATATAGCTTACAACGAGTGCCATCGAATCGAGAGAACATTGTTGTCTTTCTACAAATGACAGGCATGGCACCAAAAGGAATGAAATCCTTAGAGAAGAAACAATTTTCTATACACGTGGCACCTTATATGTTGATTAGTGGTGACCTATACAAATTAGGCTATTATAAAGTATTGCGTCATTGTGTATAAGAACATGAGTGTACATATGACATAGAGGAAGCTCATATTGGTATTATAGGTGGCCACTATTCGGGTGATGCCTTTGTGTGTATGATTTTACTCACTGGATTATGGTGGGAGACCCTGTATAAATATTTTAAGGCATGTGATCACTATCAACATCTTGGAAAACCAGGACAATGAGATGAGATACCATTAAGGCATATTCCTAGTGCGAGAGCCATTTCGAAATGGTCTATAGATTTTTTTGTCATATTTCACTAGTTGTGCGCAAGAATGGATCACGCTATATCATAATTTGCATAGATTATCGACAAGGTAAGCGGAAGCAACACCTACAAAGGATTGTATAGTGGTTATATCATCTAGGCTTCTATGTGAAAATATTATTACACGGTATGGATTTCCTTTAATTTTGACAAGTGATAGGGGCACACACTTTCTAAACGAGACAATTAGAATTTTATTGGATGAATTCATGATTGCACACCATATCATCCTCGGGAAAATGGGACTGCTTTGAGGCTTTCAACAAAATTTTGAGCCAGACATTGACTAAAATATTTGATGTTGGAAGAAAGGATTGGTATGATAAAGTATCTAAAAATACTTTGGGAATATCAAACAACATATAAAATTTTGAACAAAGCCACACCATTTCAGTTAGTGTTTGGCACATAAGTTGTTCTTCCTATGGAATTCATGTTACCATCTTTGTGTATTATGCATGTTGGAGGTCTAGTTGATGAGAAATCATTAGAAGAACGGATTGAAAAGTTAATTAAGATGGATGAGCGATGAGAAATACCACGTTGGAGTAAAAAAACAAGAAAAGGCCGGGCATAAAGCATGGCATGTGAGACAGTTACATTAAGGATTAAAATTTCACAATTGGACAGATGGTGCTCCTTTATGATTCTAAGTTTTTGCGCCATCTAGGAAAACTCAAAGTACATTGGTTGGGGCCGTATGTTATCACTCACATAGTTCAAAGAGGTTCGTGCAATTAGAGGCACTTGATGGAACATTGTTACTTGGTTACTTCAATAGGATTAGGTTGAAGCCCTACTATAAGTAAGTCTTCTTGGTGTTTGCAATAAGGCAGTGTTGCCATTTAGAATAGGTTTTCAATTTTGTATTTCCTTATGTATTTCCTTCTCTGTCGCTATGCTTTTTCAATTTAGTTGGTGTTTTTGTGTAATAAGCATGTTTCAACAATAGAAGCTAATTACTATTTTAAGCATTTATATGCGTAAAGGACTACACATACCCTTAGTGTGGGGTGGTTATTATTATCTAGGTACATGACTATTGAAAATAAGTACACATGAAAGGAACAAACTGCTACGGGTGCTATTCAAGTTGGAGAATTGAAAAAAAAAAGTTCTTTTGGAAATGAGGACCATAGGTGGAGATGAATGAAGAAACAAGTATAATGTGAGGTAAGTAGAGGCCATGGGAACTACCAAGGAAGGTACAGTGGCAAGGTACTTGGGTGCACAAAGGTGCGATAAAGAGAAGTATGTGGCTAGAAGGTAGGAAGGCACACTAGAAGGTTATAGCTTGGGCACAAAGATGTACCACACGGAAAGAACAAAAATGGTTGATTAATGAGAGGATTATTGGTAGGTGAAGAAGCAATAAATGCACTAAATTTTGAAAACCTATGTAAAGACGGGATGTGAGTTCAATTTTACCATTGCAATTGAGATAATTTAAAAAGAGCTAAGTGCAAATGAGCAAGAAATCATTTTGAGGTGCGAAGAGTTTGAAACCAAACATGGATAGAGAAGGTTTGTGCGGGAGAAGCTTGTGTTCTCATAAGTGGAGGGTTTGAGTGAAGTAGACACGTTACAAAAAAACTAGGGCATGTGATTGCCACTAGGTCACAAAGATTTGAACTAGGGTTTCAACTTACTCGATTAGAGAGATAAGAAAAGAGACATTTTCAAATGGCACCAAAGAAAGCACTGTAGGAAGAGTAAAAGAAAAGGGAAGAAGAAGGTTAAAGTGGAAGAAGAAATCACTCCCAAGAGTAATTTCACAAAAATGCAATATCTATAGGGCATGATCATGGGACAAGAATGGGATTCCCACATCGTAAATGTAAAATAAGTGATTATAACCATCGTACATCAGTTAATAAGAAGGAACTAGATGCGTTGTTGAGCACAAAAATGAACAAGCACACAGCTAGAAGATATGCCAGTGTACGATGACATTGGTGAGAAGTTACTAAAGTAGATTGGAGTCTACCAGTTGTACAAGCTGCCATACTTTGGAAAGTATGAACCATTGTATCAATGGTTGATGAGCAGATTCCATGAGTACTTTTACTTCGCGGATGGAGGGTTAGAATAATAGATTCCTTGATTTCAATAGGAGCGGGACTAAGGGCCTCAGGAGCAGATCGGAGAGTGACTTAACAGATAAAGTAGTGATCCTAGAGACAAGGAAGGAGCTAAGGAATAACAAGGGTTCATGGGGCATGGACATTGACAAATTGAAGTACCTAGTAGTGTAGGAAGTGCACATCTTGTAAGAAAGATGAATGACCAAGAAAGGTGGTCACAGGTGAATACAATATGGCTGCACATTGCAAGGAAGATGTCTCAAGGAGTGATCTACAATATCACGAGATCACATAGCAAAGACAATCATTGAAGAAGCATGTATAGATGAGAATTAGTTTTGGCACTATTTTAATGTCTTTGGTGTTTATGGAGATTGGAATGCCTAATGGGCTAAAGGAGAATATTTGGGAGTACCCCAAGGAATAATGTACTTGCAATGTCCAACATTTTTGGTCTTGCGGAACAAGAAAGGAGAGATTGCATGAGATGAGCTAGAATAAATTACGGTAGATATCCCAAAAAGGAAGATACCTTACTCAATGATTGTGGACTTTAGAGGTGGAAATAAAAGAAGAAATTCAAGAATTGATTCTTCTAGTTAAAGTAGAAGATAGTGCGAGGTAAAGTCATTCTTTTATTCATAAAAATTATTTCTATTATTCTATTCATATTCTTTGATTTATTTTGGAGACAACCATTTTCGGGGTGGAAATGCAATTAGTGTGGGGTAATGTTGATTAGTTAAAATATGGAACTTAGCAAAAACATACATAAGGTTCACATGAAAGAGTAGAGCACATTCAAAAGTGCGGGAGGATCGGAAAGGAATCACGCGTTGAGGATAGAGACAGATTCAAGACTTAGCCGTTTTCACGATGATGAGCTATTTTGGAGATAGCGTGCGAAAAAAAATCATTTAAATACTTGTGCGACACATATTGACTATTTTTGAAGGATCAATTTATGAAACACTTTGCATGTGTACATGCGAAGAATATATTTACTACCAATAGTTAACTAGAAGAAGTCTATTGTTAGCACACTTTCATGTGTCATTTGTTATTGTAATGGTGGGTGGCTAATAATAGTATGCAACCTATTTTGGGAATAGATAAGTGGTGAAGGGCAAGTCCCCACCCTTATAAATATGTAGTGAATTATGTAGCATAGAATAGTATGTAAGAATTGAGTTATTGTGAGGTTATGTTGTAAAAAATGATGCGCGTATAAACTATGGTATTATCTATTGTAATAAGTGTTAGTACAAAATCACAACACTCCCAAATGGCCTAAGTTGAAATGGGGCATTTAGTGTGATTGCACAACATTAGACCATCTCTCAAGTTGTGGGACTTGTAAAATTTAAGATGGACCTCTAGAGAAGGTGGTTCTTATTTCCTAATCTACTCGCCACAAGCTACTTGAGTGCAATGAAGCTATCTAATCCTAATCTAACCTTTCTAAGGGGATAGGGAGAGAGAAAGGGTGAAAGAGAGCCTACACTAAGTGGTGATACACTAGAAAAGGAAGTGGCTAATCACATATCCAAACTACCTGAAGTGGAGAGAGGTGAGCAAAGGAGGGGGTGGACAAGATACACCACAAACCAAAGATGAATGTCACATGGAACACCACTTCAAAAACCATTAAGCACAACTCCCATAACCTGTAATAAACATTAGATTATACACGGTATACCTATGATGATGAGAGGTAATAAGAGACAATAAAATGAGCCAAGGATGGATAGATGCATCACGAAACAGATTCTATTGCTCCAAAAGTTACACGATACATCATCGGTGGACAAGGGTAAGAAAATTCCATTACTGAGATCCATGAAGAGAGACTTAGAATTAACATTATACCCTAATGAAGAAAGAGAGAGGGGGGAAGGAGAGAAACAATGACCAACCCTTTGAATATGCCCCTCCTTTACAATATATAGGAAGAATAAGAGAGAAAGGAGGGAAGAATTCAAACTCTGCTCCAACCACCCCTAGAAGAGCATTAAAATCCACCTACCATAATGAAGAGTCTCACTGCAACACCCATGCCTCTGTCATTGTCCCTTATTGGGTAAGAAAGAGGCCCATTATTCATCATGGCGGTAGGTGAGAGACTTGACAACCCCCAAAATTAGTGGGCCAAAACATTAATGGAGGAAGGTGAGAAGACTGCACCGAGATCTTTCCAAAAATCCTCTCCACCCAAATATGAGTTTCAAGCTAAAAGATATGGTTGTCGAAGATCGGGGTCATAGACGCACAATATTTAAAAGAGTATGTCCATATAGGGTCCATGTGGCAGCCTCGCGCATCTTGAAGATTCAGTTCTTTCCTCTTGCTTTTGAAATCATGTCAACCCGACACGTGGCGGCTTCCGTAGGCTCCTCATGTGTTCCTTTATATTTCTTTTGAGCCCTTCGAGCTCACAGACACATGGAATCCTCACGCTCATTTGAGTCTTCGCTTTGGGTCATGCCTTTGAGCTTGTGCAAATGTGACATGTGGTGTCATTCGTCGATTCTCTATACTTATCCGATTCATGCCTTGATCCATTTGACTTATGTTGGACCCAAGACACGTGGCAGCGTGCGTCCGTGCTCATTTGAGTCTCTACCCTTTAGACCCAACCTTGGTGTTGTTGATGAGACACATGGAGGCTTCCACCAAAAATCTTATACTTAGTCGATTTAAATGACCAAATTTATCCCCTTTTAGGACTGGGACACGTGGAAGCCTTGCGCTCATTTGGGAACCCGCTTTGGCTTTGACTCTTGAAGGTGTGTCATTTGGACACGTGGAGGCTTCTACCAACCCTCTTATACTTAATCAATTTGGGCCTGATCTCCCCCCTTTCGGACTCGAACATGTGGAAAGCCTGCACTTTTTAGGGAACCACCTTGAGTTGATCTTTGAATTATGTGAGTTGACACTTGGCACCTTCACTTGGCTCTACCCCATTTTGAATTTTCAACTGTCGACTCTATCCCTTTTAGACACTGGGACATGTGGAGGCTTGGCATTTGTTTGGGGTCTCCTTTTTGGATTCTATCTTTGGAGTTGTGCCGATGAGGCATATGGCACCCTCTGCCGGCTCTTTGACTTTTCAACGATGGATGAGACCTCATGGGACTTGTGGACCCGCACTTGAAAACTACATCGTTTTGAAAAGTGAAAAATTTTCAAAGTCCCCGTGAGACCCTTCGGCCCACCTTTACACTTGGGAAAAATTTCGCATGGCCCCGCAGACACTGATTTTACAAAAATTCATCTCCAAGGCCCATCGACCGCATTTTCCATTTTGGGGCAAAAATACATCTTGGGCCGTCTGATCGGCCCGCTTTTTCCACTTTGCAAAAGGAATCCTTCTGGACCCATGAGCCCATAATTATAACTTGTGCCCCTTTGTAAAAAGTGGAAAAAGCCAAAATATCTCCTGTCCGTCGGTCTGCAATTTCCATTGGAAAAAAATCTTCCCTAGGCCCGTCGGCCCGCTTTTGGCAAAAACTACTTTAAGGCCCGCCGGCCCGTAACTTAAAAAATATGAAGAGTTAGAAGGACTTCTTTATATCTATGGAAAGGGGAAGAAATTTCCTATCTAATGGAAATGATTTTAGGGCCTTAAGTGCTTAAAATATGTAAAAATTCAGATTGAAGCACAAAAGGGGGAAAATGGTGTTAGTTGACCTAAAAATAAGTGTGAGCTTATTTGGTCAACAATTTGGTGACTCATGGGGATCACCTTCCTACTAAGTGAAAAGATCGGTAGCATTGAAGCATCCATTGGGCATGGAGTCTATCTCATAAACACACAAATCGATATGAACTTTAAAAATCTGATCCCTGAGCCACTTGGAAACTGTTGGAACCAGAGATGACCTCACAAATGCTACTTCAATGTCCCATTACACGAGAAAAAAACACCACAACACACTATGTACAAAAGCTGGAAATCATACATGCTCTAAGTGTGGATATGCAGAGTGTGCACAAGCACTTCTTTTACTGAAAACAAATCTACTCCTACTCCTATACTAATCCAGGGAGAAAATGGACTCAAATAAATCCTACAATTGTCAGGGAGAAGTAGCTTCCCTTTCTCAAAAGGGAAGCCATGCAAATGATTTGATATTGAATATGGCTGCTTGTGTGAGTGAAAAAGCTGGCCATAATCTGGTCCTCCACCCAAATCATCATGGTGTTAGTTGGAAACAAGATAATTACCTCTTTTAGTTTCTCTTCATTTGGATTGAAGAGGCATTGCAGTTGATCCTTAGTACTTTGGAGCTCATCCTCATACCCTGAAGTGGGCATGATTGGTTTTGGCTTCTCCCTTGGCTCCAATGAAGCCAAGTACACGATTGGGCATGGTCTTATCCTTTGAATGTGCCCCTTCATGTGAATTTCAAGGTCTTATCCTTTGAATGTGCCCCAACTCGAATTTGAACTCCAAGAATGGAGTCTTCTTGTGGACCTTCTTGGATGGATGGTGTGAGAGGGATGATGACATCCTCTTGAATTTTCCCTTCCTCCTCCTTTGAAGAATAAGGAAGATTCATATCTTCCAACCTTGGTTCAGGAGGATTTGTTATGAAGTGTAGGTTGTTGTCCTTGAATGCTCTCCTTTATGGCAGCAGGCTCATGTGCTTGGAAGGTGGATGATGGAGGAAAATGATGTTATCTCCTTAGGATCCTCTCCATCAAAGTAATCTTCCAATTCTAAGCATATCTACCTCCTTGTTGTCCTACTACATGTGCTCAACCTCCTCCATGGTGTCCTCTTGATCTGAAACTTGCTCACCATGGCTTCCTTCATCCTCAAACATGAAGTTTGAAAGATCAAACTCCTCTTCAACACTAGACCTTGAAGGAGATGAAATGGGAGGGAAGCTGAAGGTTATTATGTGGATTTCTCCACACTTGGAGCCTCTAAAACTATATGGTCCTCCTCCATCATGGGTTCATCAATCAAATCAAACCCTTCAAATGAAAGCAAAAATATTCAATAATGTTTTCTTCACTAAGTGGCCTCAACTCTGATTTGATCTCTCCCAACTTCTCCTCTTCAATGGGACTTGGGGCTGGTTTTTCTTCCTCCTTAAGCGGTTGGTTGATAGCTTGGATTAGATCAGCATATTCTCTAGGCGGAGAGTGCCATTATGGAAATTGCATTTAGAGAAAATAGACTGTTGTTCTTCTTCCTCTGGTTCTTATTCTTCTTCTACTACAAACTCAACCTCAACCACCACTGACTCTTCAACCTTGATTTCTTCTATTGGCTTAACCATGAGGGGGTCTTTGTAAACCCAAATCAGTAGCTCAAACCTTCATATTTTCTATCATCTCTTCTCTATTGGGTTCCTCTTCTTGTTGTTCTCCTTGTTGGTTTCTTGAGTTTCTTCCCAACATGGACTTAGGAAAGCAAGAGGAGTGGCAGGAGTTGGGGTTCAACTAGTTTTGCTATTATTTGTGGTGGAGATGGGAGTGGAACTTCTTATTTGTTTAGAGGGGATGACTACTTGGGAAGAAAGGGAAAAATAATTGAAATGAGATGGAAGACTAGGAGATGGAGAAGGGAAATCAACACTTGGGCAGCAAGTGAAGGGATTGACTCTTGGCTTTCTTTGAAATGGTAAAGCTTGAGAAAGAGGAAATGAACGAAAAGGAGCTAGTGACTGACCTACCCATTTACAAGGTTGTCGTGTGTCCATCTCATAAGCCTCAATCTCCTTATCCATTGTGCAAGTTGAGGCATATTTCAGCCATGAAGTCAACCTTCTCCCGAGGGTTGTAATGTCTTGGAAAAGGGCCTCCCCATGGACATGGTGCCCTATAACCAATCAAGAATGTCTTCATCATGTTGTATCCTTGGACTTCACCATGCTAGCCTCCATGTTCTTTGGATTTCTCAATAGATCAGAATTCTCCACATAAATTTCACCATTGTATGCATCCCCTTGTTCTTGATAAGCTCTATGGCCAAACTAGTTTTGACCCTACTCATATGGATAAGCATAATGGTTCTGGATCTGATCATAATGTTGATCTCGAGGATTTGGGAAATACATTGGAGGTGAACTAAATTGCTATTACTAAAAGTGTGAGTTCTAAGAAGGAAATGAAGTCATGATTGCACAACTTCATGAATGGTAGAAAATGAAATATGTGAAAAGAAGAATGGGTGGAAATGGATGGAAAAGGTTTGAAACTCAGAGAATGGGTTGTTGACCAGATGGAGTCACCAGATATGCTTTGTATGTGCCTTAAAAGGATGAATCTCAACAGGAACACAATAACTTGCTAAGATGAAGTGGTAAGGTGCTTCAGACCTGTCCCACTGGGTGTGCCAAAAATGTTAGTGTAGAATCACAACACCCCCAAATGGCCTAAGTTGAAATTGGTCATTTGGTGTTATTTCACAACATTGGACCATCTCTAAAAGTGTGGGACTTGCAAAACTTGAGATGGACCTCCAGAGAAGGCTTGTTCCTACTTCCTAATCTACCCACCACAAGCTACTTGAGTGTAGGCAGAAAATATCTAATCCTAATCTAACCATTCCAAGGAGACAGGGAGAGAGAGAGAGAGGAAAGGAAAGAAAGGGCCTAAAATAAGTGGTGATATACTAGAAAAGGAAGTGGTTGATCATAGATCCAAACTTCCTGAAGTGGAGAGAGGTGAGCAAAGGAAGGGGTGGACAAGATGCACCAAACCAAAGATGAATTTCACATGGAACACCACTTCAAAACCCATTAAGCACAACTCCCAGAACCTACAATAAACATTAGAGTATGCATAATATACCCTACAATGATGAGAGGTAAGAAGAGACAATAAAATGAGCCAAGGATGGATAGATGCATCATGAAACAAATTCTATTGCTCCAAAAGTTACACGGTACATCATCAGTGGGAAAGGGGCAATAAAATTCCATTACAGAGCCATGAGGAGAGGCTTAGACTCGCATTCTACCCTAAGGAATAAAGAGAGAGGGGGGCAGGGGAGAAACAATGACCAACCCTTTGAATATGCCCCTCCTTTACAATATATAGGAAGAAATCAAGAGAAAGGAGGGAAGAATTCAAACTCTACTCCAACCACCCCTATAAGAGCATTAAAATTGAAATTCACCTACCATAATGAAGAGTCTCACTTGTGACACCCATGCCTCCATCATTGTCCCTTCTTTGGGAAAGAAATAGGCCCATTCTTCATCATGATGATAGGTGAGAGACTTGAATAGCTCCCAAAATTAGCGAGGTCAAAACATTAATGGAGGCAACTGAGAAGCCAACACCTAGATCTATCCAAAAATCCTCTCCCTCCCAAATATGAGTTTCTAGATGAAAGATATGGCTGTCTAAAGATTAGGGTCACATGTGCATAATATTTAAAAGATTATGTTCATATAGGGTTCACTTGGAATCCTCACGCATCTTGAAGATTCAACACCTTCCTCTTGCTTTTGAAATCATCTTTGAATTGACATGTGGTGGCTTCTCGGGCTCTTTTGTGTTCTTTTATATTCTACCTCTTTTGGGCTCGAACACATGGAAGCCTGAGGCATGCTCATTTGAGTATCTACTTTGGGTCATGCCTCTAAATTTACATTGATTCAACATGTGGCATCATCCGTTGGTTCTCTATACTTAGTCGATTCGGGCCTTGATCCATTTGGCTTCCATTTGAAACTAAGACACATGGAGAGTGGTGCTCATTTGACTCTTTTTCGTCCCTTTGAAATTACAGTGTTACACCAATGAGACATTTGGAGGCTTTGCCAACACTCTTATACTTAGTTGATTTAAATAGTTGGATCTATCCCCTTTTCAATCTTGAGACACGTGGAAGCCTTGTGCTCATTTTGGAACCCGCTTTGGCTTTGACTCTTGAAGGTGTGCCGTTTGGACATGTGGAGGTTTCTGCCGACCCTCTTATACTTAGTTGATTTGGGCCCTCTCCATCCCCATTTTTTTACTCGACCACATGGCGAGCTGTGCTTGTTTGGGAACCACCCTTGAGTTGATCTTTGAAGTTACACCGAGTTGACACTTGTCACCTTTCGCTAGCTCTCTGCCCCATTTTGAATTTTCAACTGTCAAATCTGTCCCTTTTTTGGACCTGGGACACATGGAGGCTTGGCACTTGTTTGGGATATCCATTTTTTATTCTATCTTTGGAGTTTCACTAATGAGGCAATGGCACCCTCTGTGGCTCTTTGACTTTTCAATGGCCGATGAGACCCCACGGGCTTGCGGACCCACACTTGAAAACAACGTCATTTGGGAAAAGTGAAAAAGTTTCAAAGTCCCCTCTGACCACTTGACCCAGTTACACTTGGGAAAACTTTCCCTCGAATCCCTGCAGACCCGATTTTACACAAAATTCATCCTGGGCTGTTGTCTCGCATTTTCCCATTTTGGGGCAAAAAGACATCTCGAGCCTTTGCCCGCTTTTTCCACTTTGCAAAAGGAATCCTTCCCGGACTCACAGGCCCACAATTATAACTTGTGCCCCTTTTGAAAAGTGGAAAAAATCCAAAATATCTCCCCAGCCCGACCCACCAATCCACAATTTCCATTGGTAAAAAAATCTTCCCTAGGACTATCAACCCACTTTTGGCAAAAAATCCTTCTAAGGCCCACTTGGCCGTAACTTAAAAAATATGAAGAGTTAGAAGGACTTCTTTATATCTCTAGAAAGGGGAAGAAATTTCCTATTTGATGGAAATGATTTAAGGGGCCTTAAGTGCTTAAAATATGTAAAAATTTAGATTGAAGCACAAAAGGGGAAAAATGGTG
Organism: Taxus wallichiana var. yunnanensis; assembly: GCA_018340775.1. NCBI lineage: Eukaryota > Viridiplantae > Streptophyta > Pinopsida > Cupressales > Taxaceae > Taxus > Taxus wallichiana. The sequence goes on from CM031241.1 coordinate 403,803,828, forward strand.
TTAGTTGACCAAAAAATAAGTGTGAGCTTATTTGGTCAACAATAAGCTTTGTGTATTTATCATGTTTAAATGCAATGGAGTGTATTGGCTAAAATAGAGTATCAAATCTGGGTATAATTGGGTCTTGCATCCTTGATTCATCATGGTTATCATTTAAGTTTGTTATTTTCTAGATCTAGATCTAAACATGCACCTTTGTAGAATGATATAGTAGTCATGCATCTGAATGTTTCAAGTATTCATCATGCTAACATCCTTAACGAAACCCTAAAGAGGGGCCTGGTACCTTTGCGTGCTTTGGGTGAGCGCTCAGTCTAGGTTGAGTGATGTGCCAGTGTGCATGGGATTTTACTGGTCAATTATAGGCTACATCACTAATGTTCTATAAAATAACTATGGAAGGAGTGAAGAAGTAGATGGCAGATTATGGTGTATAAGTTATCATGTAAACCAAATTCTATGCAACAAAGAACTATGAATGTTGTAGGTAAGAATTGCATCCTTCACCAACTTCTCCCATATGATTTCATACCTTGAATTCTATAAGAAGTAATGTATGCTCCATGATTGATCTCTCTAATCAAGAGGAAATCACTTTGGGAAAGACACTTAATGTGAATAAAATGTTGAGAATATAACAAGAGAAGATATTGATTTCTCTTCTACGAAACATAAAACATCATTTACATGGGACTATTGTGATATGCATGGAATCCATCCTAAGCTCTGTACACACAAAATATATATCAAAGACAACTTTAAACCAATAAGGAAACCACAAAGAAGAATGAGCCCAACAGTGAGAGATATTGTGAAAGAAGAATTAAAAAAATTATTAGATGTTGGATTCATATATTGAATTTGAGACAGTCAGTGAGTTTCACCCCTTGTCATTGTACCCAACAAGAATGAAGGATCTCGTAAACTATAGAGAGCTGAATGCAGCAACAAATAAGGATAATTTTACTTTCCCTTTCATTGATCAGGTATTTGACACTTTGGATGGTAAGAAATATTTTTTTTTCATGGCTATAGTGGCCACAATCAAACTCAGATTGTGCTTAAAGGACCAAGACAAGACCACATTCACATGCCCAAGGAGAATTTTTGCATACTTTTCTCTTCCCTTTGGTTTGTGCAATGCACCTGCTACATTCTATAGGGTGGTCTTAATCATCTTCACAGAGATCTAAAAATTAATACATGAAGGTATATGTGGATGATTTCATAGTACATGACAATACTTTTGATGAAGGAGAGAAGAATCTAGTCTAATTTCTAAAGAGATACAAGGAGCATAGTCTATCCTTAAGCAACGAAAAATGCTACATGATGATGTCTAAATAAATAGTGTTGGGGAATTATCTATCATATGCTATAATTTGGGTAGATCCAACAAAGATATTTGTAATTATAAATCTTCCAAAACCAAATAAACAAAATGATATAAGGAGCTTCTAGGCTATGCTTTGGTTATTATAGAAAATTTATATAGGATTTTAGTGAGATTGTGCACCATTATTTGTATTATTGGAAAATGATGTTTTATTGACCTAACTATAAAATGTGAGATTGTATTCCAAACTTTGAAGCAAATGTTGACTACTACACCTATGTTAAGAGGACTAGATTGGAGTTTTCCATTTCACATTCATATTGATGCCTCAAACCATGTCATTGAAGATGTTTTAGGATAGAAGGATGGAGTTCTAAACTATGCAATCTATTATGTCAGTAAGAACCTACAACATGTTGAACTTAACTATATAGTCACAGAGAAATATTTTTAGTAGTTGTGTATGTCATTAATAAGTTTAGGGATTCCATCACATGCTACCTAGTGTTTATTCACACTTATCGTGCTTTAATTAAATACCTAATGAACAAACCACTTGTAAGAAAATGAATAATTAGATGGTTGTTACTCTTGCAAGAGTTTGATGTCACCATTGTGGATAATCCTGGTAAGGACAATGTTGTAGCTGAATTTCTTTCAAGAATGGAGAATAATAATGAAGAACAGGTAGTGGATGACTCTTTCCCAGATGAACACCTATTTTCCATTTCCATAAGAATGCCTTTGTATGTTGATACAACCAATTATTTGGTCTCAGGTAAGACACCTCCACACTACTTATATTCTAAAAAGAAATACATAGTTGAGAAAAGTGTGAATTTTTCTTGGATATCTGGATTTATATTTCACACAGGGAAGGATAATGTTATGAGAAGATGTATAGATGATGAGGAAATATATGATGTCCTTAAGGCCTTCCAAAATGAACTGTGTAGAGGAACTTTTGCTACAAAAATAATACATAAAAGGTGTTGAAAATAGGATATTACTAGCCAACATTGCATAAGGATGCAACATTATATACCAGGAGGTGTGATAGATGCCAAATAATGGGTAAGCCTACCAAGTCAGATGAGATGTCATTGTAGCCTTAGTTAGTATTGTAGATTTGAAAAATGGGGTTTAGACTTCATTGGTCCTATAGATCCTAAATCTCAGCGAAGGAATACATTTTGGTGTGCAAAAATTACCTCACTAAATGGATAGAAGTGAAAGCATTTCCAAATCAGAAGAGTGAGAAAGTTTGTTAAATTCTTATATGACCACATCTTCACAAGGTATGGAGTACAAGAGAAATTGTTACAGATCAAGGTACACACTTTATTGCTGAAGTTATTTTTGATCTAGCTAAGGAATATGAAATCAGACATAGGAATTCTACACCTTATCACCCCCAATCTAATGGCCAAGTTGAGGTAACAAACAAGGAAATAGAATCCATCTTGACAAAAACTATTGCACTCCACAGAGAGATTGGGAAGATAAAATTCTAGAGGAAGTTTGGGTATTCAATACAACTGGAAGAAACAAACTGGATTCACACCATTTGAAATTTTGTATGGTAAGAATGTTTTCTCCCTATTGAATTTGAGTGCACAAAACACTAAGGACTACACTTAAACTAGGAATAGATTTGTTTGAAGCTCAAAGGTAGAGGATTCTCCAACTCAATGAGTTAGATGAAATGAGGAGACAGATTATTCATAATATAGAGGTAGTACAAAAAAAGGATCAAATGGCATGACAAAGTTCATTAAAATAAGGAAATTTGAAGAAGGTGATTGGGCTCTCTTATTTGACTCAAAGTACAAAGACCACATGGGAAAACTCAAGACAAGGTGGCTAGGCCCATATGAGATTGAGAAAATATTTCCCAATGGAGCTGTAAAACTCACCACCATAGATCCTATAAGGTTCAAAATATTTTTGAATGGCCGTATATTGAAATTGTACAAAAATCCAACGATAGGATCACCTTCATGCAACAATTTAGAGGAAGTCAAAATAGGATGGAGATGAGGACATTAGAGTTAAGATCAAAAGTTGAGCTTGCTAGTTCATCTTCTGATATTTCAGAGGATTGAAATATTTCAAAGTGGCCTTGGAATTTAGCTTATTGAATACTTTGAGGGTGAATAAAATTGATTTTATCATCTCTCTTAGTGATCGGTAGCACTCAACTAAAATGTTTTGTTATCTTTAAATTTTTGTTTTACGAGATTTGGTGTATTTCTTGTAATAAAAGCATAGTCTCGAAATATGGAGATAATGCAAAGACTAAATGTTCCACTTGTAGAAACATGCAACAAAGCTCTTATTTGTTTTCATGTTTGGTAGAAATTATGATTACATGAAGAAAATAAGGAACAATCTGCATGTGTGAGTGGTGATAAAGATGACTAGCACTAGAACAAGTCAATATTCCCTCTCGAGAATTATTTGATTTCACTAAGGAGCCTTCAACATGATGAGCATACACTTGCACAAACACTATAAATCATCATCATGACAAAAACTAACATGCAACCAAATGGCACAATTACAACAATGCACATGCAATCATCATCCTACGCATATCTTGAGATAAGTGCACTCATTTCACTTTAATAAAGTATTGATGGTATGATTATTTTTAATTAATGTTTATGCCATGTCATGAATGTCTTTAAATAGCAATTATCCCATGTTGCCTTTAAACCTATGAGTTATCACTCCATGTCACCCCACTTCATCACACCACTTCACCTCACACATTTACAACACTCAAATCAATTTAATTCATTCCCTTTTTGTGTTGCATGTGATTCGGTCACAAAATTCAAAAACAAAGTACTCAAAACATTCCTCCTTACTTGAATTCTTGCATCATTGTTGCAAATTGTGTGATTTTCCCTATCAAAGCTGAAATAATCTACAAATTCAAAATGGGAGGGGATTTAATTTTCCATGAGCCAACTGATCATTCTCAAATCCACAACAACCACCATAGATATTTTAGTATTTTTAGAATAGTGGATGGATGGACTACATCAGTAAGTTCTAGGGTTTCAATAAATCTATGGTAAAGGAATTTACTGCTACATTTAAGGATGGAGAGGCTATTGTCAAGGGTTTAGTAGTGAGAGTGGATGATGAAATTTTGGTTGTAGTTATAGGGATTCCTAAAGGTGAACTTTTCCATGAGAAGGAAAATCCAGAGGCAACTTGACAATATTTTGTTGATGTAGATGATAACTTCATAACTAACTGACAAGGTACATTTTTCACTTCTCTCAAACCACTTTGGGATGATATTGCTAATTATATCATCAAATATTTTACTTGTGAGGGTAGATATTCCTAACTGAATACAATCCATTTCAAGTTACTCAATCACTTGAAAAATGATAGGCATGTTAATGTACCAAATTTCTAAATGAAAGCTTGAAAGGATGAGTAGAGAATCATAGAGAGGGAGGTCAGCTTTGTCCCACCATTGTCTCATCACTCTCATTATCAAACATACATTAGAGAGAGAACACCCTGCATTGAATTGGGAAGATTTTGCAAGGTCAAAACATGTTGATGAGTTATTGGGGTGTAAAAGAAAGAAGAAAAGTACTAGTAGTTCTTTAACCCCATACAGTTGAACCCACAACTTCCACTTCTCATCCTAAACCCACAACTTCCACTTCTTAGCCCCATAAAACCCCTGTTTCTAAAAATACACCACCTGTTGAAGAGAACCCCATTCTTGTATCCCCTTAGAGAGGATTCTCATTTTTGAAACCCTACTTGGATTTTGAACTCTTAAATCATCCACGTCAAGGAGTAAGAGGAAATGTTCAAGTTTACTCCTAAATATTCCAAGTCTTCTAAATATTCCAAGTCTACCCCTACATCTTCCAAATCCATTCATGCACCAACTAGGCATTCTCATCACCTGAGAACTAAAAATATAAAAACATCAAAAGCCACATCGCCTAAAACCATATCACTTGATAGTGATAAATAAGTTACATAAGATAATATTGAGGCCACATCAATGGACATAGACCAGGAAGGTGTTGATGTTTAAATTCATGATCAATAGGTCCTAGGAGCCCTATGGAGGGTATGGAAGATAAGAAAGGAGAATAAAGTGGTGAGAAAATGGTTCAAGAAATCCCTACTAAACAAATGGAAGAACATGCAGAGGCAGTTCATGCTGGGAAACCCATGAAAATCATGAAGAAGGATTTACAAAGGAAATTAAAGACACAACTCATGTAACCACAAGTGAAAGTAAAGGATAGAGGAGGACATGACCACATAGTGCTTGAGACACAAACTGATGAGATAGAAATTGGGGATGATATGCCCCATGTTATTGAAGAAATGATTGAAAATATTATTCATAACTAAAGCAGAACAACCATATTAGCATAGTGAGAGTAGACAAATGGGGAATGTTCCTACGAATTACTAAGGAGAGAGTTGAGACTATAATGGAACCTTATCCACCATTGTTGCCACATATTAGCATACAACAATCCTATATAACCTCATTGCAACCAACATATTTTTATTAATGAAATGTTCAAATAGCCTACTAAACCAGTTACAGTAGCATAAGAACAAAAACAACATTGTTGAACTATTGGGTACATGAATTTAAAACCTACATTAATATGTTATAAGGAAAATGGGAGAGAGAAAAGGAAGAAATCATCTTCCAACACCAACAAGACATGGAGGAGAAGAACAAGGAGCTTAAGGAAAGGATAAGGAGATTGAAAGGCTCAAAAAAATAGGAAGATACAATTCAGGTGACCAATGACATACTTAAATGCAGGCCACCTTCTAACATTTATGCCATTTTCTTAAAAGAATAGATGTTACAGTTAAATTTTACCTATATCAACTCAGATATTCCATTTGATATAAGTGGGGCCAAAAGTTTCTTTAGAATATACCTAAAAATGCCTCATGAAATTCAATTGTTATGTGAATTGTATATGTATAATTATGCCCTTGAATATGATAGGGATTGGATCCCAGTACTTTATATTGGAGATGTTCCAATTAGGGAAATTGTGTTCTTATTTTAACAATGAATTGTACAGAGAAAAACAGATGGAAGAATACATGAACTTGTCAAAAGTGCAACCATTAATGATCGGGGTGAAGCTGCAAATACAAGGGAAATTATTGAAGAGTATGGAAAATACATGGAACACAGGGAAATTAGATAGTGAGTATACCAGATGAGAAACAAAGCTCATGAAGAATCCAAGGACCACATTAAATTCAATGCATGAGAGATAGCATATGCCTGCAGGATGTGTTGGCAAGATATGTCCCCTAAGATGCAAAGAAAAGAAATGCACTCTTATCATAATATCATTCCAACTTTAAGAGGGTAAATGCATACATTGAAGTTTCTAAAGGATGTGGAAAAACTTGGTTTCCCATTGGTTATCATCCCCCAATATTCCACTATCATATACCACATTGGTCTGGTGAACAAGCAATTAGATGACAACATACATGACAAAGTCATGGAAAGATATAGAAGGAATGGAGGTTACTTCTTCACATAGCCTGAAGGAACATCTACACCAGTGGATTTTAGATGCTTATGTAGCATCATTTAGGTGGACCCTAAGCTAGCTGAGGAACCTAAAGAATCTTGAATGAGGACATTCAAGAAGTTAATTCTAGGGGTGTGATGAGTTTTTTTAATTCTCTTTATAAACAACTCATCTTTCTATATTTTGTTGAGCCATTTGTAGCCTTGAACTTGTATTTCCCTGTGATACTGCTATACATTTTCATTATAACTTGAACTCATGGCATGGATATTAGTTAATATAATTATTACTAGTTTACTTTATTTTGTGGATTATGAGTATGCATTTATTCTTTTTATTATAATATGATGTTAAATGATGTTTTGTATAATGTCAGACTTGTTTGCAAAGAACTTGTTATATGTAGCAAATAACATGCATCCCAAATGATCCATATGGAGAAACCGACATGAAGCTAAAGGGACTCATCCACATTAAAATGTCTACAACCAAAGGAGGTCACACACATAAATAAAGTCGTGATTCTAAGGAGCTTGTACAATGTGGACATCACACCTAAGCTCACACGTGTTGATGGAAGAAGCCATTATGAGAACTAGGAAATGACTCAACACCATTACTTAATTATGTTGTAACTCAACAAAGAAGTAACTAATTTAGTTCATAATTTAATAACTATTTGATCAACTGATTGGTTAGTTAAGTTATGTGATTTTTATGTAAACATATATTGAGTAGTTATGTTGCATGCATGTAGTTTCAGATTATTTGGTTAAGATATTTTACTTAATCTAATTGGAAATCCTAGTATAAATATATCTCTTCATGCTCTTGTTATAATGAAATATATAAAAAGGAAATTCTAATGCTAAAAAGAGGAGATTAATCAATCAATTCATAGATAATTTTTGTATTTTCCAACTATAATCTTCATGTTGATGAAATAAAATTATGAGTTTTGTTTATTCATTGTAGACACATGCCTTAGGAGGTATTAACACCCAAGGCAGGGCCCACTTACATTTTTATAACCCTCTCCTTTTGTTTAATACTTTAATTCATTACATGACAAGATTAGCAACAATTAATTCCTTTATTTGTGTTTCGGTTTTACAAATATTTATCATTAGCCATAGTATTTACTTTCAGTTAGAATCTAGTTCATTTCCAACATTATTATTTCTTAATTATAGTGATTGTAATTTACCTTTATACCTCCCAAATATCTCAGAATCGTGCATACAACACTAAAAATATAAAAACTTTACATCTCTTGGTCTCGATAATTAAAGGATTGTAGATTGATAATCAACATATTAATTTTGCAAGTTAATTTACACAACCATTATTAATACTCATTTAAAATATATAGTTCTCCTTTATAATATATGGTTACATTTTCTTTACCTTGCTCACCCATTGATTTGACCACTTAGAATATTAATTCTTATCTATTAAAAATAATCCTCTTAAGATACAATTTTCCATATATAAACATGATCCCGATTATTTGTTCTATTTCAAGGTTTTGTACATGTTTACATCATATATTTTCCATTAGGTGTATGTTATCTTTATTCAAATATTATGATCATCTTCAAGCTCATATGATGTTCCATTTATTCCATCATACCTCAAGATATAATAGAAATGTGTATAGTTCCTAGTATTATAAATTTTTCTTATAGTGTTCATAATCATTGGTATAAAAGTTATACCAAACTCTTAAAGTTTCAAAACTCCCTATTGATGCAAAATCACAGCACCCCCAAATGGCCTCGGATCTGAATGGGGAATCTGATGTGATTGCAAAACATTGGACCATCTCTCAAGTTGTGGGACTTGCGGACTTGAGATGGCCCTCTGGAGAAAGTCACTTCTTCTTCCTAAACTACTTGCCACAAGCTACTCTAGTGCAGGAAAAACTAATCTATCCTAATCTAACCATCCAAGGAGACAGGGAGAGAGAGAAAGTGAAAGAGAGCCTACACTAAGTGGTGATACACTAGAAAAGGAAGTGGCTGATCACAAATCCAACTACCTGAAGTGGAGAGAGGTGAGAAAAGGAGAGGGTGGAAAAGATACACCACAGACCAGAGATGAATGTCACATAGAACACCACTTCAACCCATTAAACACAACTCCCATAACTTTGTAATAAATATCATAAGTATGCATAGTATACCTGTAATGACGAGAGGCGAGAAGAGACAATAAAATAAGCAAAGGATGGACAAGATGCATCACAAAACAGATTTTATTTCTCCATAAGTTCACACAGTACATCATCAGTGGGAAAGAGGCAATAAAATTCCATTATAGAGCCATGAGAGGAGGCTTAGACTCCACATTCTACCCTAAGGAAGTGTTGGTGTCCAATTTTTTCTCCTTTTCAAGCTAAGCAATATCACAGATTTGACATGGAGCTTAGAGACAAATATATCACAATGTATGTAGTTTTGTAGTCGGGGATGAGATCTAATTGGCCCTTTGTCACTCAGATTGTGGAGAGATGGATAACACCTTCAAGAGGATTTGACCTATCCTCACTACTTTAGGTTGTGCCTCTTCAACTAGGGTGAGAGGACCCTTAGTGTAACCTCTGTTTGATGAAGGAGATGGAGATATCCTTCTTTTGCACAAATTTTATGAAGAAAACCTTGGGAAAGTATGATCAATACTCCATAATTTAAATCTCAAGAGTTGTCACTTCTAAAAGATGGAGATACTTTCAAAACAAGGCTAAGGTTACTGAAGACATTATGGGATCCTGATTGCTTCTGCATATTTTAGCAGTAGAATTTATACATTTGTGGACACACAGGGAAAGTAGGGGTAGTTCAGGATGGATTCATGGTTTTTGAATAATTTTGGTGGGAGATTAAGCAGGATAAAATTGATTATACCAAATCTTTGAGAGACTTCACAACAATTGGAAAGATAAATGACAGAAAGCTTCAGAATAGCTAAGATATTCCTTCAACAAAAGGTGTTCTTCAATGGAGGCCCAGATTAGCACGGTTTCACACAATCTCCAAGAATTTAACATGAAATCTCAAGCTAAAGACTCAATTAAACATCAAAGACCCTTGGTTCCTCATGCCTAAGATACACTCGAAGGCTTACAGACAATCTTTATCAACAAATGACAGTGAAGTGATTTTAAATTTGTTTATCTCATCACAGGATGAAGGCTCTTCTTGAAATGAAATTACAAATTCCACTAAACTATCATAGGGACGAGATCCTATGTGATTCAGAGGGACTTTAACACAAGATTGCAATAGGAATAAGAAAACTACTTGTAGACATTCTAAAATAAAGCAGACACAAATTTCTCCAAGATTGACACAAATTAACTTGAAATTGATTAGATTCATCAAGGGAAAGTTTCTTCAAACAGTCTCAGAGCTTGTCAATGGCTATACACTAGCAACCAAATTGACATGATTGAGATCTAATACATAAGAAATTAACAGGTTTCTTGGATTGGTCTCTCAAGAAGATGGGATCTCTCAAATTTTCTCTTAAGAATTCAACCCCCAACCTTTTACAAGAGTATTCTCATTGCATTTATACATTTAACTCACTCACTCATCCCAAATTTCCCCAAAAAGAAGAATATTCAAGGGACCTTTGCTTATTACCAATTTTCCTTAGAAAGTAACGTTTAACAAATTCACATCCGAAAGTTGCTAGGTGGACCAATTATGAACTGATCACATTTCTCAGACCCTCGACTAATGACTAGGATGCCATGCCATAACCATTTTGGCAGTCCTTTTAATCATTCTGATTCTATCATGCGAGAAATCCCCATTTTAATCATTCTCTGAAGGCTCTGTATAGTTGGATCTGACAGGTAATCCTTTTCGCTCTCGAGGAAACACCCTTTTCATATTTTACACTGTAACCTCCATCATTTCATCCTTTTCCCTCTCTTTGCTCTGCAACTCGCCCGCATCCATCTTCTCCGATAATTGACATTTTTGCAAGTGCTGAGAAATTCCAATTTCAAAATATTAACCTTAAAATTCTTGGAATCACAATTTAAGTTCTAAATCCATTCAATGACACTTTGTAGACAAAAACGACAAGGAATTTCATCAAAAATGATGAAAAACAATGCGTATTCACATCTCCAAGAGTATTGGAGAAAAAATGGTGGGAAAACATATGCAATGCATAATAACCATTGATTCTACCCCTTCTCAAATTTAGATTAGAGCCATCCATGTGTTTCCTTGGCGCAACCACAAAGGTGAGGTACAAAGGCAAGTTTCCAAACAAGTGCGGGCCTTCCACTTTCCTTGGGCCCAAGAAAATCGTCTTTTGGCCTTTGAAAAAGTATCAATAAAAAGGAGCTAGTGAAATCCTCCATGTGTCACCTTAGCACACCTTTGGTATGGTCCTCAAAAGTGGAGAACCCAAACAAGTGCTAGCTCACCATGTGTCTCGGTCCGCAGAGTTGTTAAAAAGTTGAAGGATCAACGGAAGGTGCCATGTGTCAAGGGTCCGAGATAGTTTTCCTTAGCTGTTGAAAAGTAAAAGAAAGGGCAGAGTGAGTGGAAGCCTCCAAGTTTCCTCTTGGAACTTCTTCAAAATAAAATTTAGGTCCGGTCCCAAACAGGCATGGTCCCTCCATGTGTCCCCATGCCTTAGAAAATTGCTTTGAAAAGTTTAAGTATAGAGTAGAGCTGGCGGAAGCCTCCATGTGTCTCCCTGACACAATTGTTAAGTTAGTACCCTAAGGCAGATCCTCAAATGAGTGCCAGCCCTCCACATGTCCATAGTCTACCAAAGTTACACCGAGCGCATGAATTTTTTTCTAGGTTTGGGCAAGGCGAAACCTCCACGTGTCTCTCAAGCGCAATTCAAGGTCAAACCAAAAGGTGAATTTTTAGATGAGCACCCGGCACTCCACATGGACAAGTTTTGAGTTGAAAGCAGGACCTTAGATTTTTTAAAGTGCCCCAGAGTTGCATCTAACCAAAAAGGGCCACGTTTCCACATATCTTTGAGATGTAAATTTTATAGGAAAACACACTTGTCAAACAGTAATCTGCAGGAAATTGCCATTTGCACACTGGAAATGAATCTTTCTTTTAAGACAGAGAATTCAGAAATGATATAAGGCCCAAATATGATCCTCGAGCTGTATCTAATCACGTTTCCACATGATATCTGGGACAAAAATTGATAGGAAATCAAAACGCGACTATGGAAAAATGGAAGGAAGGAAAAAACCTCATTTTATGCCCAAGTTACAAATTCTTTCACATGGACGAGAGGAACGGAAAGAAAACTCGGATTTAAAGCGATCCTCAACCAAAGGAAGGGACTTATCATGGTAACCAAATGGAGGATAGAGTTTTCATGCATCAATACGGGAGATAGAAAAGATGATAGAGCCCATGCAAATTGAAGATTTTCAAGGACAAATTGGGCAAGATCAAATTAAGCACCAACAAGAAGAAAGAGAGGGGACAAGAGATAAATAATGACAAACCTTTTAGAAAATTCCCCTCCTTTACAATATATAGAAGAAAGAGAGAAGGAGAGAGGGAAGAATTCGCATCTGTTCCAACAACCCCATGATGCATTTAATTCACCTGCAACAATGATGGGTTCCTTGATAGAGTCCATGCCTTCACATGTTGTTCCTTGCTTGGTAAGAAAGAGGCCCATTCTTCATCATAGCAGCAGGTGGGAGACTTGACAACCTCAAAAATTGTGGGCCAAAACATTAATGGAGGTAGGTGAGAATTTGGTGTCGAGAGCTTTCCAAAACATCCCTTCTCACTTTGAATCCGAGCTTCCAGGTCGAAAGATATGGTTATCTAAAAATCAGGGTCGCGGGCTCACAATATTTAAAATATTCCATCCATGCAAGACATACATGGAACCTTACACATTCTTAAGATTTTTCTGCCTCCCTTCACTCCCGAAATGGGTGGCAACCGACATGTGGCGGCTTCCGTGGGCTCCTCTATTTCCTTGTGTTTTGGCTAAGTCCCTTTTGTTTGGTGGGGCCATATGTTTGACCCTGGACACATGGAGGCTTCACACTCATTTGGAAACTACCCCAGATTTTACCTTTGAAGTTATGTAGATGAGGCACGTGGTGAGTTGGCACATGTTTGGGGACAACCTCAAACTTTAACTTTGAATATGCGCGAGATGACAAATGGAGGTTTCCTTTGGCCTATCCCAAGCTTGGAATTTTCAACGTACCGACCTTAACTTTTTAGATTCGGGACACGTTGTGGGTTGGAGCTCATTTGAGGACTTCCTTTTGGGTTGCACTAGGTTGTTGAAGTTGCACCGCACCAAAGAGACATGTGGAGGCTTGCAAACTCTTCTATACTTAACCAATTTGGGGCGGTTTAACTTTGAGTTCGACCACATGGTGGGTTAGCAATAATTCAGGGGTCCTTCTTTGGGTGTGCCTTTTGAATTTACACCAATTGGATACATGGAGAGTTGGCACATGTTTGGGGACCACCTCCGAGTTTTACCTTTCAAAAACGCTGAGATGACATGTGGAGGCTTCGCTAGCTCTTCTATACTTAATTGATTAAGCTGCCACTCTGTCCCTTTTTAGACTCGAACACGTGGTAAGCTCATGCTCATTTAGGAACCTACTATGTATTTTACCTTTAAAGTTACACCGAGTTGACACGTGGTTCTTTCCACTAGCCTTAGAATTTTCAATGGCTGATTCAACCTTTTGAGGCTCTGACCATGTGGAGGGATGGCGCTCGTCAGGAGACCACCTTTTGCTTTGACCCTTAAAGGTGTGTCATTGAGACACGTGGAGGCTTCACATCGGCTCTTCTATACTTAGTCATTTCAACGGCTGGCTCTACCCCTTTTGACTTTTAGAGACGTGGAGGGTCTACGCACATTTGGGGTCTCCGTTTTGATGCGCCTTTTGGAATTGGGCGAGTGACACATGGCACCTCCGCAATTCCGTTTATACTTGGGAGATTTGGGCCTCGAGTTGAATTGCATGTGAATTCTAAAAGCTTTGATTCTTTCCCCCTATTTCTTTCTTGTTGAGCCTCTAGACTCTTTTAATGGCATTGGCCTCCTCTGCCAACCTTTCTTCTCCATTATCAAGTATTTCCTACACCTTGATTGTTATATTTGAATGTGAGCTCGTAGGATAGAGCCGATCCTTATGATTTTCTTCGTGTAGGGTCATGTTTGATAAATTTTGTCGGGGGCAAAATTGGGATAACTTGATTCCTTATTTTATGAGTTCTAAGTTTCCAACAAATTCTGGTATATAACATGTTTTAATAAAATAAAACATTTTCATAAATGAACAACTAATTATATTCCACTAGTCTCATATTTATAAAGATCTAATAAAATCTATTATTTCTAGGTTATAACTTGTATTAAGCTTTTTATTATTGATGTTGAGTCTTGAACCATTTATTAGCCATGGTTATTTTCTTTATAAGTAGATAGTATTTATTTAAACAATATTATTTTCCATAGCTTGGTATTTAGAAATAAATACCTTGTATAAGGTGGAACATGGTTTTAGACCCGAACCTAGGATATTGAAATGATAAAACTAATGGCTTGCTTGATAGGCCATAATAGTAAGAATTAAAATTATGAAATAAATATTAGTTAGATGCATATTGATAAGTACATGTAGTTGATGCTCAGGTAACACCTCTAAAAATACTATCTCATACTTCATTGTAATGATTCTATATTGATTCATTTTAATTTTACATCACATCTTTGAGCATCTATGATACATACACAATTTGTTGATATATCAGACATACATACAAACATACAACTAAATTTGGACTAAATTTATTGCCTAAGACTTTTGTTTAATTCGTATATATAGATTACAATGGAGGTACGAATTACAAAAGGATATTTCTAGATGTTCTATGCATCTAGATGGTTTGTGCAATAAAATAATATTTGCAAATCTTGTATTTGGTCTATGGTTTTTGTTATGTGAAGACCATGAATTTTCTTTCTATCCATATTGTATTTTGAATAAATTTATTCTAATGATCCCGCATAAATTTATTCTTCTATGTTCACACAAACTTAAAAAAAAACCCCACACTTTATGGGTCCCACCTACCTCTATGGGTCTTATGGTTGATGAGGTACACATTTACATAATTTCCTTGACCCTAATTTATCTCTAAATTTTACAAACTTTCTTTCACTCAATGCTTTGGTGAAAATATCTGCAATTTGATCCTTGGTGTTGCACTAGAAAAGTTGAATCACATCATTTTGAATCAATTTTATGATGTAGTGATGATGAATCTCCATATGTTTAGTTCTTGCATTATAGACATGATTATTTACCAACTGAATTTTATGTTTTTGTCACAATATAGTATTGAAGGTTGATTTTGAGGAAAATGTAAATCACCGAGTATTCTCCTTAACCATACTGATTCACGAGCAATTGCACATGTTGAAGTATATTCCTCCTTTGTTGATGATAATGGAATTATTTGTTGTTTTTTCTAGATAGTGAGATAGAACTAGATCCAATGAACACAAAACCTATAGTATATTTTTAATCATCTATACATCCATCCTAATCATAATCTATAAAACCTTTCTAATTTCCGTTCACATATCTTAAAATTATTTTAGCTTCTTTCCAATGAGAAATTTTGGGAGATTATATAAACCTAGAAACTAGACTAACTACATAACAAATGTTACGCTTGGTTATTGTTAGATAAATATGACTTCCCAATAATTGTTTAAATAGTCTTCCATCTACATATTTTGATTCATCATCTATTGATAATTTCATCCCCACTTCAATTGGAGTAGTAGTAGCTTTACAATTTTCCATTTTAAATTTTTCCAACAAATGATGTGAATATTTGGATTAAGGGAGTAGTATCATGTCTTCTTTCTACCATACTTGTATGCTAAGACAACAATGAAGCAACCTTAAATCATTCATCTCAAACTTTTCCCTTAATCTTTTATTTGTACCATCAATTAAAATTTCATGATTACATTCAATTATCATGTCATCCCTTTGTCGAGCACGGTTTTTACTTTGATTTTCTTGATGTCTTAAGGGGTAAAACCTAACTCAACCTCAGTATAGAAAGGTTTTCGGGATACTGCGATGTGGATTGATTGATATTGCGCTACCATGAAAGACAATGAATCAAGGCTTATTTTCCTACAATTAATCCTATAAAACAATGCACTTAAATAAAATAATGTTATTGAAATATATGGGGGTTGTTTGGCAAGAGTTAGTCCCAGAATCCTAAATACTCCCTTTAAAGGATATTAACCTACTCAAGAAACAATTAAGTCTTTTATTGATAATATGATTGTGATACAATGTGATAAAATGAAAATATGACTATCGGTGTCACTTATTTAGGTGGACATATACATAATAGGATAATGACAACCCTAGAACAAAAAATCATATTCTTGATCCGTATACAAATTTTCAAAGAAGTTAGACCCTATAGAATCAACTAGGCCTTCCTCCTTAGTAAAATCAGACTCGAGTTACTGAAATAATGTCTTCTATAAAGAAATTGGATACTTCCTCCTATGTTTCATAGAGATGGGTAAGTGGGGTATTAATATTATAGATGATTATTTGACTATCGAGTATCAAATTTGGACACAAGTATGGTAGTCTTGATAGGTCTAAACTAGCCTCATAATTGTGCTCATTCGTACTGCAAGGTCTTCATGGGGCCTTTGAGCCTCATAATCCACATCCCGAGAATGCTTCAAGTGCCTTGTAGATATGTTGGGTTGATGAAAAAATAGCTTAAATACAATCAAAGAGTGCAAACTAAATTACACAAAGTTCTAAATCATGAAGTAGCTCATACTACTCCCAGTAAAGAGGATGAAGGATAATAGAAAAGCACCAATGTTAGCAGCGGGGTAATTATTACCACCTAAGTCCATCTGAAATCACCATGTTGGGCAACAAGTTATAAAATGATAGAAAACCAACAAGAAAGGTCAGGAAAATTAAGAAAAATATGCAAAAGAAGAATATTACACGGGAATCTCTAAGCGATTACTATCAATTTTGATAGTCTACAAAAACAGAGACAAACTTAAATTAAACTATGATCTAAAGAAAATATGAGAGTACATATGACATGATAAAAAAGACATGAAAAATGTTACTTGTTATTAATTGCTAAAATAGAAAAAATGAAACAATTACCGTGTAATTAGTTGATTTTATTGGCAGACGGACAAAGTTTGATTCGACGATGAAACGGACAATGCGATGATCAAATTGAGCAACGTAATAGTGAAGGAGCTTGATTGAGTATAATTGGAATCCTGGAATGTCTAAGAAATATCAAATTATACCCTGTAAAAACAACCAAGTTTCATCCCAAAGGAAGAAGAGAGAACCAACTTATATAGATTGTCAGTGATCGGGAAAATCACTGATTTATCGATTAGAAATCTTAGTTAGGTGTCCAAAAGGAATGATTTTACTTCTATTTCTAATTCAATTTTGGAGGATTTTAAAGTGGTTAAGATAAGAGATGGGGGAACGAACTTGGGCCAAGTTAGTTAGGATGATAATGTGAGTGATTTTAGAAATTTGTTTTAGTTATGGTTAGTTAAGTGGGAGAGGTGGTTAGGGATAAGTTAGGGGTGGTTTAGTTATATTTATGGAAGGTTAGTAAATTAGTTAGTCACCTATAACTAGTGGAGGTGTTCGAGTTAGCATGGTGACATGTGAGAGTGAGGTATGAGGTTATTTAATTTATTTGATTTATTTAATTAATTAAATTAGACTTTAGGGATGTGAGGGGAGGATGTCTATTAAATTAATTAAAGGGGACTTAATGGGTGACCTAACGTTATAAACTGTTGTAAGTGGATCATTTTTTGTTCGTAAATGATCCTAAGATAGGAAGTGTAGATTTTTGGTGTCTACTTTTTCCCCTTTTTGTTTGGTGATTTTTGGCAAATCGTTAGACAAAAATGATAAAAAAAAAAAAGTTATGTTGGCATGAGTGGTAAGCGCAATACGGTGAACACCGATGTGTCTTGATTTTAAAAGGCTTGCCCCAATTGAAGGGGGTAGAAAGTAGAATACTTGGAGAATCGGTTGATAGGGTGGCCAAAGGGATTGATGCTTGTGGATGTATGACTCTTACCAGGTAAAGTTGATAAATGAGAAAACCAAATGATGGGGGCCAAGGGCTCATCTCCCATAGACAAATGTTAATTCCTGAATTTTGATTATGTTGGTTTGATCAAGGTTTTGAAGTATAAGAACTTTTGGGAACATGACACACTCATACGAGGTGTAAAAATGATATGGTTTTAGGAAATGTAGAAAAAAGGCCCAAAATAGGAAAATGGCGGGTGATTGTAGCAAATCGCGATTGAGGTAATCATTGACGATTGAGGCAATCGCCGATGATTACATCATGTGAAAAAGGGGTTAAATAACCCAAAGTTATTTTTTTTTACCATATTGCATTTCAACTGTATCTTGATAGTGACTTGTTAGAGCATGAGAAAATGTGTTTTTGAGGCAAAAGGAGTGTGGAAATGGCATCATCGAGTCGGAAGAGGAATCTGTATTAGCTGAGGTGAGTTTTTAACCCTTTTTGTTTTCATTTTTGTGATTTTTTTGTAGTTTTGATGGGTCACTATCATATTAGAGCACACATAATCCCTAAGTTTGTTTTAGCAGAAATCATCGGTGATTCATCCAATCACTAGCAATTGAGGTGAATCGCCAATGATTCACCTGTTATAAAAATAGTTTGTATTTTGAAGGGAAGGTTTAAATTTTTGTGAAAGTTTTTGATTCAAGATTTGTTTTTGAAGCATGATGTATGTTTAAATGTTAATGTTTGATGTTTATAAGATGATTTTGTTTGTTTGGACCTCTTATTTTTGAAGGTTTTGACATTTGTTTTGTGTGTTTGTATTTTACATGTGGATGCGAAGTTGACTATTTAGGACCGTATTCCTTTGATGCTAGATGAGGTCTGAGAGGATTTGGATGATGATGACTAGGAGCACTTAGAGGAAGTGGGTTTTGGTGGTATGAGGTTTTATAGGTGGATCCATAGGTTCCGCATTTTGATTCTAACATTGTTAGAGAGGTGGAACCCTTCCACCATAACCTTATGGCTTCCTATAGTGGAGATGAATATCACCTGGAGGATGTTCATTATATTCCTAGACTGCTAGTTAGGGGTCATGCCATTTCTTGTATTATGATGAGGAGAGGGCTGACACTATGCAAATATTATATGCAGGGAATGCTCATGATATTATATACTCATTAGGAGATTTTGATTACTAGCGGTATATGATGTCGGGAGAGTTGAGTTTTGTCCATGGATTACCATGACGATGTTGGGTATTTCATGTTTTTCATTACTAGATTTAGGGGTGGCTGGTTCCCATGGATGATGAATGGTGTGTTGGCAGAGATGAAGGAGCACCATATAATGTTTTAGTGGGATCTTACCTTTTTGGCTCATAAATTTAGAGATTTTGGGCTTAGAGCGCCCCAAGCGCTATGGGATCAATGTTGGATTTTTACTAAAGTGTTGGGCACAATAACACATTTCTATTTCTCATCCATTTGGGTTGCCTAGTGTTCTTGATGTGAGGAGCCCATCTTTTATAAGATGGAGTGAGAGCCTTGGTCGGGCGAGGAAAGACAGGGGCCTACTTATTACAGTAGATTTGATTTTAGACTTATAAGTAGGGGATGTGATTTGGAGGCCTTATGTGGATTTTCATGATTGGCATGAGTTTCCTTAGGATTTATTATGTGTATAGAAAAACATCTCGGATTTGGGGCCACAGGACTAGGTAGGATGAGTTGTTAGATTTTAGCCGGAGTCTGGAGATAGTTTGGTCTTGTTCGGAGTATACCCTGCAGATCTAGTTTTGTTAAGACTAGAGGATGGGGACACCTAGACCCATGAGCTATTGTAGTGAGGCTTGCGGTCATTGATGAGCATTCGAGTTTCATGGGTCCATATGAGGATCAGAATATGTTTCTCATTGATGATGTGGGGTGACCCCAAATTTTGTTGCATGGTGGGATGGGTTGTTAAGGAGTTTTAAGAGGACAAGGGTAATAGAGAGGATTACAGGTAGTAAGATGATTACATTCTCGGGGGATAGGAAGAGCACGGGAGGTAGAGGAGGTGAGATATGAAGGGAATGATGTTGTAGCAGAGAAGTTGTAGTAGTGATGGGTGAGAAGGTTGTAGAGAGGCAAAGAGAGACGTCACTCGGAGAGATCATGATGACCTTTTGGGAGTTTGGGACATGCTTATTACAGAGCGTGATGGTTTACAGTGTAAGGCCAGACGGGTCTCTATTGATAGAGATAGGTACAATAGATAGAAAGGTTTATTAAGGAAGGCCTTGGGGATTACATGGCCTTCTATTTTAAGTGTTGAGTTATCGGTGATGGCTCGACAAAGGAGAGCATCTGCGCAAGGCCTACTCCTGACATGATTTTAGTGTCACATTAAGAGGTCAAGTGAGAAGAGAGATATTATTATGTGGACATGATCATCAATAACTATTATGATGTTACTTTATATGTTAATCATATAGCTTCCTAAGGAGGTGCCACTGGCAGCGGTGGTGAGACCTAGTGATAGTAGAGAGAGCATGGGACACCCACCTCGGAGGCCGAGAGAGATGAGGTGACTATGAGATGGGAGAGGGTGGTTGTGTGCATATATATGTAAGTATAGGGAGGCACTCTTGCTCCTAGAGGAGAGGGTGGTGTTAGCAGAGTATTAGGAGATGTGGATTTTACCACATGATTTTGTATACGGTGTCGTAGGATCATAGAAGCCTTTTTGTATGTGTTGGTCCGAAAATCTGCATTGCTCCGGCAGATCTATGGATAGATGAGCCAACAGGTGTGTAGGGCATAGCCCCTATTTGAGTCACAAAGCGAAAAAGCTGGTTTATTGCTATTCTACTGGGAAGGAATCTATGCAAGTCTCACAATATTCTACCTTCGGGGTTTGGGATCTCATCCCGAGAGGGGTGTTTCCATCTGCAAAAAAGAAAGGAAAGGAAGAGAGGATGAAGAAAGAACAGTCGAAGGAAGAAAAGAAATGAATTCCAAAGCGAGAAAGGTCGAAGGTTTATGTTTTGGGATTGGTAGTAAACAGAGCCAAACCTACTTGCATAAACGAGCAAAGCAATACTGATGAATAAATGACAATAAAACAGAAGCAGATCCAACAGAATGAACACACAGATCTGACGTAAGAAAGATCTAATGCACATAACACATGTATTCAGCACAAAGTCTAAATATTGTATTAATATTTCCTTCTGTTACAAAAAGCTCAAAGTCTTTTCTCCTCACTTCTATTTTTCATCTGAAAGATATTCACTCATGCCCAATACAACAAGTATTGGGGTATTTATAGAAGAAGGAGAGAAAAGAAGGCAAAAAGGAGCCAACCACTTATTTACAAAGATATTTACAAAATATCTAAAAGTCATGTTGACTTTTGACAACTTGATGGATGACATCATCCCATGGTGCAACATGGATGATGTCATCATTTGTGCCAACATACTCCAGATATTCTCAAAAAGAAAGTCGAAGAAGAGAGAGAAGAAGAAGAAAGAGAAGCTATTCGTCATCGTCATCCTGCGGCCGAAAGGGGGTAGACTGCTTTTCTGCTGCTGCTCAGGTGACGAGATGTGGAATTGAGAGCGGTATTCCATGAACTTGCTGATCATGGGCCCAAGTTGATCCTGGGAAGGATCCTTGTGCCGCTCACTGATCACCTCGCAAGTCTCCCGCTCGTCTATGAGCTTCTCGGGGAGTTTGGAATAGTCTTTCTCCGCTTCAATGAGGGACCCAATGAAGTCCCGACAGGCCAGCAGGTTGTTGATAGACTCTGCGTCAAAAGTGACCTCTGGCCCCAACCCTCGAGAAATGATCTCCTTGAAGATCTGGATGGTTTCATCGGCTTTTCTTAAAGTGAAGGAAGGAGTAAGAAACCCTGATGACATGTTGAGAACGATTCGTTCCATTTGGTGCATCGCGTCCAGGGCTGCTTCCTTCACCTTGTCGATCTTTTCAAGGACAAATTCCAGCTGATCCACCCGGTAATCCAGAGTGGACATGACTTTGTTGAGGGCCCTGGGATGGCCGAAGACGCCGAACTTGACCAGATCTTTGACTGAACAGTCGAACATTTGTTGAAAGGTCTCATGCTGCAGTCTAGCATGTTCCAGCTCTTCCGATATGGGTCCGCTAACGCTTGGAGCTCTTTATTCGCCTTGTTGATGTTCAGATACAAGTCAGAGAACTTGGCGATTACTTTTTCACTATCTTTGAGGATCTGGCTCCTCCAAGCGGAAACGGCCATACCCTGCTCACCGATCTTTGCATATTCATTAATTTTCTCCTGGCTCAGAGGCTCAGGAGTCTCGGCGGTAGTTGTGGGAGGTGCACTGCCCATCTTCTGTAAGGCTTGGAGTAGATATTTATTTTGCTCTTTCAATTGCCTTTTCTCCTCTTTTGTTTCCTGAAGCTTCTTGCAGAGGGCGTCAACTGCAGAAAGGGCCTCTCCCTGAAGGCTTTCAGAAGATGTCCCCATTGTGACTTGGGTCACTATATAATCTGTCGGAGACAGATCCTTTTTATCCTTGAGGGGATTGGGGTATGCGATCTCCATTACCCTCTCTCCCGAAGCACTCTGAGAGAAGCGTGTGACGGGCTTCTGCTTCTTTGCCCCTTTGGATGGGATTACGGAAAAGTCCATCGGAGTGATGGGAACTTTCCTTTTCTGCTGACTTAAATGCTGGGAGATCCAGGCTGGACTTATGGGAGAAGGGCCGGAAACAGAGAAGGGGGCAGCTGCAGTAGTAGAAGGGAAAAACGTGGAGACACGTGGCGGTGGCATAGAGAGAACAGCCGAAGAAGTGCCCACGGGAGGAAGGGATACTGCAGCAGAGGAAGACATAGGAAGGGAAGGGAGCTCAGAGATGAGGGAAGAAATGGAGGGGGACAGATCCGCGAGGGAAGAGAAGATAGACGAAGAAGTGGGGGAACAGTAGAAGAAGGGGAGAGGACACGACCAAAGGGATGGTCACTGAGTCACTCGAGGAGGGGAAGGAGGAGAAGAAGAAGGGACAGAAGGGACCTCGGTTGTTGTAGCGGTGCTGACATCCTGAGTGGATGGGCCTATTGGAACATCCTCTTCTGCTTCTTTCTCTGGAGAAGCCAGAGTTATGACTGTTTCGGTGCTGCGGAAGGAGGACTCTCAGGAGCTTCTTCTTGAGTGGTGCTGGATTCACCCTCTATGCCTTTTCCTTTGCCTTTAGGCTGCTGTTTAGATCGAGAAGGTGCATTACCCAATGGGGAGGTTGTGAAATCAACCCCGAGGTAGATTAATCCATTCATTCGGCACCAATGCTCTGCTTACGCAGAGTTTCCTTGACCCTCTCCTCAATTGTCTGAGGTGCCTTAGTCCTGTCAATGGCAGCAAAAGGCCAATTGTCCCCATCTGTGTTATGATATACTTGATCTACTTCATCCTCAGTAGTTTGGAAGCCTTTGGGGACAATTGCTACCCCGTATTGGATGATTTCTGCCAAGGCCAAATGAGAATGGTCCTTTCTCCTGAGCTCAACCTCATGAATGACGTCGATGTAGATGTCCTCGATCTGGGGGATGTGGATTGGATCGAGCTTAGCCCTTGGCAGACAACTTCTTGGGTCAAAGGTAGGCCTGGCCGGGAAATCATGTTTCAAATTAAGCAGTTCCAGCTCTGCGAACATGTCTTTTGCCTTGTGATGGGTAAGACACGTATATCTACCCACTGTGAGGGGGAAAGGAGTTCCACCCTTCTTTCTTTTGAGGCACTTCTCATGATAGGTGATCAGCTGTCTTGACAGCTCTAGCAGAATCAACTTGGGTCCAGCATACCTTGGCAGTCTAGTTGGCTCTCCCAAGAAGTTGGCTGCCCTCAGATAAGTGAACGTGGGAAATTGGGTGAACAGGGCCCCCCATTTCTCAGTGGCTGCCACTATGCTCTTGGTCGTGTGACCGTAAGTCATATTTGGCCTCAACAGGCAGATGATGTGGTAGAAAAACACATCGTTGATCTTTGTGAATTGAGGGATGCTATTTTCCAGCTTCAACTCTGGGTAGTACTCATATATTTTGACCTGGGGCCAAACCCCACTCCGCATCAGGCCTGGGTAGTCTCTCTCTGATGCCGCAGCGTAAACAACATAGGAATTCATGTAGAATCTCCCTGTTGTATTAAATTGTTGAAGCTGCTCAGAGATTGTGCTGCTTATAATTTCTGCCCATTCGAAGCGTTGATCGGGCACATTTTTATTCATGGTTTCTAAGTACCGCAGCATCCATTTATGGAAATAGTGGGCATCAGGAAGCCCAAAGACCCTGCTCAGGAAAGTGATGGTGTCACTGAGCTCCTCGAAAAATCACTGCGGTGAATGATTTGTGGCCAACGGGTCACCACCTTTTTGTTTTTCAAATAGACTTCATTCATCAGCTGCATGCACTGATCTTCATTGTCGTCCCAGGCTTTAATACAATCCTCTCGGCTGACGGCCACAAAGTGCCGGTGATGAGGAATGCCGAGTATTATCTCAAAGTGGCGGGCAGTGAGGTTAATGACGACCTCACCCTTGTCATTTACGACACACCTTGTGTCTTTGTTGTAGCATCGGGAAACCACCATCATGAATGCATTGTTAACGGCGGCGGCCAGGATTCCTCCTCCGAAGTGCGAGGGCTGGCACCGCTATCAGTTTGTCCATCCACGGACTTCTTGTCACCTTCTGAGTCCTGACCCAGAATTCCTCCATATCAATATGACCCAACTCTGAGTCTCTGATGTCCAGGTCGCATTCGGCCTGGGAGTCAGGCATTCTGACCCTCTGGTACTTATATTTCATTTCTTCTTCTGTAAGCTTGGCCTTGCCTTTGGATTTGGTAGGCCTCTTGCTTGATGTTGACATATGTAACTCTGAGCTTAGTTGCTGATCTGCACGAAGAAGAAGTGAGACCCAACGCAAAAAGGTTGTATTAGTCATTTGATCTTCCATTGAAGTGTTAACAGAAGAAAGAGTTAGCGATTTTGAGGCTTCAGGGTGCAGGGCGCACAGATATAGCAAATTGCAGAGCTAAATAGGTAAGGCGCATAGATATTGCAGGTTACATTTTGTAAAGGGCGCACGGAGACCTTATGTTACATAGGGACAGGACGCGCCAAAGGCGCATGTATTTTTCATGTTGCATGGAAATTTGGTGCGCCAAAGGCGCATATATGGTTTATGTAACATGAACTTTTTGTGCGCCAAAGGTAACTTGGCAGCGCGGCGACGGAGGGTCTACACAACATGATGTTGCTGTAAGGATGGATGCGCCCGCGCCTTGATAGTTTTGCACTTGGCGCAGTTTAAGCTGATGTTGCACAGATGCAGGGTGCGCCAAAGAGGCGCATGCTTATGCGATGCAACGAATGAGGTTGGCGCGCCAAGGAGGGCGCAAGGTTAACGCTTGCAGCATGCGAAGGAGGCGCGCCTTGAGGGCGCAAATGCTCTTGATGTAACAGGCATGATGGGTGCGCCATTGGCGCAGGTTTTGATCATGTTGCAGGGGTGACAGATGCGCCGAGGAAACAAACAACATTACAGCCTCTTCCAGCTATGATTTCTTCACTGAGGGATATGCATATGGTTGAGTTCTTTTTGCAGGGTTCATGGGTCATGAAGAGGTCTAAACCAAGATTTTTTGAGTTCAACACTTCAGGACAGAGTCCCCTTCCCAGCAGATCTGGAAAGGGGGGAAAAAGCATGGTGAAAAATGGAAAGAACAGCAGCAGGTTGGGGAAAAACAAACATGATCCACCAACCAAGCAAAACCAGCCAACACCCAAGCAAAACCAAAGAACACAAAAATACAAGAGTGAGGACCTCTTACCAGGATATAACGATGAAAAAGCATGAAAACGGGTCCACGGCGTGATCGAAAGCGACAGGGCAGGTACTGACAGGCTCAGAGAAAATATCACGTGATTTGCATGGTGATAATGACAGCGCAGACGCGCCTATATATAGGTGAGGAAGTAATAAATGCGCCACCAACTTTCTAAAGGGGCGCACCAAATGAGCTGTCGACATGAGAAAGCATGCGCCCTTTGGCGCACCAAAGCACCTGACAACACGAAGTTATGTGCACCTTTGGCGCACCGAAAGTGATGTCGACACAAGAATATGTGCGCCTTTGGCGCACCGAAAAGTGGCGCAACAAAAGTATTGTTGACACGAAGGCGCATGCGCCTCGGCGCACGCAGGAAAGACTCAACATATCAAGGCGCACCAAAAGGTGCATTGACACGAAAATTTAGAATTATACTTGTGTTTGATAGGCTCATAGAATCCCATGATGTTATATTGATTATGGCCATTTGTATACAAGACTTTTATATATGTTGATGATTATGATGATGATGATGATTTATTCTTTTCTTTTGTTTGATAAGTGTATGTTGTATGTTATATGTGTTGGATGTGTTGAGACCTTAAATGATATTATAATATTTATGTTTTGGTTATGATGTTGATATATTGACTACTTTTGATATGTAGAAAAATGACCAATCAAAGTGTGTTAAATCAGAATGTGACTAAAATAAAATGAAGTAAAAGTGGAAAGAATGCCCCACTTATAAATTTTAATGTGTAAAATGGGTTTCAAAAATAACACTTGCACTTGTAGCCTTTCAAAATGTTAAATAAGACCGTTAATGGAAAATTTGTCCAAATCATAATGGATTTGGGTAAAAATATTTTGCTAGGATAATTAAAAAAGGACTTATGGGTGTATGCCTTTGTGGGGGAGAAAGGTTCTCCTCTTAACAGATTTATAGGAATCAAAGTTGCCCCATATTTTATTATACTTTTGATGCAAATTGATCAATGCGGGAAGTTTTCTATGATGGGAAAGTTGATCAATATAGGAAGCTTTCTGGATGCTTTTGATTTTGATATATTTTGAAGGATGATCAAAGTGGGAAGCCTTATATATGGGTAGCCATCCTTGAGGGTATGGTCTACATTTTTGACTTTTTGATTGGATGGTCATCCTTCAAGGGATCGGTCCATGATTTTTAAATGGTAGTTTTCCTTTGAGGGATCAATCTACTCTTTACTTTTAATGAGATGATATTTGAATAGTTTTCCTTCAAGGGATTAGTCTATTTCTTTAATAGGAAGCATCCATAGATATTTTTGATTTTTTTTTGCGTTGAGGCAAGACCCTAATAAATCATTTTTGTTAAGGAGGGGATAAATGCATAGGTGACCTAAACCACATGCCCCATGCTAGGATACCGGTATGGGAGGTTGAATAAATTGAAGGGGTTTGTGCAAAGGAAGTTGTTGGTTATAATGATGGAATGGTAAGATTTGACCAAAAATTTCATCCTGATAATAAATCATTTAACAATAGAAAGGTTCAAGTGCAAAGCATTTAGAGGTTCATGTTCAGGTTCCCCATCAAGAGAAGTGAGATGATACGCTCTGACCCATATTTGTGTGTGATAATGTATGGACCAATCAATTGGGAAAACTTTCCATGTTTACTTCGTTCTAATTTAGTAACATTTTGATTTTCTTTAAGTACAAGGTCACCGATTTTAAAGTCATGTTCTTTGACATGCTTATTATATGCTCTACTAATACATTGTTGATAAAATTGATGATGTTCAAGAGCTGCTAGATGCTTTTCATCTAATAATTCCAGTTGTGCTAAGTGATTTTGATGATACTCTTCATCGGAGGATAAAATCCTTTAAAGAGACACGAAGTGATGGGATTTGAATTTCAAGGGGGATGATGGCTTCAGAGCCATAAACAAGTGAATAAGGTGTAGCATCGGTAGGTGTGTGGATGCTAGTTTGATAAGCCCATAAGGAAAATGGGATTTGGATATGTCAGTTCCTGCTTGCATCATTTATAGTTTTCATAAGGATTTTGTTAAGTGTTTTGTTGGAGGCTTCAGCTTGCCCATTTTCTTGAGGGTAGTATGGTGATGAGAAGCTAAGTTTGATGTTGAATGTATCACAAAGATTTTTAAGTTCTTTATTTTTGAAGGATTTTCCATTTTTGTGATGATTTATGTGGGATGCCAAAATGACATATAATGTTTTGATATATGAAATTTAATGATGATGTGGATTTTGTTGAGGTTAAAGGAATAACTTCAACCCATTTAGTGAAGTATTCAGTTACAGTGATGATTGAGTGATGTTGTTGGGATGATTTTGGATTGATTGAAGCCAATGAGATCTAACCCCCATTGAGAGAAAGGCCATAAATCCTGAGTAGGTTGTAATGCTTGAATAGGAATATGAATAAGATCATAATGGAGTTGACATTTAATACACTTATTTATTATATATACACAACAATATTTGGTGATAGTAGGCTAGTAATACCCTAGCCATATGATGTGTTTAGTAATGGCATTACCTGCTAAAATGGCCACCCAAGATGTCATCGTGGACTTCTTCAATTGCTTTGCTTGATTCATGTGATTTAAGACACCGTAATAATATACCATCAAAACTACATTTATAAAGGATACCTCTATGATGATAACAAAGTGGGTGGCATGTTGAAGAAATGATCACTTAGTACCTTGTGATAGATCTGGTGGGAGTTTGGATTCAATGAGATAGTCATATATATATGAGTGTACCATAAATCTGATGGATTTTCATCAATGATGTTAATGGAAGGTAGCTCATTTTGATGTGAAGGATGATCTAAGCATTGGATTACTACAAACATCTTAGTTTTATCCTTTGATTTTTTATTTTAAAAGGGATGAGGGATCGAGGGATGCCATAGTATCTGCAAACCTATTAGAATATCATGGAATGGACTTGAATAGTGTAGTGATCAAATGCACCAAGGATAAAATTGACAATAACTTTATATTTTTGAAGTATTTCATTTTACATGATATTCTCCTTTGACTTGAATGATGATGAGTTGTGAATCTCGTAGATTTCTAGGATTTGGACACCTAAGAGAATAGTGATTTGTAAGCCCATGATGATTAAAGCTTCATATTTTACCATGTTATTGGTACACTCAAAATTGAGTTTGAATGATAAGGAATGAGGAATATTCCATGGTGGTATAATGACAGACACCAACTCCTCCTCCTTCTTGACATTTAGCACCATCAAAGAAGAGGATCATTTTGATAGGGATAAAATCTGATTCATAATCATATGATTCATTAATGTTATTGATGGATTCATTAGGAAAGTATTCATGGGGTGGTTGATTATTTAAGAATAGGTGCTTTGGTGAGTTGATATGATAATGGCTTGAACTTTAATGGATTTTGTGGTATAATTTCAAGATCAAATTCAGTCATTAGCATAAGCCATCAAGTTATGTGATCATTGTGATAGGTTTTGCATGCATGGATTTAAGTGGATTAAAACTAGTGATGATGTATGTTTTTGATTAAGGAGATAATGTCAAAGTTTGGAGGTAGCGAAATATAAAATGCACAACACAAATTTTTGGCTTCAGTGTAGCATGTCTCATATTCATGAAGTGTGTGACTAATGTAGTATATGACTTGTTATTTGCGACCTTGAAATATCATGATGGTGAGCATGGCTCCTAAGGCATGTTATGAAGTGGATATGTATAAATAAAATGGTTCCCCTTCATGAGGTGGAGTAAGAACATGTGGTGATAATAAATATTGTTTGATTTGATCAAATACTTTTAATGAATCAGAATCCCAATGAAATTTATATTTGAGAGAAGTGGTGAAATGGTTGACAACGGTCAAGAGTTGTGATATGAAATGTCGAATGGACTATAATTTTCCTTGAAGGCTACATAGATGCTTAAGATTTGAAGGTGGAGGAATTTTGATGATTTCTCTAACTTTTTGGGATCAATTTCAATTCCATGAATATATATGATGAATCCTAAAATTTTCCGGTGAGAACACAAAAACACACTTTTCTAGATTAAGATGAAGGAAAAATTGGATAAGATGGGTGAAGATTGATTCAAGAACATCGAGGTGATTTCTTCATGATTTGATTTTCAAGGAGGTCATCAATGTAATCCTCAACAATTTTGTGGATAAGGTCATGGAAGATGTATGTCATGCAAGTTGGTATGTTCCCTGACATTTTAAGTCCAAATGGCATGACCTTGGTAGAAAGAAGGTTTCCCAAGGGGTGATGAAAGAATTTTGTGTTGATCATTAAGTGTGATGAGAATTTTATTATAACTAGAAAAACCATCCATAAGGGAAAGCATTTCATGGCCCGTTGTTAGGTCAATGAGTTGATCTATGTTTGGGAGAGGAAATCATCTTTTGGACAAGAAAGATTGAGATCCCTAAAGTTAGTGTAGATGTGATTTTACTCAAGAGGCTTTAGTTATGGGAAAATTGGAAACCCATTGTGGATAGTAGATGGGTATGATGAAATTAGCAGTTAAGAGGCATTGCACTCTTCTTTAATAAGGAGAGCTATATGGGGGGATGCATTTTTGAGAATTTTTGTTTGAGTGACTTTAGTGTTAGGGTATGTGACTATATTGTGTAAAACAATGTTGGGATCAATCCGGGCATATCACTATATGACTAGGTGAAGGCTTGATGATATTTTGTTAAGAATGTTGTGAAATCATGTAATTCTTGTGGACTTAGAGATTGACCAACCTTAACTATACTGAGGATCTATGGGGTTCCTAGGTTAATGTCGATGGTTTATTCATTAAGAAGGGTTGGTGTATTGGATGGTAAAGATTTATAAAGGAAATGATCCTCAGCTCCCATGTGAGAAAGAATGTCTTGGTCATCTTGACACTGAAGGATATCTATAGAGGGTAAATCTTCCTCAACCATTTTTGGATGAACAAGTGGTAATGATTTAGTGGAGTGACTGATTGATAAGTGAGTGGTCCTAATGATATAATATTGATTAAAAAAATTTAGGTGGGATGGGTATAGTGTCATCATGTCCATGGGGTCTTCAGGGTTTGTTGATGATGTCGGTTCTAGTTCAAATGGTTAGGGACATAGCAAGTTTGGATGTAGTGGCTTCACACATGTCGGAAGGTGAATATTTTATAACCTACTCCACTTTTCTCATGAGCTTTGAGGGTGCACAGATAGGTTGATCATGAATGCCTTGTTCATAACGTCCAAGGCCAAAACCTTTCCATGTGCTAATGATGGAGATACATGGAAAATTTTGGGTTGTCAAGGGATTTAAAGTTTAACATGGATGACATGACATGATGTGGTTAACATGATGGGATGGTGGATTATCAAGTCCACCATAAATAAGGTTTGTCTTAAGATAGGCTGGGCCATAGGAGATAACATCTCAACATCGGGGTCATACATGGGTTGTTTTCAGGGATGACCATACATTTTAAGTGAAGGGATGGAATTGAGCATGAGGAGATGATATTCCCCAAGGGTAAGAATACGCTTCATGGCCTAGTGAAAGAGGAATCATCTAGTAATTTGGAAGAAGATATCGATGTGCTAGTAGATGCTTGATTTAGATGACTCGAGTGAGGATTTAGGTACAAGTACATCATTTGGGTGATACATCATGTAATAATCAAGTGAATGGATTTGGATCGGTGGGGACAATATAGGTCTTACCTTCATGTTCATACTTAAGACAATGATGGAGAGTGGAAGGAACAACACATGGTGCATATCCAAGGGTGTCCTAATAACATATTGTATTGGAACTCTCCTTCTATAATGTAGAAGAGTTTGGGTAAGGTTTTGACACTGACTTTGAGTGGAAAGATAATGATACCTAATGTGGGTGTGATAGTGTCATTAAAGGATCACTAACAGGACTAGGGTTTGAGCAAAACCATGTTGGGAAACTTAAGTTGGTCAAAGGTGAGAGAGGATATGATATTAATGGCTGCACCACTATCAATCATGACCCTCTTGATAGAGATATCATTGATCTAAGAGTAATTAAGAAGAGTGGTAAGTCATGATATTTTGGTCTAAGAGAAGGAATTTTAGATGGTTTGAATGATATGGAGGTGGATATTTCAAGAGTGCCCCAAAAATTTGTGAATGGGATGAGTCATGGTTGAGTATAGTGATGGATTGAAGCTTCTATCATGGCTTGCTTATGACTAGGTGATGTTTGGACAAGCTCATAAAGTGACATTAGATAGGGGATTGGTGTAATTGTTTAACAATGAACCTTTTTTGTATCATAGTAGAAGGTGGTGTTGTTGTTTGTATAGAAATTTTGGCTTTTGATGACGATGTTTGATTGGATTCTTTAGAGCTAAGGAAATGGACACCTTCAGCTTATTAAGTGGAGTTGATAATTAGGAGGTGGAGGTATGGCAATGGAAGCCTTACCTTTTGAGGCTCGAGATGATCCTTTGTTGTAGTCTTATGAGTGAGTGGTGATGTGGATGACATCGACTTGGTGAATCAACATTTCAAGGATGGATTCTTCTAGTGATGTTGATGTTGATATTGATGTTGTATTTGATTGAGAAGGAAGAAAGAGTGAAATTGCCAATCTTTTGAACTTTCTGATGAAAGGATCTCTACAATCTTCTATGGTATGGCCTCATGTTCTATGGTAATCACAAAGGTATTAAAGTCATACTAGGAAGGTTTCCACCCATGATGATCTAATGGCTTGGGAGGTGGTAATGTGATGAGTGATCTTGTAATAAGTTTTCCAAAATGGTGGCATAACATCCTTTAGGTATGAACGTAGATGGAAATAAGGTTGGGCATTCATCCTTCTTGGGAGGAGGTGAAGATGGGTTTTTGGAAATAGGTTGTTTTTACTTGTTGGTCATGGAGGCATTTCTAGTTATTACAATAGGTGGAGGATGAGGATTTTGTATGGTGGTGGCTGTGGAAAATAATAGGATTGTGATTATGGAGATGAAGGGTGAGGGTCAGATGTGGATTCCCATTATGGGATAATAGATGTGGAATATAGACTCATGGTGGGGGCTTGATGCATGGGTTTTCCCTGTAATAATAGGGTGATTAACTAGTATGATGGAAGAAGGATTGTGCGGGGGATTTTGATCTAGAGGAGATAATGAGGTTTTTAGGATTTTGAATGATGTTCTATTAGAGGTCTCATAGGTCTTGGTTTTGACATGATAAGAGGATCTCCAAAAGTGGGTATGCCTCTTGGATGAAATGATGGATGGAAAGATGGAGGACCACGGAAATGATAGGTTTCATCATAATAAGGACTTCTAAAGACCTGAACTACGCCTTGTTTGTTAGGTCCTTTTGAATTTTTAGATGAACTAGGTGTATTTTCGAGGTTGATGCTAATGAAGGAGGGGTTTGGAGTTTGATGGTGTGGTCTAAATGAGTTTTAGGTTTTAGATATTTTTTTTGGATTGAGGATGGTTAAATCCCATGGTTGGCTTAGGTGGAGGTGGTTGTGCTAAGAATGTTTCAAGTGGTATCATAGTTATATTTGCAAACTTAGGTGCATGTTGTTGGTGTAGTTGTTTGGAGGAAAAGGGTATGGTTTGGTAATAGTATGTGGCAAAGATGTGGGAATGGTTTTTAGTAAAAGTGGTGGTTTTCAATTTCAAGCTTGTCAAATTATGGCATTGATTTTGCGGGTGTTAATTTGGTAGGTGAAAAAGATATAGGAAGGATTTGAGTAATGATTTCAATAGGGGAGACTTTGTAGTCATAATTTTAGGCTCATTGGGTGTTGGTGTTGATTTTTGGGTTTTGTTTTGTTAAGTGACAAGGTAGACAAGAGGGATAGGCTCAATTTTAGTTATTGTATTAATGGTGTGAACTGTGTTCATTCATTTTGGTTTCTCGGAAGATGAAGGGTGATTTGGGAAAGGTTGTTTAAATATGTCGAGATTTTGATTTGGGGTGCATTTGGATTGTCTAAGTGAAGGTCACCTTTTCAATCAAGTCTTGAAGCACATTATGGAATGTGTGACACCTTTCAATGTCATGACCATTGACCCTATGGTATTTACAATAATCATTATCTCTATACCAAATGGGTTTTGAAACTGATATATCGATGGTTGAATGGGTGGAAGTGATATTATGTTGGAGGTAAGTAATTTTTCAAAAACTATGCACCATAAGTTTCTGTTATGGGTGTATAGTTGCGTTGTTGATGAATGTGTTTAGTGGTAGGATTTTTCTTTAGGAGCAGATTTGACCATGACAAATGTTGGTGGCTGATTTAGACTTATCTAAGTTGGATGTTGACTTGGGTGGGAACTCCATTTTTGGTTTCTTAGGATGAAGCTTTACCCATCCATCCTCTAGGGCTCATCAATTCTAGTTTATGGCCATGGTAAAGGCCTCATCGAAAGTTTGGAAGGATTGAATTTGTAAAGTGGATGAAATATGTTTGGCACATGTACAGAGAAGATTTGATTAATTTGGACTATGGTAGCATAAAGGATATTTGATTGGTAGTGGCCCTCCAATGGGTGAAAAATAGTGATGGACTCATCTTCAAATTGTCTAATGGCATACAGGTCATTGATGGTGATTTTACGGGCTATGTTGATGGAAAATTGATCTAAGAAAAGTTGTGCAAGTTGTGCAAAAGAAAATAGGGAATGTTGTGGAATGTTGTTGTACCAGTCTAAGGGGACCATGGTAAGGGACATGGGAAAGGTCCTCAACATGAGGTCTTGATCATGAGATATCAGATAACATGCATGATGGAAGGCAATATATGTTGTTGGGGATCTTCTTTTCTATAAAACTTAGTAAGTTTAGGAAGTTCCAGTGAGGTGGATATAGTTTATATGGTATAGAAGGATGAATGGGCTCATTGCAAATATGATCATAAGAGAGCACATTCTTGGATGTTGATGAAAGTGGCTTCTAAACTAGATATGTGGCTTAGAAGATCCTGAAGAGGGTCAATTTGTGTTGATTTTGTAGGGATGAGCTAGGTTGATACAAAGACTGATTGGGTTGTGAGTATGCTTGATACTACTTGTGGAATGTTTTGTTGGTAGGGGGTGTTCTATTGAGGGATGTTTTGTTGATATGGGACATTATGTTGATAAGGGTTGTTCATTTGTTGGGGATACATTATGGAATGTTTTTTTGAGTTATGTACTGAGGTATGTGTTGTTGATATGAGATATTTTGTTGAGGATGTTTTGATGATAAGGGATGTTGTGTTGTGGGATATTTTGATGGGATGAGGATCCTTGTTGTGAAGTGATAGGTTGTGAGGTTTGAACATATTGATATTGTAATGGCATTGATACATGTAAGAGGTTGTGAATATGTAGGTGTTTGTTGAAAATATATGGCCGAGGCGGAAAAGGGATGGTGCCTATTGTGGAACACTTTATTGTGGGATACTATATTGTGGGATGTTTTGTTGAGGTATAACTGTGGTGTAAAGGTCAATGGTTGTGAAGGTTGTGGCATGTATTGTGAAATGGGATGTGTACTAGAAATGGACACTAGTATTAACTAATGGTGTTATTATGGGAATGGACATAGTGATGTTCTGGATGGGAGTAGTAACTGTTGGGAAGGCATAACTGTAGAAGGGGTGACAAAACTCAAAGGAGGTGTTTGTACCTATGAGGAGGATGGAGGAGTGGATGAGGAAGTAAAATACTATTTAGAGGAGGTGTGGATCTTATAGAAGGACTTGGTGAAGATGTGGATTGCTTGAGAAAATGTGTTTTGTGATGAGATCATGTGAAGGTCAAAATGGGGATATGAGGAGACATCGAGAACTTTGGAGTGACTAGTGAAAATTGTTCATTTGATGTTTCAAATGGGTTAGTAGAGTTGGTAGAAATATGGGGTTGACTATTGTTTAGTGTTTCAAGTTGATTTGAAGTGTAGGGATATAATTGTTGGACAACATGGTCTTGGTTTTGATCAATGAGTTGTGTAATGGAAGATGAAGGGTTGTAAGTGTGTGTGGAGTGGATTGGGGTGTGAATGGTTGCATTTGGACATTTTTCTGCTAAGTAAGCATTAAGAGTAATGGGATTTGAGTCTAACATTTCTTCAAAAATAGGGTCTCCCCTATTGTAGAAAGGAGGTTTAGATGTTGGGAGAAAATGAGTGTTTTGATTTTGGCGTATAAATAATTTTTCCATGATATTGATGTGGGGAATGAAAGGATTGTTTTCCTATTTCATTGTTATAATTGATCCTTGATTCAGTCCAAGTTTTTGTGTCAAAAAGGGATTGGATGTGTCTATTTGATAAAGAAATGCTTGTGGTTGCATTGGTGAGGAAAAGGGTGCGAAGTGAAGTGGTAGTATGAAGTGGGGCCTATTGTTGAAATGAAAATGGTGAGGTAGACATGTCTTCAAAAGGTTGATTATGTGCTTGTTGTCTAGTAAGTACCATGATAAAAAAACATCACCTAGAAAATGAAAACAACTAGATGAGTTGTTTTACAAACAACAAGAAAAAAAACAAACAAAGTGTTGTTTTGTAGTTATCTTGATTAATTATGAAAAGTGAAATGTGTAAGATGGCTAATAAAGGTCCTAGAAATGGTTGTCTATGGTTGGTTTCAGGTATGTTTAAGGGTGGAGTCCTCGATATACCCAAAGGTATGTGAGGCCCAACTTTATACTATTGTGTATTGGTATGGGCATGGTATTGGGGCCTACCCCTCACTTCCATGGTCCCCGTTGTGATAAGGGAGTCGGGTTTTGAGCCAATATATACCAAATAGAAAGAGATTATACTTGGCGAAAACACCGAGTAGTTTTCCTGTTGGGTGATGAAATCCCAATTAGTTTCACTGTGTGGGAGATGTTTGAATTGTTTTATGATTTTGAAGTGATTTGGTTGTGTGTGAGGGAAAATAAGTGGATGCAATCAATTAACTTCCCTAGTTAAAACTTATGATGAAAGAAGTATGGAAATGGTTCATTTTAAACCCAAAATGAAATATTAATTTTGATGAGGACAAGTAAACAAAATGTAAAGATGAAAATTAAAAATATGGTTTTAAAACTCACCGTGATAGGTCCTATTTTTTTATTTTTTTCCAAATTTTAAATTTTTCAGAGCGTATGTTTAGCAAATCCAGAAAGTACAGTTCCCAGAGAAAAACACCCAGTAACTAGATTAATAGAAATAGAAAAAAAGAACAAGAAATAGGAAAATGATTATGAAATGATAAGAAAACAATATAGGGAAGCGCGGGTGACGGGATAATGGGCTGATTGATTAATAATCATTGGCGATTGGAGTAAAAAGTGAAAATAATGACCAAATTAATGATAAAATGAAGTAGTTAAAAGGACAATGGTCCCATCGAGCATGCCAAAATGTCAAGCACGGTTTTTACCTTTGGTTTTCTTGATGTCTCAAGGGGTAACAACCTAACTCAACCTCAGTATGGTGGGGTTTCTGGGATACCGCGAATGTGTGAGATTGTGTGATTTTTCTTCATGAAGAAGAAATGAATTAAGGCTTCTTTCCCTACAAATTAATGCCTATAAATCAATGCATTTAAACAAAATAATGTTAGTAAAATAAATGGGTAGGTTGTTTAAAAACAAGTCATCATAAATCCCAAAGACTTCCTTTAATGGATATCAACCTTCTTAAAGAAAATTAAGCTTTTATTGATAATAAAGATTAACGATACAATTGATAAAGTGAAAATATGACTATCTAGTGTCACTTATTTAGGTGGACATATACATAAGAGATAATGATAGGCCTAAAAAAAAGATCAGATTCTTGATCCGTATACAAATTTTCAGAAAAGTTAGACCCTACATAATCAACTAGGCCTTCCTCCTCAGTAAAATCAGATTGGGTATAGAAATGAAGTCTTGGAAAAGAAAGAAGACACTTTCTCTTGAGTGGTGTAGAGATGGAAAGTGTGGTGTCAGTATCAGGGATGCTAATGTGACTATTAGTATCAAATTTGGATGTAGTATGGTAGTCTTTTGATAGGTCTAAACCAACCTCATAGTTGTGCTCATATTGTGCAAGGTCTTCATGGAGCCTTTGAGCCTTGTAATACGCATCCCAAAATGCTTCAATTTCCTCATAGATACACTGGGTTGATGTAAAAATATCTTCTAGATGATCAAAGGGTGCAGAATGAATTTCACAAAGTTATAAATGTGAAGCAACTCATCTGCTCTCATTAAAAGGATGACAAACAATAATGGAAAAGCATGTCAACATCAACAGAGGTAATTATTACCACCTAAGGCCATCGAAATCACCATGTTGGGGGGAAGTTAAAATAATAGAAAAAAGAAAGAAAGGTTAGGTAGATTATGAGAAATATGCAAGAGAAAATATTACACAAGAATCGCATTGGCGATTGGGAAAATCGCTAGTGATTGCTATAAATTTTACAACGAGTTTTAAAAAATACAAACAAATTCAATTTAAACTATGATCTAAAGTGAATTTTCAGAGATATATAACATGTTAAATGTAATACAAATAATATTACCTGATATTAATGATCAAAACAGACAAAAATGAAATGATTACCTTTGTAAGTGGTGAAATGAAACTCAAGGTGGACGAGGATGATCTAATGATGAAAAGGACAATGTGATGATCAAATTGATGATTCTAGAGCAACGTGATGGTGATGAAGTTTCAGGGAAGATAATTGATCTCTATGAAGTTTGAAAATGAGTAAATTTTACTATAAAACACCCAAAATTCTCCCAAAGGAGGGGATGGAACAAACTTATATAGATTGAAAAATTTTGGTGATTGTGGGAAATATTAGTTAGGTGTCTGAAAATGAGTGATTTTACTTCTATTTCTAACTCAATTTTGGAGGATTTCAAAGTGGTTAAGATAAGAGATGGGGGGAACTCGAACTTGGGCCAAGTTAGTTAGGATGAGGATGTGAGTGATTTTAGAAAGTTTTTAGTTATGGTTAGTTAAGTGGGGAGAGGTGGTTAGGGATAAGTTAGGGTGGTCTAGTTATATTTATGGAAGGTTAGTAAATTAGTTAGTTGGTTGTAACTAGTGGAGGTCCGAGTTAGCATGGTGACATGTGAGAGTGATGTGTGAGGTTATTTAATTAATTAATTAAATTAGACTTTAGAAATGTGAGGGGAGGATGTATATTAAATTAATTATAGGGGACCTAATGTGTGACCTAACGTTATGGAGTGTTGTAAGTGGATAATTTTTATTTGTAAATGAGCCTAATATATGGAGTGTAGTGTCTACATCCACATAAAGAACCAAAATTACTATTACTGACATCACTCTTTTTCGCATAAAGATTAGGGTCAAATTAACTTGTTACAAAACCTATTGGAAGTAGAATGGACTAAGAGGGGGTGAATCATTACTTTAAACAATTATTCCGTTTACCATTCATCATTCAATGTCATTATTGCAACCATTCAATTGAAACCATGAACCATATGTGTGTTTACTCAAGTATAGAAACAACCATACAAAAAAGCATGAGAAAGAAAGTACACAATAATGAGAAAATATAAGTGGGAAACCGTGGGGAAGAAAACCCACCTGAAAATCTACTTATATTACACAAAGTAAAGAGATTTAGTGAAGCACCAACTTCACAAGGAGCACTAACCCCTATTTTAGTAGAGTAGAATGCTACAAAGAGCACCAACCGCTAATTTAGTGAAGGAACCACACCACAAGGAGGATACAACCCCAAATATGAATAATAACTAACTCATCCACCTTAAGATGATGATATATGAAAACATTTTCTGCCACAACCGATGAATATCTCTAATTCATCTCACGCAATCAAAATCGCTCTATCAATATCATTAATGCAACCATTAATTTCCCTAACTTGCTCTATCTTTTTTTCTTGGACTTGTATTGGCTATAAAATCTTGAACACATGCTCTAAATCAAGTATTCAACCTATAAAACACTTCCTTAACTTGCTCTATTTTTTTTTCTTGGACTTGTATTGGCTATAAAATATTGAACACATGCTCTAAATCAGTATTCAACCTGTAAAACACTTCCTAAGACTTCAAATTTCGCTCACACTAGTAATATACTTATACCCGGTTGCATTTTTCCCTCTTTGAGAACTAGTTCAAAATGAACTCAAAACACTATCTTTATAAAGTTCTCTTACTTCTAACATAAGAGAGGTCAGTTCTACACCATTATTTAGACCAAAAAAACTTGATAAAACCCAAAATATTCATTACAATGTTCACATATGACCCATATAGGTTGGTCATTCCCAAAACCACTCAACTTGTACAAAACAAGCTCTAAACCCCATCAACAGGATGAGTAAAATAATTTAGCACCAAAATCATGATTATTAAATCCCCATGATTCATCATACATGTGTAATATATAATAAAAAAATCATCCATGGTCATTAATTATCTTGGACTAATCAAATAATTTATATCATGACTCAAATGTCTCGTATCCTTCACCAAACAGCTTGTTGTTTATAGTACCACGACTCCACCTTTGGGAATAAATACCACAAAATATCAACTCAACTATTAAATTTAACCACTCTATGGTATCCTTGGGACATGTACATAACATTCATGTGTGTTAGAGTTAACGAAACATCCATATGTTCAAACCACAACAACTTTCCTCTTTACCAAATCAAACCGCCTATAAATGAATTTTGTAAACTTGACTAGTTTGGATTATTTTTTTCACTTACAAAACCTCTAAATGCATTCACTATGAACTTACTTAATCCCTATTCACTCTCCAACTGATATAAATTATCTTATAATCCATCACATGTATCATTCACCTTAATCTTTTAACTTGGTAAAACATGTCTTGAAAAATCAACTACCTTCTTCTTCACAAACCAAGGTGGATGAACCACCAAATAAACTCACCAAGACACATAAAATACATCAATTTAAATCCATCTTAATATTTTTTCCATAAGATATTAGAATTTCCTTACAACTCTAAGTGGAAGGCCTTCAACCAAGCTAATCTTTGCAAACTGCTTCTTAGGCCTTCTAGGACTCAAGAAATGACCATGTTCTCGACTCACTCCATCACCTCAAAAATGACTTCTAATATTTACCAAATCATAGTTCACCCTTATATATGATTTCTAAGCACTCTAAAACCTTCAAAAAGTAATAACGACTCAGAATCATCACTTTACCTTAAGAAATCCACTTAGCACCTCGCTACATCAAGCATCCTCCAAATTTGACCCTCAAATAATAGGTCATAACATTTTCAAATTATATAAAAACACAATTTCGATATACCATTGGAAATATTTATGAACTAGGATCACGAAAAACTTAGATGGAGTCCTAACTCATCCTGTAGCTCTTGCAATTCTAATTTTACCACAAAATGCTCCAAACTGCCCCAAAAACTAGTCATCATAAATAGGGTACACTATCATGGAAATGTATAATAACTTAGGAGCTAAAAAAATGTCAAATTATTTTTAAATCCTTTGAAAAACTAATTTCCCATTTTTCCACATCAAACATGACCTAAAACTATCATGGAAATGTCTAATAACTTAGGGGCTAAAAATAATGTCAAATTATTTTGTAGCTCCTTTGAACAAACTTCCCTTAAACTAATCTTATTTAGAATCTAGAATTTTCAAGTGGGCACACATACAATCACAAGCTCTAATATATCTTTCTATAAATATGGAAGATTCCTCTACAACATCCAATCATTACTTTGGAAAAATCAATCAAAATTGGTACAAGTACATACTTTTTTCTCTAAGTCACTTTGAGCTAGGGTTTAGCTAGGGTTTCAAAGCAACTTACCTTCTTAACAATCGTTCATAAAAATTTGACAATAAAACCACCTCATTATTTTTT
This sequence comes from Taxus wallichiana var. yunnanensis, assembly GCA_018340775.1. Taxonomy (NCBI): domain Eukaryota; kingdom Viridiplantae; phylum Streptophyta; class Pinopsida; order Cupressales; family Taxaceae; genus Taxus; species Taxus wallichiana. Next base: position 403,845,684 of record CM031241.1, read on the forward strand.
TGAAACCTTCATAACTGACCTAATAATCTATGAAAAAAATTTCATATCCTCATGCAAATCACACATCTCACAATGAGCATCATAAGGTCCATTTTTACTTCAAATCCTCACTCTAGAAAAATCGGTTTCGCCAAAACTAAAGTATCTTGTAAATCCTTCTTTAGAATGACCTAAAAATTGTCATGAATCATCATGAAAACATCCTATAACTTTCCATAATCACCATATATCCAAAATATCTCTAAAACTCTCCAATCATTAAGACTTACCTCTATCTTGCATGTTTGCCTTTTCTCACCTTCTTGTTTCCCAAGGACCTCATACATGCATCATACCTCTAAATTTTAGCCTAAAACTCACCATACACCTCAGGTACATGGACACCATGCTTGAAAAATATTGGTTATCTCTAAAACTCACATATCCATCTTATTTTGAATACTCCATGGCTAGGAATTGGCCTGGAATGACTTGAATCAATCATGACAAACCATGAACTGACCATGTTGACTCAATGTCAATATTTAAACACCTGTAACACACCATATGGACCATTTTTACCTCATACCAACCTTTTACTTGCTTGGAAAAACTCAAACCATAACTAGGCCTACTTAACCATGTTCTAGGACAACACAAAACTCACTAAATATTGACACTACCAATCAACCTCCATACTTGAATCTTAATGACACCTCATGGAGACACATATGACCAAATGAAACCCTTTTCCATCAATTGAATTTACATCAAGATGAAACAAAAACAAAATGGCCAACAATCCCTCCTTTTTCATTGATGATGGCAAACCAACAAGACCAACAAACACCTACATGACTCGTTTCCATGTTTCTGATGCTTCTCTCCCCTTTCAAATCTATGAAAAAGGCCATAATGACAATGCTACATGGAAAATTACAACACATGATGGAAATAATTCACAAACACAACTTACTTGACTCAAATAGCTCCCCGCTAGAACTATACTTGTTCCTCTTTGACTCCTTCGGTGGCATGTGAAGATCTATGGACCTGTAATGAGCCTTAAAATAGCTCCCACTAAACATGTACTATCTATTTTGTCCTTCATTCATGCAATACATCTCTTACTAGGTCTTGGTTCGTGTTCAAATCACCGTTTCCCTCTTAATCCATCATGTCAACCTTTATAACCACTTTACCCTTATTATATGAGACATGATAATGACTCAACCAATTTACAACTGCTCAAAGCACTATCTCATTCATCTATAGAAACTTTACATACAAATTCAAATTTCGTAAGCATATAGCATACTTTAGACAACAACAAACCTCAAATTTTCCTTTCTAGCTTCTTAGCACCTTACTTTCATCATCTAGAAACATACTTACTCCCCTATCTTGGGATTCATTACAAACCAATATACATGTAGATTGCATTTATCCACTAGTTCACAGTTATTGTAGACTTATTTGAAACTATTCTAACTTTTTGAGATCTTATCCTTGTTTTTTCTAAAAATTTTCAATGGATTTTTCCTTAAACCTTATCTTTCTTGCTAATACACTTTCATAACACCTTAAAATTCTTCCTCAAGATCAGAGTCTCCTCCGCTTGAAAATATCTATTGATTGTATAATGACATGTTATCATCGCCACAACCTTGACTTAGACCAATCTTACCTAAGACCATACATGTGTTACTTTACAATCCTTTAAAGATAATGGATCCATTACACATACCTTACACACTTTTCAATATTAGCATAGAGCACAAGATGTCTTTCCAACATGTTATAACATCTTAGTAATTACTTCACATACTTAAGGGTATAGAATAGATCTTTGATAGACATGGCCATGTAAACTTTTGTATCTCCGCATAGCCTTGAGTATTTTATTAAGATGAACATACATCTTTTTGAGACTCCTTACCAATCCATAAAATCACCTATAGGTATGTGACCTACCATTCTTCCTTACACAATCCTATATATACATTATGTAGCTTCATACCTTCTCTCACACAAGCTTAGAACTTCACTCATAACAAAGAAACTTCATGATTTCTCTCACATACCTCATAGTTGGGCTTATTTCTCATGAGAGATGGATTAATTAACTGGTAGATCATATTATTTTTGACAAAATTTCATCCTTGAAATATTATTTTCAATCCTTTCAAGTTCTCAGAACACATGACACACACATAGTATGTACTTCTTAACATCTTTCATTGATCTTGGAGTCATGGTATCAACCATACATGTAATCCTTCATCCTTTTTACTAGATCTTTTATCCTTCACTGATATCTCAAGTTTATTATACCCCATTCCATCTCTTTATCACATTAGCATTTAAACACTCCTTTGATCATGTTAAAATAATCCTCTATAGTCTTTGTAGCATGTTTTATTTATATATAATATCCTTATATAGTATTCTTCTTAGGAAACCAAGTTCACACTAGATACATGAGATTTATCACCTAGTATTTTCTCTAGCACCTTATACCTTTGTTCTTGATATGTCATATCTTTAAAAATTTCACATTCCCGAAAACACTTTTCAAAGCTTCATATTCATGGTTTTTATCCCTTTGACTATGCCTAGACTTCTCGAATTATGTTTTCACGATTTGATGACAAGGCAGACATCTTGCTTTATAAAAGATCTCAAACTAGCATTTGTTGAAGACTTCTCATTTTGACATATGTAGCAGATTTTTTATACTTTCATTCTTAACACCTTTATGAATAATTCATGCACATATAAACCCATACCATTGTATACCATTAAATTCCCTTCTCAAAAATTCATGCATCATTTCGACATAAAGTTTTGGTTGTAAATTTTTACTTTACCACTTCTTTAAGCTACCTTCAAGGTATGACTCAATGACACTTTCTCCCACCTGAGAACCTTATTTAATTTCCTTTGATAGGAGACATCTTGTTATAAGAAACTTGAAGACTTTTGTACCCTACAATTTGATCCTGAGATCTCTTTTAAATTTGAGCATAATACACTCCACTAAGGATGATAGTCATGCCTCTAATGATAACCTAACTAAGATACATGACCTAACTTCTTTGACATTACTCCACAGACTCTAACGATATGAATTATTTGAAAAGGTGCAAACATAAGGACTTTTAAACTTAGAATAAGGGACTTCATGATTTATTTAGTCAATGTATAATAAACTTATACCACACTTTAATATTTATAATATAGTAATCAATACTTTGTGAGACTATGCAATCCTTTTCCATAGTTTAGACACATTTCATTTCTCTCTTATAAGGCTAATCAATCAAATACCTCAGAACTCTTGATCCCACACATTTTATGAGAGGAAAAGATTCACTTTATAAGCATTAGGAACCATCACAGATATACCATTATTATAACTCAAACCTCTATCATAGGGACATGGTGGGCTTTGAGACCTTGACACACACCAAGAGTATACTTCAACTAATGACACTTTTCTTATTTTTAAACCATGATATGATAAAGACACATACCCAATATATGATTGTACATCCATATAGAGACTTCTTGATTGTAATCATTCATTTTCATTTCTTGAACAATCATATGGAGCTATAGAACATACAAAAAACCTCCTACAACTTCCTTTGCAAGACAAAACTTTAAAACCTAGAAATTATTTAAAATGAGTACCTTAGCAAGCACATTACTTGACATCACATTTAAATATAGGGATGAGTAAACTTAGACTTTTGACACTAAGAAGTTTAACTTATAATCACATACTTTCACCTTAATGCAATATAATTGACATCACTTGAATAACACGTAAACACAATCCTAATGATAATACTTACTTGAATTTATTAGGACACACCATGATTACTTCATAGATGGATATAGACCCAAAGACCTGACTAAACAACCTTAAAAGCATTATTCTCAAAGAACCACTCTTTTTGGGATAAATAACTCATCACAACAATTACGATCATTGATCCATCATAAGGAAAACTCACTTGACCTTGAAACATTTTGATAGAGCATCATACACACATATAACTCTTTTCATTGAACTAAACCTAATGAGACAAGGGCATGATGTAAACTTAGGAAAATTACACCACATATCATGACAAAATAGACATCAAAGAACAATGATGAATGATACACACTTACAAAATCAGGCACCTTACAATGACAAGAGCTCAAAACCACATGAATAGGTCACTTAACATACTATATAACCCTTGAGGTGTCCCAAAGACCCAACTTCTTCAACTTGTCATACACAGGAGTTTGGATGGCATTTAAACACATATGACTTGTTAGGATCTCTCGACTTTAGATCAACCTTCTTGACCTTGTCTTAATGATTTGATTCCTTGAAAAACCTTGTTTAAGCTTGAATTACTTTCCTTGACTAAATATGATTCAAATTTGACTGATTTAGGCAACCAAACATTCTTCATTTTGATATCTTTGACCTTTTTACTTGCTTAGATGAGTCATGAGAATAAAACCTTGTAATATGAACTTTTTATGACACTTATGATAAACAACCTCTCCTCTTTCCATTAATTGATCACTATTGTGGTCTTTTCCATTTCTCCAAGGGTACACACAACTAAGAAACTTCCTACAATCCCTTTCTCTATGACCAAAACCATTGTAAGCATAAAAATAACCATGAAATTTTACATACCTCATTGCATTTGTTTGTCTAATGGGATTAGGCCTTGAATAGACCTTATTTCCATGAACACCATCATCTTCACTTCCTTTAGAACTAGGACCAACTACTTGATCTGCAAGATTAGGATTCTCATCTTCCTTGATCTTTAGGGTTTGAATCTCTTCTTTAAGCTTGACAAAATCTTCTTCTTTGGCCTTGAGTGTTCTTTGACATATATTTGATTTCAAACTTCAAACTAATGTTCTCCTTCCTATGGAATGATAAATTTGTTTTTAAATCCATCACCATCTCTTGAGATCACTTTGACTATGCAAACAATCATCACAAGACTTGTTTTTCAATATTTCACATTCCTCTTCCTTTGAACTCAAATCTGAAATAATATTCTCCAATTGAATCCTGAATAATTTTTATGGCTTCTTCATCCTTCTTTGATATGGATCTTAACTCTTATTCTTTAACCTGATTTACTTAGCCATATTGTGCTTCTAGGATCTCCTCCAATTTGTTAGACTTGATTCACAAGGACATTCTCTAATACCAAATATTGAAATCATAATATAATGAGAGGGGGTCAATAATTCATACAAAAATTTATTCCATTTACCATTCATCATTCATTATCATTTATACAACCATTCAATCAACCATGAACCATATGTGTGTTTACTTAAGCATAGAAACAACCATACACAAGAGCAAGAGAAAGAAAGTACAAAAGAACACCAAATATAAGTGGGAAACCCTCAAGGGGAAGAAAACCCACTGAAACTATGCTTATATTACACAAATAAAAGAGATTTAGTGAGGTGCCAACTTCACAAGGAGTACCAACCCCTAGTTTAGTAAGGCATCAACAGTGCAAGGAGCACCAACCCCTAATTTAGTGAATTACCCACTCCACAAGGAGGATACAACCCCATAATATGAATAAGCACCAACATAGACACCTGAAGATGATTATATCTTAATTTTTTTTTTTGTCACAACATATGGATATCTCTAATTCAGCTCACACAATCACAATCAAACCCTCATTTCTCTAACTTACTTTATCTTCTTTTTCTTGGACTTTTCTTGGCTCTAAAATATTACACACATGCTCTAAATCAGTATTCAACTAGTAAAAAACTTACTCATCCTTAAAATCATGCCCTAATACCTGCAATATACTCTACTTGCATCACACTTTTCCCCTTAGAGTACTAGTTCAAAAATGAACTCAAAACACTAGCTTTATAGGCTTCTCTTCCTTCAAAACATAAGATAGGTCATTCCTACACCATTATTTCAACTGACACAACTTAATAAAAACTTAATACATTAATTACAACGTTCACATTTTACCCATATAGGCTGGTCATTGCCCAAAACCACTCAACTTGCACAAAAAGAGGCTCAAAACCCCATCACTTGGATGAGTAAAATCCACTAACACAAAAAGTATGATTAATCAAGCCCTAAAAATCACCAAAATGTGTAATATAGCATAAAAACATCATACATGGTCATTAATTATCTTTTACCAATCAAATAATTCATAACACAACTCAAAATCCTCATATCCTTCACCAAACAACTGCTTCCAACACCCTATCTTCACCTTTGGGCATCAATACCACCCAAAATCAAATCAAATATGGAATGTAACCACTCTAAGGATTCCTATAGACCTATACATCACATACATGCATGTTATATCTCATGAAACATCCATATGTTCAAACCACAACAACTTTCCTCTTTACCAAATCAAGCTACCCATAAACTAGTTTTTGCAAACTCAACTAGTTTGCACTCTTTTTGTAACTTCCAAGAACTCCAAATTCCTTCACTAGGAAAAAAATTTCATCCCTTTTCACTCTCTAAATTATATAAAGTATCAGATAATCCATCATATGCCTCATTCACCTCAATATTTCAGCTCTGAACAAACCTATCCTGAAAAAGTAGCTACCTTCTTCTTCAGAAATTAAACCATATGAACCATCAAATCAACTCACCAAGACACAAAACATATATCAATGGAAATTAATTTTCATCCTCTTTCCATAAACATATTATAACTCCTTCCAAATCTAAGTGGAATTATTTTAGCCAAGTCAATCCATGCAAACTACTTCTTAAGCCTTCTAGGACTCAAGAACTGACCATGAGCTCAACTTGCTCCATAACCTCAAAAACCACTTCCAAGATTGAATAAATTATGGATTAACCACATAATTGATTTATAAGTAGTCAGAAACTTTCAACAAGTAATAACAACTCATAATCATCACTTTACCTTATGAATCCAATTTGCACCTTGCTCGATCAAGATTCCTCCATATTTTACCCTAAAAAATAGGTCATAAATTCTTAAAACCATATAAAAACATAATTGTTTATACACCATTGGAAATATTTCTCAAACATGATCATAAAAAAATTGAATGGATTCCTAACTCTTCATGTAGCTCCTGCAATTTTAATTTACCAAAAGTTATTCCAACTACCCCAAAACTAGTCATCATTAATAGGGCACACTTTTCCCTTTTTCACCTTGACCACAATCTTAAAAATCTTGGAAATGTAGAAAAACTCGGGGTATAAAAATAATGTCAATTTATTTTGAAACTCTTTTGAACAAACTTCCCTTAAATTTAACTTCTTTAGAAATAAGAATTTGTAGTAGTGGGGCCCACATACAATCACATGCTCTAATATACCTTTCTAGAAATATGGAAGAGTAATATACAACATAAAATCATCACTTTGGAAAAATCAATAAAAACTGGTTCAATATACACACCTTTTTCTCCAAGTCACTCTCTTTAGCTAGGGTTTTAAAGCAATTTACCTTCTTAATAATCGTTCATAAAACGTGATGATTAAAAAACCTCATTATTTTTTAAAACCTTCATAACTGAACTAAAAATATATTCCAAATATATGAGGTGCCCATGCAAAGAACAAAGCTCACAACAATCATCAGAAGGTCCACTTTTGCTTCAAAATCTTCACTCTAGAAAACTTGGTTTTTCCAAAACTGATTTATCTTGCAAATCCTTCTTTAGAATGACCTGAAAATTTTCATAAAGCATCATGAAAACATTTTATAACTATCCATAATAACCATCTATTCCAAATATTTTGAAACTTTCCATTTATTAATGCTTACCTATATTTGTTTGTTTGTTCTCAACTTCTTGTTTCCCAAAGACCTCATACATGCATCATACCTCTAAATTTTGACCTGAATCTCACCATAAACCTTAGGTACACTACCACCATGATATTATCATGCTTGGATAATATTGATCATCTGCAAAATTGAAACCTCCATCTCATTTTGCATGCTCCAAGGATAGGAATAGGCCTAGAATGACCTGACTCAACCATTACAAACAATGAACTGACCATGTTGACTAAATGTAGAAAATTAAACACATGTAACACACACCATATGGACCATGTTTTACCTCATACCAAAATTTAACTCACTTGGGAGAACTCAACCCATGACTCTGCATACTCAACCATGCTCCAGACAACATAGAACTCACCAAATCTTGACACTACCAATCAAACTTCATACTTGAAACTGAATGACACCTCATGGAGACACATATGACCACATGACACCCTTTTCCATTAATGGACTTGACATCAATGACAATACAAACACACAATGGCCAACAAAACCTTCATGTTTGAAGTATTCATCAATCTTTTCATACCATACCCTTGGTGCTTACTTTAAGCCATATAATGATTTAGTCAACTTGCAAAAAATATTATCTTGTCCTCTTCTCATAAATCCATGTGGTTTATTCATGTATATCTCTTCCTATATCTCACCATTGAGGATTCGTCAATCGTTACATCCATTTAATTAACCTTCCATTTAAAGTTAGCGGCCAAAACAAGAACAAGCATTATTGTATTCATTTTGCGGTTGACATAAATGTCTCACTAAAATCAACCCCTTCTTTTTGAGAAAATCGTTGTGAAATAAGGCATGATTTTAACTTTAATACATCAATCAGATCTAAACTTAGTATTATAGACCCATTTAGTACCGATAATATTTTTACCTTCGAGGAAGTTATGTTAACTCCCATGTACTTATTTTCTTTAAAAATCTATACTCTTTTTGCATTGCATGTTCTCATTCTTTCTTTCCTTTTACTTCATCATAAAATTGGGGATCATATACTTTCTCTATTCTATTCATCAAGGCGTAGTTAACATGATGATATTTTCTTCAATTTTCTTACTCTTTTGATAAATTTCTTGAAGACTTTTTATTTTTATTGGGGGATTTTCTCATTATCACTATTTTCTTCCTTTTCTACATCTTCAACTTCAGAAACTATCTCAAAAGTAGATGTAGATTCATTATGAAGACCTTCATCAAACACAACATCCCTACTTATAATTACTTTTTGAGTTTGAGGATCATATAACCTGTAGCCTTTAGACAATTCACTATGTCCAATGTGGACCAATGAAGATACATTTCATGCTTTTCTTATCAAGTTTATTCCTTAATTCATTGGGCACATGAGCATAAACATTACATCCAAACACTCTAAAATACTTGACTAATGGATTACTACCATACCATGCCTCATGAGGTGTCATATTTATTATAGATTTTTGGAATATCTATTTAACATGTAGTCGGCGATAACTATGTCTTTAGTGTAAAAGGAATTAGGATAATCCTTAGTCTTAAGCATCAAACTAGCCATTTCTTATAAGGTTTTAATTTTCCTTTCTTCAAACCCCATTTTGTTGAGGCAGGTATATAACTATTAACTACCTTTTAATACCTACATTATCACAAAAAAATTGAACCTCGTTTGTGATATACTCTCTTCCATTATTTGTTCTAAAAACTTAAATTTTCTCCCACTCTCGTTTTCACTAGAGATTTAAATGTCTTAAACTTTTCAAATGCCTCACTTTTGTTCTTGAGACTATAAATCCAATTTTTTTGAAAAAACATCAAATAAATTAGACACATATTGTGATCCTAAAAAGGAGTAGGAAATGGACCAATAACATCACTATGCATTATCTCATGTTTTTCACTTGCTCTATCTACCCCATTCTTCTCAAAGCTATATCTATGTTATTTCACATAAAAACATCCTTCACACACATTTGAATCTGAATGATTTTTGGAAGACCATACACCATGTCCAATTTACTCATCAAACCCAAAATTTGATAATTATGGTGCCCAAACTTTAAATTCCATAACACATTAATATTATCATGTGATGCAACAATAACATGTGTACTGTACTTCTCACGTCAAATTCATAAATTCCCCATCTAAATTACTTGATATAATCACTTTGTAAATATGTTTCATATCCTTAATAAAAAAATCATCCTTATAAAATTCAACTTGGAAACCTTGTTTTGTGATTTGACTAATGAAAGAATATTCTTCTTTACACCGTGTACATACATCATATTAGTAATACATTTTACTTCACCATTATTCATTTTAATAGGAACATCACCATGGCCTTCTATATTATAAGCATTATTTTCACCAAGCAATATCTTTTCACTTTCACATTCTTCATCTTTTCAATAGATTTGAAATTTTCTTTTTAAGCCATATGCTTACTTTCTCATGAATCTATATACCAGACATCATTTGAAGTATCTTGAGAATATAAGGATGTAATGAAGAGATTAGCTTCCCTTTATACTTGATTTGTCATGTTGTTAGTTTTCTTTCCATACCAATTGTATATCTCTTTCTTCCTTTTTACATTCCCGTTGAAAATGGCCCAATTTATCATAATTGAAGTGCTTCACCTTATACTTTTGTTGGCTTCTTTTTTCTTCTCCTTTCATCCTTTTCTTGGATTTTATAGCCATATTTCTTTGATTATACATCTTGTTGCCTCTTAATCTACCTTTTGAAAAGTGGGCTTTCTCAGTAGATTTAATTTCATCAAAATTCCTTCTAACTCTTTATTCTTCCTGCAACAAATAACCACTTAATTCTTCAAATGTTAGAGTATCAATCTTATCAACAACTTCTAAGGATGTGATTAGATATTCATACACCATGGGGTGAGTGTTAGTATTTTTCAACTAATGATTTTCCTTCAACTTTATATCCCATAGCTTTGTAACTAATTCTTTATCTTCATTAATTTTTGAGATAATATGTCACATCCAGATCATTTGTCATTCTTAAATTATGTAATTTCTTTTTTAGATGCAAAATCCTTGTCTTTGTAGACTTCTCAAAAAAATCCTTATGGGTTTTCAAATCATCATTTTCATTATTAATATCTTTCAAATTTGTGGGATGATTTCATCAGCAACAACCATACCAATAATAGATAAGGCATCATTATTCTTTCTTTTAAATTGGGATAACTCTCTATAATTAGCATGAGATTCTTTCTTTTCTTCTACGAATTCCCACAAATATTTTTGCAAGCAATACATTTTTATTTTTATTTCCATAAAGAGTAATTCTTCCCATCTAATTTGCAAATCGGAAACTAAAATGTTTAAAAAGACATCACACACAATAATAAATTTTCACTAAGATTCAATTTCATATTTCATTCACCCAAAAATATTCAATTTAAATAAGAGAAATCTCCAAATAAAGTTTTTAATGACATAGTAATATTACACAACCTTCTCTTTTGCATGGCATCCACATTATACTTTGTTTTCCTTGCAATGTCCTCTTTATTTTGTAACTCTTAACAACAGCTCTTTTTCTTTACTCTTAGTCACTCTTGGCTTTCTTATACCCATCCCATTCACAACCAACTTTGATACCATATCAAACATACACAAATTGTTGATATATCAGACATACATACAAACACACAAGTAAATCTGGACTTAATTGATTGCCTAAGGATTTCATTCAATTGGTATTTATAGATTACAATGGAGGAGTAAAATATAAAAGGATAGTTCTAGATGGTTTATGTATCTAGATAGTGTGTGTGATAAATTAATATTTGCAGATCTGGTCTTTGGTCTGTGCAGACCATGATTGTTCAGTTGTCCATATTCTCTTTTGAGTAAATTTATTCTAACAGCATTCATATGAATAATCCTATCAAAATTCATATATGTGTATAAGATATAGTATACATGAATCAAAATATCCATCCATGATTTCCTTTTATGCCCTCTCTCTCATAAATATTCATCACACATTTGCAATGCAAGTCCCTACGTAAATCAACAATTGTAATGGAGCTGGAAAGTAGGCCCTTAAAATTGAATAGGATGGCACCACTGAGCTTGATTTCCAAGGATTTAGATCCAATCAATAAATCTATTAATTTTGTAGTGATGTCTTTGATAATATCATCACCAATGTCGATATTGTACCTAATAATAATGGTGTCCTTGTAATCTTCCTGTGTTTGTTTCGATTCAAAACTAGAAAGCCCGCCGCGTCATCAGAAATCCTTTGCAAATATGATCTTGAAAATATCAGAAGATTTTGCAGAGATATAATCTCTTTTGATTTAATTCAATATTCCAAATCTTATAATATCAAAATTCCTTCTATGGTTTATTTTATATTATCTTGCTCTCAACAATTCCTTTTTCCGGTGAACTCCATATCCCCATCACGTGCTCCTATGATGTTATTAATTAATTTTCATTTGATCCTTATCCAAAATTTGTGTGCCTTCATTCCTATGCAAAAAATATCCATAATCTCCCCAATCTTCTTTGTTTACTAACATGTCTGAGTTATTCCTTGCTCTTAAGTTTTCTTGGGCTCACCCTTCCTTCTTTTATAAACTCAATTCCTGTTATATGTAGCCACAAGTGTATTTATTTAAACTACACTTAATTTTCTATTTTGTATTCATTTCACCATGAATCATTTTTATTTTCTTTAATTTTCATCCAAAGTCAAACTGTTTTCTCATGCAAATCTAAGTCATTTATAAATTTAAACTTCCTGTTTAAATTTCTATGTAACTCACGTTGTCGTTCAAATTTGGTCGTTTCTAAATTTTTACCTATAGTTTTCAAGTCGCAGAGGATATTATGACGAGAGGATCACATGAACCTCATAAGACATACCATAATATTTTATACATGTAAAGCCCACATGACACAAAACAGTAAAAAATGTCACCTGCCCCCGTGGAACAAAACTACTAGAGAAAAAAATTCACCTACCAAAAATCTTTGCTGAAAAAGTGCCTTCGTTATGCTTGAGCTAGCATGTTGGACATGGTCGGATGGATCGCAAACACCAGAGGACACCAACTAGACACCATCATTTCAGTCCCACATCGTCTCCACAATCACACAGAATCTCCTCCACAACGTGGAAGTTCGCCATCATAACCACGTTCAACTTTCGGGTATTTTTGTCCATTTTATTTGTTTATTGTATCTCATATTAATATTCAAAACAAGTCTATTTTGTGTTCCTTATTTTATTTATCTACCTAGAACCATTTTTTCTCAAACGGTGACGAATGTTTCTCTCATTTCTCCACCATTTTCACTTTTGTTATACGAAATCCATACTTCATTGTTAAAAAATATTCAACTTGGGAAACTATTTACCATTTTTAACCCCATATTTTATAAAATCCAATGAGTCCTCTATTATTGTAAAAACCGGTGGAATTTTTTCTCTGTTCTAACAAAGGCTACAAAAATTTCTGTCATTTTCATCGGCCTCCAAACATTTCCCTTCTCTTTGTACCAAACCCCATCCTAAAATTCTAGCCAAAAAAACAAACTAAAACAAAACTAAAAATAATTTCTTTACACAGATCATGCACTAATTACTATATAAGGAGCCCTTGTAAACCAAACGTAAAATCCTTGAAGACCTCTAAGAGCATGGTTATCAATCAAGAAACCGTCTATCCTGGCTTATTAATATTTAGATATTGAACATGGGAAATAGAATTATGAGAAAAATCCTCCTCTCTTTTGTCCAAATCCATGTTGGATCTTTGTCACCTATTTTTATATTCATCTCCAGCCATTTGTTGCTACATTATTTGCGGCCATTAATCCCAGCAAATCCATAGGCATGATTGACCCAAAAGGGCGATTACACAGAGTTTTGCGATGATATAAGTGGGCACGTGTCTGGGTTTGAAATCATCTGTCTTCCTTATTAATTCCATCTTCTTAAGGTATATAATAGTAATTTAAACTAATGAGAAGTCTTAATATTCATAAATCATAAAATTTCACTAAGACCCTTCATAGGTTTATTCTCATATATGAGAGGAATAGAATAAAACAAAACAAAAATCATGTAAAACTCCTTCCTTAAGCTCTATAATAGCAATTTGAACTAATGAGAAGTCTTAATATTCATAAATCATCAAATTTCACTAAGACCCTTCGTAGGGTTTCTTCTCATACACGAGAGGAATAGAATACAAGTTTTAAAGACCAATATCACTATTCGAGTTTCTAAAAAATCATAAGGTCTATGCCACCTTATTACTCTTAGAATAATTCTTTATTCATGAGAACTCCTAAAAATGATTGTAAAACCAGTTTTACCAGTCTAGAAAAGAGGGCTTGTACTTACCACAGTCACCTACTAATTAGATCTCATCATTCCACTTACTACAACATCAAATGTGGTCTTTTTCACATAAAAACACATATTATACCATATTTACTATACCCTTCATACAAAGGAATTGATAGTAATGGTTGAGAACCTCATCTTTTCTTCATGAACATGTTGTATAAATCTGTGATAGGGTCTTTTTTTCAGTCCTCCATACAAGAAATCATTCACCATCTAAATCCCCCTCAAAGCTTAATTCTTCTCTCTCTTTCACACCTTCCTAACACTTTTACAATCAACCTTCCCTTCACAAAACAACTTCCTCACAACAACTCACAATTTGGGATTTGTTGTTTTCTTAAAAGTTTCTATTATTTCCCATTGCTAGAAAATATAAAGAAAATACAATAAATTATTGATGAATATGAGATACAAATAAGGTAAATAAAATTATTAAACTTGAAATTTATAGAAAAAACTTAAATAAATATATTTAAAATTATTAGTACCGATTGTGGTGCACTTGTGATTTTGAACATTTATATATGTATGTTTATACATGCATATGCATATACATATACATACATACATATGTACGCGTATACATATACATATGTATATGTATTGGTATCACATACATGGACATTTGTATTATCATATGGGAGTGTTGTTTGTCATATACACATTGTGTGTATACCACATAAGAGAGATAAAACTATCTAGGTTGTGGATAGGTTAGGTCGATGCCACGTCTGAAACCGGTTCTCACACATGGGTGTTGCATGTATGACATCTTATGGTCTATATTATGGGGGTTATGCGATAATGTCACCAAGATAGATAAATTTGAATGTGATGTGACACCTATATATACATAACATATGTATCCATGTGTATACATATGATTATACATACATACATATATATGTATATATTTATTTGTATATGCATTTTTATACATGCTTATGCATATACATATACATGTGTGTGTGTGTGTGTGTGTGTGTGTGTGTGTGTGTGTGTGTATGTGTAAATGTATGTATGAGTATACATATACCCATGTATATGTATTAGTCTCACATTCTTGTACATTTGTATTATCTTGTGGCGGTGTTGTTTTGTATATACACTCTGTATGTATACCACATAAGAGATATCAAACTATCTTCACTCTTGTCTTGTTTGGCGAGTCAATGAATGTGTTGTGACACCTACATATATATACACATACCTATACATATGTATACATATACATATTTATGCATACATGTACATACATATATATGTATTTGTATATGCATGTTTATACATGCATCTGTGTGTGTACATGTTTGTACAAGTATACATATACATATGTATATGTACAAGTCTCACATACTGGACATTTGTATTATCATATGGTCTTGTTGTTTTCATATAAACTATGTGTGTATACCATACATGAAATATAAAATTGTCTATACTCTTGTCTTGGTTGTAAGTCAATGAATGTGTTGTGACACATAAATATACATACACATACATATACATACGTATATGTATACGTATACATATACATATACACACACACACATACACACACACACACACAGATATGTGTGTGTGTGTGTGTGTGTGTATGTTTATCTGAGACATATACATGTACATATATGTGTGAGCATACATATACATATGTATATGTACTAATCCACATACCTAGATGTTTGTAAATTATTTGCTATCATTGAATCACAGCCACCACCACGAATAGCTATCTTTTGTGGTGATGCATTCGGTGTGATTTGGTAACATGGGTACCATCTCTCAAGTTGTGGGACGTGCGGGCTTGAGATGTACCTTCGGAGAAGTCTGGATTCCTCTTCCTAATCCTGCTCTCTACTCCTAATCAATAAAAATACATAAATGAACATATTCTAACAATTCCAAGGAGGCGGGGAGAAAGAGATTGTATGAAACAAAGGAAATCCTACACTAGAAGTGGTGATAGCACCAATAGAAGGGGTTGCTAGATAATCTTCAGCCTGTAAATGGAGAAAGATGAGCATGGAGAGGGTGGACATGCACCACAGACTAGATTACATACAATGCACCATTCTAATAAACACAACAACAACTAAACCCTGTAATGGAAACAAGAATATGCACAAAACACCTATGTCATGAAGAGAGGCAAGGTGAAACAATAAACTCATGCAAGGTTAGAAGAATTAACACAAACATAATTTTATTGCTCCATAGATTATGCATAGTACATCATAGTATAGGGAGAGGCAAGACCGCCATTACGGTATTTAGAGTAAAGGATTAAAGCCCTAAATTCACAACATTTCAGGTGAGAAGAAGAGGGAGAAGAATGAAATAAAATGTCTAACCTCTTGTAAATGAGCTCCCCAAAATTTTATAGAAGAAATCCTAGCAAGAAGGGGAAACATTTTGGATTCCTAGGTCTTCATTCACCCACAAAGGGCACCATGCTTGCTTACATCACATTCAGGATCCTTTTTTTATGCCCATGCCTCATGTACACTTCCATGTGGGAGGGAATGTCTTCCCATACCTCATTAATTACTCCTTCACCTACAGGAAATGTTCACATCTATGAGAGTTCTATAATTTTAGGGTGTGAAATCCTCTCGAATTCCATATATGATGTTTTCATCTTGTAGCCCTTTAAATTACCTCTCCATCGACTATAATTTTGTCAAAATATGAGAGTAAATAAAAATTTATATCAATTTTAGTGGTGAGATCCTTGTGGTGCGTCCATGGAAGAATTATAGTATCTCTAAACTTATCACTTGAACCCTACCAAGCCTCGAAAATGGCTCATTTGCACATGGTGGTCTTCATATTTTCCTCTCCATGTGTATTGTGTTGGTTGGGAAGGCCCTGAAATTCACCCCACGGCATGCCTTGCGTCAAGCACCTCAAAATTGCCTTGGCGATCTCAAACTTACTTATGAAATCCCTGCTTGCATTGGACTCATGGCATTTCCACCACCTTGAATTAACTCCCCAAATGGCTAGATGTTTGACTCAGCTACATGCCTTAGAAAACACCCGCCGAATGCCTCAAGAACTACCACGACACCTTTGCATTAACTTGAGGTCCTTTTCGAGAATTTGGAGTAAGAGACTCCCGGCATGTCGAGCTCCTCGAGTTGAGCCCACACTTCCGATCTCCAAATGTCGAAACTCCAAATTTTTGAGTTCGGACATCAAACATTGGCCTTCATTTTTACCAACTCACTCACCAAACCTATGATGTGCATCGACTCCAAAACTCCAAATTTGAGTTTGGAAGTCGAGTTCCCCATGCTCCAAACATCACCCAACTCACTATTGCCCAAACCCCAAGACCTCTCCTGTAATCCTGTCTTCCAAGCTTGGTCCTCTAAATTTGTTAAGCCCCACATCCTTCACATCACCGAAGTCAACATAACATTCGATCCTTCCAACGCCTCGGCTTCCATGTGCGAGAATCCAACTCACTAAAAGATCCTCACGATACATTGGATCGATGACCCCATGACCAACCCTATGTGCACTTACCAAGTTTCTTGGTCTTTTCCTAAGCTCCATCTTGTCGAGAAACTCCTTTGAGTTACTCGGCCCTAACTCTGATGCGTCGACAATCCACTCTTGAGTCTCCTTCCCCCAGTGAGTTGGCCCTCCTTGCGACAAGCTCAAACTTACTCTCGCTTTGACCTCGTAGCTCTCTTCTAAGCTCAAAGATATATTTTGTTCCATTCCTCCCATGAACACTTAGCCAACTTGCATGAGGTACCTAGGGGCTCACCTCCTTATGCATCACTTCAGGTCTTTGAGCAACTCAGCGAGCTAGTTTTTAGCTCAGTGGCCACCGTATGCCCCTTCTTATATTTTCATTGATTTTTTTGGAATTACTGGATTTTTTAGAACCAAAAGGCCATGGGGATTAATGAGATGCCTTGAAACAAAAAGTTCCAAATTTTCTTGAAAATGATCATTTTTACCTATTTTGTTGAATGTGGGCCCGTCAGAGCCCATTTTCACCTTTAGTAAACTCTGAGTCCCTTCAAAACCCAGAAGAGGAAAAAATATTTTGAATGATTCCACACTTCTTAATCATTGCAATGTTCCTTAAGCGTGAAATTTTTCTTGTGAACCCCTGATTCTCCATGAAGGTCATGTCTAGTGCTTAGGTCTAATCCCTCCTTGTTGTCCATTTTTCCCAGGGGAAAATGGATAACATTATCATCTAGTAGTGTTTTTGTCCTATACACATTGTGTGTATACCATAGAAGAGAGATAAAACTATCTATACTCTTGTCTTTACTAGTGAGTCAATGAATGTGTTGTGACACCTATATATACATACACATACACATATGCATACATATACATACATACATATATGTATGTATGTATGTATTTATATATTCATGTTTATACATGCATATGTATATACATATACATATAAATGTACACGTATGTACAATTATACATATACATATATATGTACTTGTCTCACATACTTGGACATTTGTATTATTGTATGGGAGTGTTATTTGTCATATACATACTATGTGTATACAACATAAGCGAGATAAAATTTTTTGGGATGTGTTGGTCAATTCCACATACTGTGCAAAAGCTGGGTCCCACACATAGGTGTTGCATGTATGGCATCTTATGGTCTATCTTATGGGGACCATATGATTATATCATCAGGATAGATGGTTGTGAATGTGATGCAACACACACATACATTCCATACGTATACATATGATTATACATACATACATATATATATGTACATGTATGTACAGTATACATATACATATGTACTCGTCTCAAATATCTGGATGTTTGTATTATCACATGGTAATGTTATTTTCATATACACATTTTTATGTACCACATAAGAGAGCTAAAATTGTCTATTATCTTGTCTTAGCTAGTGAGTCAATGAATGTGTTTTGATACCTATATATACATATGCATACATATCTATACATATACATATACATACATGTACATACATATATATGTATTTGTATATTTATGTTTATACATGAATATGTATATACATATACATATATATGTATATGTATGTACAAGTATACATATACATATGTATGTGTATTGGTCTCACATACCTAGACGTTTGTATCATCATATGGTAGTGTTGTTTGTCATATACACATTGTGTGTATAGTACATAAGAAAGATAAAATTGTCTATACTCTTGTCTTGGCTAGTGAGTCAATGAATGTGTTGTGACACCTACATATACATACACATGCATATTCATTCATACACACACACACACACACATGTATGCGTGCACGTGCGCGTATGTGTATGTATTATATACATACATACATACATACATACATACATACATACATACATACACACACACACACACACACACACACACACACACACACACACACACACACACACACACACACACACACACACACACACACACACACACACACACACACACATATATATATATATACATACATACATTCATACATACATATACAAATATATGTGCATGTATGTATGAGTATACATATACATATGTATATGTATTGGTCTCACATACCTAGACATTTGTATTATCATATGGTAGTGTTCTTTGTCATATACACTATGTCTATACCATAGAAGAGATATAAAGCTGTTTATACTCTTGTCTTGGCTAGTTATTCAATGAATGTGTTGTGACACCTACATATACATACGCATACATATTTGTGTGTATACATATCTATGTGTATACATATACATATGAATATATGTACATGCATATATAAGTATTTGTATATGTATGTTTATACATGCATATGCATATACATATACATACATATGTGTGTGTGTGTGTGTACATGTATCTATGAGTATACATTTACATATGTATATGTATTGGTCTCACATACCTAGATGTTTGTATTATCATATGGTTCCCCCATGTGTGAAACCCAGTTTTGTAGAGGTGGCATTGACCTAGCACATCCCGGTTGCCACGGTCATAAGCGGTCTTCATCTTGCCATCTAAGATAAGAGAAAGGATGGCATGATGGATGGAAAAAGGTGGTGCATTTAAGAGGTTTAA
Organism: Taxus wallichiana var. yunnanensis; assembly: GCA_018340775.1. Lineage (NCBI taxonomy): Eukaryota > Viridiplantae > Streptophyta > Pinopsida > Cupressales > Taxaceae > Taxus > Taxus wallichiana. The sequence goes on from CM031241.1 coordinate 403,866,036, forward strand.
TCCATTGCTTTGGTTTTTATAATGTGACCACAGAATATTCCATTTCTATTATTCACTCCAAGGTTAATAATGTTAAGTGCAAAAACTTCACTCCAACTAATTCATTTAAGCATCATAGGACTCTATTTTATTACATGGTGCTTTACAATGAGTGAAGGTGGTAGAATTGGGAGGGAGAGTAATTTGTGTCTCGTTGAGGAGTTGTAGAGTGTAAAGGTCCTTGTTTGGGTTGTTAAAAAAATATCGATGTCACGAGAAAAAAACACTTCCTATTTTGTGAATGTTGTTTAGATTAAATGGCGGTGACGAGGGAGGATGAGTTAGCATATGGTTATGAGCCATTTGGCCATGTTTACAAATAATTATGTGTCAAACACGGGAATTTCACAACCCAATTATTTACTTACCATCCAAGATAGGATTGTATAACCCCATAAGATACACCATAAAATACCATACATGCATCACCCATTTATTTATTTTGTGATATACACACATTTTATATATAGAAAACAATACTCCCATATGATAATAAAAATGTCTAGGTATGTGAGACCAATACATATGTGTGTGTATTTGTATATGTATGTGTATACATGCATCACCCATATCTGTCTTCTATTGGGCTTTGACACCTACATACACATACACATACATACATGTACACACACAAGCATGTATGTATGTATCTATGTATGTATTTATATATGTATGTGTATACATGTATATGTATTACATATACATATACATATATACATATACATATATATATATATATATACACATATATACATATACATATATATATATATATATATATGTATACATATATACATATACATATATATATATACATATATACATATACATATATACATATACATATACATATACATACATATATATATATATATATATATATATATATATATATATATATATATATATATATACATACATAGACACACACACACACACACACACACACACTCCTATTCATCGTCATCTTCCTTTTTCCTCTTATAGTTTTTACATGATCAACTCTCACAAGATCGACCTAAAAAAATTTCCCCATTTAAATTATTTTCAAGGCATAACAATCAAACAGTGTTTAAACAAATTTTTCATTTTAATTGACATAAGATTATAAATCACAATCAAGGAGGAAATATACTACAATCATTTTTTTGTTCTCCAGATTGTTTTTAGATAAATTAATCCTAGTACATCATTTTATATAACATAGTAATGAGTAATGGGGCATACGAAGAAAAATTTAATATTTGAAGCAAGATCAATTACACACAAACCTCAGATTTGATGTTTACACAATTGATTGTTCATGAGGTATTCCTTATATCGTGGGAAATAGGAAGGTCTAATCATAAAAGGGTTGAAGAACACATCGCACATATCCGCCATGGGAGAGAAGAAAAATAGTGTTAGCAGAGAACTTTTCAAAAACCTTGCATGATATTCGTATAGAGGAAAATAAGTTTTCAGCTATTGAGAATCATTAATTCAAGAATTTATTGAGGGAGGTTGTGAAAATTGGAATTAAAAAAACAAATTGTGAACTAGGACAAGGGTCTGGGTCTGAGCCACTCGTGGAGGCCCATCATCAAAAAATTACGAAATAACTCCCACACTTCAATATATACATACATTTATTGTTTTCAAATCAATGGTTGTAATTTAACTATTATAATAACTAGTTGAGCATTTAATAATTTTTTGAAGTAGGCCCAATAGGCATCGATACTACACAGAGTTAACTATGTCAAAAATGGGTCTAAAAAATGTTGGGGTATGATTTTGAGATAATACACAAGAAAGGGAAAGAGAATGTAGTTGTTGATGCTCTATCTCGTAAGGATGAATCATTTGATGCATTGTTGTGTGCCATATCTTTATTACAGGAGGATTGGATAAAGGATGCAAGGTTTGAATGTAAAAATGACCCTGTAAATAAATTCTCATTAAGAATCTTCAATAGGATCCAAACATATAAAAAACATTTGTATGAAAAGGAGATGTTTTACGGTATAAAGATAGATTATATCTATGTAAGAGTTCAACCCTTAAAAATAGGGTTCAAGATCTGAGCTCCATGATTCTCCAGTAGGGGGGCATTATGGCTTCTTGAAAACTTATCATCAAATCAAGCACAATTTATTGGAAAGGGCTAAAAGGGATGTCCAAAAATTTGTGGCGGTGCATGGTTTGTCAAACAAAATAAGGGTGAAACAATTAAGTCTACAAGTCTTTTATAACCTCTATCTATTCCTAGCCAGGAGGTGGGAAGAGGTATACATGGAGTTCATCACAAGATTTCCTAAATTAGAAGGTAAAATTGTAATCATGGTGGTGGTGGGACAGGACTCACCAAATGTGCCCATTTTTTCCTTATCACATCCATTTGTTATGAGTACAATAGCAACAACCTTCATGGATACATTTCAGAAGCTACATGTAACACTAAAGATTATAGTAAGTGATCAAGACCCTATCTTTACTAGTAATTTTGGGTGACGACTTGTTCTCATGTTTGGGCACACAACTAGCTTCTAGTTTCTCTTATCATCCCCATTACGATGGGAAAATAGAGGTGGTAAAAAGATCTTACATGGATATCTTCATTGTTTTACCTCAAAGAAGCAAGTGAGATGGGTCTGATGGTCATCATTGGTAGAATGGTGGTATAGCACCTCCTTTCATAATTCATCTAAAATATCTCCTTTCTTGGCATTATATGGTTACCATCCACCATTCATCAACTTATCTTTGAGATTCCAACCAAGGGTTTGAGTAGTTAAAGAACATATTCAACGCTAAAAAGAGAATTTTCTAGTCTTAGGGAGAATTTGGCCATGGTACAAAACCACATGAAGCAAATAGGCAAACCAACATCGTAGTGAAATACATTTTGAATTGATTGATTAGGTTTTTGTGCATTTATAGCCATATAAGAAAATGTCCTTGAAATAATAGAAAAAGGATAAAATTATTTCACCTAAGTATTATGGCCCTTATCAAGTGTTTTTATTGAATGGATGAAATACATCTCAAGGATGAAAATGCATAAGGATTGGGCGTGTGGGAACAAGGTGCATAAGAAGGCATGGATGTATAGTAAAATAGAGCACACCCGGGAACAAGTGCACACAAGACTTAGTTGTTTTTATGGTTTAAGGCTATTTTTGGAGTTGGAGTGCGAGCACGAAATGACATGAATACTTGTAGTTCACGCAAGGCTATTTTGGGAGTTCTTGTAGTTCAAGAGCCATGCATATTTTTGGTCTAATAATAAGATCTATTCTTAGAGTGAACTGTAGAAGATCTATTATTATCACTTGCATACTTTTGTATTCTCTTGTAAAGGTGCATGGTTATTATTAACATGTAGCCTATTTTTGGAAGGTGCATGAGAGGTGAAGGAATGTTCCCACCCCTATATATATGTATTGATTTGCATAGTTTAAATATCCGTTTTGATTAAGAGTTATGTTGTTGGTTTTGCTCGCGTGCATTACTCATGGTGACACTATATAATATATGAAGCTTCATGTTTTACAATACTTAATATAATGGATCATAGTGGCTAGATATTGGTGTTAGACATGATTGAATATGGTTCTTGTATGGTAAATCTCATTATATTCATTGTTTAGTCAATATTTCATATGGTTAAGATCTAGATATGATTTATGCATTATGATTTAATTGATTATCTATTATGGATCGAATTGTATTCTACAACCATGTTAACATCTTAAACAAGATAATCTAAAGAGGGACCTGGTACCCTTGTGTGCTTGGGTGAGTGCTCAGTTCAAGATGAGTGATGTGTCAAGTGCACCTTGGGTTATTTGCAGTGAATTCTAGGCTACATCATTGGTTTCTTCTTTGGGACCTCTTTCTCAACTTTTTTAGCATGTTAATGATGAAGACATATTGATTGACCTTGGCCAATATTGAGGAGTGGTTAGTATATCTGGAAGAAGAGTATGCTCATAGATTGATCTTAGACATAATTTTAATGCACATGAGTGTGTTGAACAAAACCCTGTATCACGAGATGTATGAGAAATTCTTTTCTTGCTTCCATATAGAGTTGTACCGGTATTTGGTTCATACACGCGTCTAAAAGGAATTCAAGTTTTTACAAACTTGTTTCAACACGGGAATAATTCTAGGCCCCCGTATGATGTGGATCTGATTTAGACACACTATGTGGATGTTTGGTTCCATGGTGTTTTGAATAGCTACACATTGGAATACGTAGTTTTAACTTATTCTTACCCAAATGTTGCTGAGTTTCAATTTTTACATGAGCCCATGGGATCATATTTGCGTGGTATTCCCATTGGTGATAAATATTCGATTGTAACCCTAGATTCAAAAGAGAATTTGATGGCTAACTAAACCCCACCATGCGCGAGGAAAGAGCAGCGGGTGTGGTGAAAGATGATACCCTAACGGTAGAAAGGTAAAGAGAGGAAAAGTGGCTTAAGTTTAATGAGGTGCGTGAGAGGGGTTTAGAGAATCATCGTGAGGTTATAGAATGGATGGCATGGTGGAGAGAGATGACTTGTGAAGGATTTAGAGCTCACGTAGAGGACGTGGAGCAAAGCATCTAGGACTCCCCAATTTGGGCAAGCATGATAGGAACCCTCTTCATCCTAAGATGAGAGCACATCGGTAAAACGACATGGGCCATGGGTGCACATTTGATCCCTCCAGAAACCTAGCCCTTGCACTTTGTTTTCCAGTTTCTATGGTATTCGATAATCAATAGGCTAGTGTGGGTAATAGATTAGTGAGAGGAAAAGTTAGTTTATCAATGCAAGTTCGGGAATGTATCAAATAGTAAATACATCTATGGAAGGGAAAACCTCTTCTTTGTTATTTGGAGGTTTGGTTGGAGGTATCTTTTCAGTGCATCATTAGCATAGAAAGCGGTGTCTGAGAACTTTGGAATCATATCGGGAGTAGTACAACTTCACAGTTTGTGGGGGTTTAATTTAGCACAATTGTTGGAGCACAAGGCAGTACATCCTCTGGTTCAATCCCTTCTACAGGGGGATTAAGTGGTTTAGGATCTAGTGGATATGGTGGTTGAGGCAGAGGAGGAACACATAAGTAAATACGGGTACGGATCTGGTGGGCATGGTCCGCACTAGCTCAGAATATTTACATAGAGATTATCTTCATCTTCCATAATCTGAGAGGAATTAAAGATGTTGTTGAACATGTGCATATGTGTGAGATCTTATGTTGGGAAAAGGGATTACAGACCAGAGTGGAAGGCAAGTCAATTTGCAACTACGTTGTAAGGACATGTGTATAGCTGGTATAGAAAGCTTAATCTTGATCGGACTTGTGTGGATTATACGGTGCTGCGAGATGATTTTTTTAATAATTTTATATCCACGGGTTTTAGCATAATATCATAAGTGTACTTAAGGATATTAAGTAGGGAACTACTATGAGTGTTTAGGAATATGATGCTCGGTTTAATACTCTTTTTTCTAAGCTCTCTTAATACATCCATGCGAGCAACATACACTGATGGTTTTTTAGAGGACCGATCATGCCTTTTAGGAGAGCCCTTTCACATAAGACTTACACAGATCCCGTGAGGTGCTTGAATCAACTTTGTACGCTAAGGTAGTAGGAAGTGTAGACATAAGAGTGAACCCCTTCTTAGAAGGTCATATTGTAGTAATGGAAAAATAGTTAGAGAAACTATCAATCAATTTAGCACATGAGACACACAATAGAAGTTGGTACACATATTGTGAAGTAGAGGGGCATACTAAGGATAATTTTCCTTGCCAATCGATCGGTGTGCTCCTTATTGTTGGACTATGAGATCTATCACTTGCACCATAGTTTAATTGGTGCCCATTTTTGTAGTGCATGATTAGGAAGAATGTTTCTAATTCTTGTAAAATTTATAGGTATTCCACTCATGATACTACAAATTGCGAGGTTGATTAATCAGATCCATGATACCATTGATATTGGTGTATGATAGACTGGGGTCAAAATAACTCTAAAGATAAAATTGAGCATCATTATCATGATCATAATTAAGGGCACTCTAATAGTAGGCAATGGTAGATTTCAAGGATACCATGGTGGATTTAGAGGTTGAGGGTACGGTGGTGGAAGAGGTGAGTTCCCTTATGGAACATGCTATACATATGGATCTCCATCATTACCATCCCAAGTGTCCTTAGAATGTGGTTTGTTTCTTATGGGAAGAATCATAACTATGAAGAGTGCCCATACTTATATGAACATTTGAGCAAGAAGCACAAACAAGAGAACAAGGGCATGGGAATGGTTAGAGTACAACGTGTCATGGAAGACCAATAGATGCTGAAGTTAGCGTCGGATCCGAGATGGTACTTGCGAAGATTACTACACGCAATGATACTATGCTCACGGAGAAATGCTTTAACAAAAGCCTATCATTACTAAGGAGGAAATTTTGCAAGCAAAGTATCTAGAACCTATACATCAGAAGGAGGTTTATCAAGAAACCATGGAGGTAATCAAGAATTTGTAGGGTGAGATATATATTTTGAAGGAATAGCCATGGAATTTGGAACAAAAGAAGGTAGATGAGATCCATCAGTTAGATTTTGATGATTTAAAGGAGGTTTGTAAGATGTTGTGTCAAGAAAACATTATTCCTTTATTGGGGAAATTTTTAAAGGGAAACACTTTGCATGTTGGTATTGAGAATGGAAGGCAGATTTTGCATGTTAATCTCCCTCCTCATAGCTTGGATTGTGACAAGGATATTACTCTAAATGTTGTTTTGCATGAGTGGATATTGAGTAACATTTTAAAGCGATACATGAGCAAAATTAAATGGGCTTAATTTGGATGTGTGGATTCGGATGATGGGTAGACCTCCATTACAACCATATTCTAATGTGTTGTTTATGGAAAACTAGAAAAAGGCCATGCCAATTGGGCTTTTAAAAATGCATCCATTACTATATAGGGGGCCAAGTTTACTGGGGACTTTGAAGTCTTATCACTTGCAGAGGTGGATATCTCTCCAAAGACTACTTGGTTTCCCTTGATGTTATGAAAATAACATTGATCTGCACTTTAATAAGGGGTACATCAGTTTTAAGAACAAGGAGGAAAAATTTATCATCCCTTTGACAGATGGAAGATCTACACCATGGATATGTAGAGCCCTTAAGTGAAGAAGATTTGAACAAAATTTATGTGTGAACCGTTAGAGATCCAAAATTTCTTGATCCATCGAAGGAAGGATTTCTCTAGTGGGATGATGCACAATCCATAAGTGATACTACCAAAGTGTTACATGTGATAATTGGGCATATGGAACTTATGAAATGGTTGGGTGTGAAGTAAAGTCTGTTATAACTGTGTGTGTGTGTAAGTAGAGCGTAATGTTATGCATTTAGGAAACAACCAAGTACCTTGGTATATTGGTGAAGGAAACCCTAAGGTATTTCGTGAGCTATGGAGTTATAGTGGAAATAAGGAACATGTTATTTTATACTTTACGCAAGATAGAATCATTTTAGTGGATGGTTCATAGATATAACCTCATATAATGGTGAGAAGTGAGAATTACTTTCTCTACTAGATTCCTTAGAAATGATGCACCTACTCAAATGCATGATTTCCATGGTAGTGATCATGTTTAGCACCATGTTCACAAAGCTTAGAGACTTTAGAAAAAAGGGTAGGAAGCTTTACCACCTTCGTTGTGGGTGCACAAACTCTATTTCACATTGCGAGGTTGTGCATATGCATGGTATTTTTATGTGGAGTTAAATAGAGAGACCTGAAATTGGAAAGAATTGACTAAAAGTATGATTCAAACTTTTGACTATTTTTACACTAAACCTCGATCGAGATCATCTAGTAGCCAGGATGTCCCCATGAGTTACAAATGGTTATCCATTTTTACCCCCTTGGTAAAAATGGACAATCTGGAGAAAACTAAACCGATGATTGAAAAGCAGGCAGGCTTTGATCACTTTATTAATCTCAATCAATTAACTATTACAGAGAATGGGCTGTAATATTTATAGATATTGCATGACCAAATACATACGGGAGAATAAGTTGCACGCAGTGCGACCAAATGCCGAGAATGAATAAGCTTCCGATAACATCAGGAAGCAGAAATGAATAGATACAAATATATTGTTTAAAACAATATAACAGTATGAATAAAGACAAATATGGTTGATTAACCATATAACAAAATAACAATTATTATTTAATTAATTAAATAATTTAAACTATGCAGAATTAATATTAGGATAATAATATTTAATCCTAACATTCCCCCCCTTAATTGTGCATTGTCTGAAGAGATGAGGAGAGAAATGCTCTGAACAACTCGAACTTGTCACGTGCAAGTGACTTTGTGAAAATATCTGCTCGTTGTTCAGCAGTTGGACAAAACTGAAGCTGGATGTTGTGCTTCAACACATGTTCACGTATGAAATGAACCTGAACTTCAATGTGCTTTGTTCTCTCATGAAAAACTGGATTGCGAACAAGTTTGAGAACACCTTCATTGTCAACATACATGGTGGTCGGTTTGTCCTGTGGTATTCCAAGTCCTTCCAGTATGTGACGTAGCCAAATCGCTTCACAGACGACTTCTCTGCAGCAGAGCGATACTGGCTTGTGGAAGAGCGAGAAACAAAGTGTTGTTTCTTACTTCCCATGATATTGGTCCAGATCCCATAAAGAATACAAATCCAGTGGATTTTCTATCATCAATGTTACTGCGTGATCGAATCGAATATCCGATCAAGAAGAAGTTTTCATTCTTCTTGTATTCTAGACCAAGATCCTTTGATCCTTTGAGATATCTCAAAATGCGCTTTGCTGCTTTCAATGAATAATTTTGGGTTCTGCATGAACCTGGATAGATAGCTCACTACAACGGCTGATATCCGGTCTAGTGTAGGTCGGGTAAATGAGACTCCCAATCATTTGCTGCCGATAAAGAGTGGCACTTACCTCAAGAGATGGATCTGAACGAGATAACTATAATTTGTTCTCCATAGGTGTAGCAATTGGTGTGCAATCCATCATCCTAAACTTCTCGAGCGTTGTCTTGGTATATTTCATCTGAGAAACAAAGATGTGATTCTCTTTCGCCATACTTCTAGTCCGAGACAAATGCATGCATAAGCCCGAGATCTGTCATGTCGAATGATCGCTTAAGATCTTTCTTCGTTTCATCAATCATCTTCACTGAACTGCCAGTGATGACTAGATCATCGACATAAACTACAACAATCACCATCTCCCCCCTTGCTTTTTGAGGTAGAGATTGGGATTGTATGGATTTATGACGAATCCATGTTGTACGAGATGCTCATCAATCTTGATGTACCATGCCCGGGGTGCCTGTTTGAGGCCATACAGAGATTTCCTGAGTCTGCATACCTTTTCTTCTTGACCAGGTACAACATATCCCTCAGGTTGATTCATGTAGACTTCTTCTTGTAAATCTCCATTCAGGAAGGCACTTTTTACGTCCATTTGGTGAACTTTCCATCAAAGTGAAAGCAAAGCTAGAGCAAAGATCATCACGATCGTTTTGATCTTAGTTTGTGGGAGAAAATGTCTCCTCATAGTCAATGCCTTCTTTTTGTGCGTGCCCCTTTCTTACAAGTCTTGCTTTGCACTTGTCCCTTTGTCCCATCTACTTTGTACTTAGTTTTGAATATCCATCTGCATCCAATGGGTTTCTTCCCTGGTGGAAGATCAACAAGTGCCAAGTGTTATTCTTCATCACTGATTGATATTCAGAATCCATGGCATCTTTCAAGCTTTTGGTGTAGGGCTTCGGGTGTAGAGGGCTCATCGATTCAATAACTCTACTCATCAAAGCAAAGTTAACTTCTTCTCTTGCTTTTTTCTTTGAGTCCGTGGTCCGAGGGTGGATGTATCCGGTGGAGCATCCAATCTTGCATCTCGTAATGTACTTGTACACCATTTAGGCATACGTTGAAGCTGTTCCCATGGGTTGTGGTTCTATCGATCAACACCATCATCCCCATCATCACTTTCATCTTACGAGGGAACATTAGCTTCAATTTTACGGTGAGGTGAAAAATCTACATCTTGCGAGTCCGGAGGAGGAGTCTCTGCTTCCTTCTTCTCGAAAAACTCAACATCTCTGCTTGTGTAGACTTTTCTGGTCTTAGGATCCATCAATCTATACCCAAGAGTCTCTTCATTGTATCCAATGAAGATGAGATTTTGTGACTTCATGTCCAATTTATTTCTGTTCTGTTTGGGTATGTGCATGTTGGCTTTGCACCCGAATACTCTGAGGTGTGCAATGGATGGTTTCCTTTTTGACCATGCTTCTTGTGGTGTAATTCCATCAAGAGCAGTTGTGGGCGCTCTGTTTAACAAATACATTGTTGTTTTTGTTGCTTCTACCCAAAATGTCTTTGCAAGTCCGGAATCATCGATCATGCATCGCACCATTTCCATGATAGTATGATTTCTTCTCTGACAACACCATTTTTTGCGGTGTGTGTGGAGGAGGCATTTGTCGACGAATCCGTGAGTTTTAGGAAGTCTCGAACTCATCACTTTGGTGAATTCCCCCTCGATACGAGTGGAGAGTTACGATGTGACGACCAGTTTCTTTCTCTACTGCAACTTTAAACTTTTGAATGTTTCAAAGGCTTCACTTTTCTTGTGAAGACAAAAAAATCCACATTTTCCGTGAATAGTAAATCAACACAGAGCATGAAATCTGGAACCCTGAATGACTTGGTTGCATCGGACCACACAGATCGGTATGAACCAGTCAAGTTTACCATGAGCTCGAAAAGTACTCTTTTGGAATGAAACTCTGTGTTGTTTTCCTGCAAGCGGTGAGGACACTTATCTCGTATCCTTACGAAGAGATGGTAGCCCATGTACCATATTACACCCGTGAAGTGTTTGAGATATTTGAAACTTACATGACCAAATCTCGGATGCCACAACCTGGTGAGGTGGAGTTTTTAGCCACAAGTGCTTGATCATTTTTGTGAATGAAATAAAGTTGAAACATTCATCCCACATTTGAGGCTTTTGCAATTATTTTTGAGCCTCTGGATTTATCTCGAATCAAACACATTTTCTTGCTAGATTGACTATCAAAGTCAATTTTCAAGTTGTGATCTAGGAGTTGAGCTGGAAAGAAGATTCTTTGTCAACCCGGGACATATAGAACATCCGATAGTCTGCATTTGCGTGAACCAAGGGTAGAGAAATGTTTCCAATCCTCGAATCTGTATATGAAGAATCATCTCCCAACGAAACATGATTTTTCGATGGCATGTCCTCATTGAAATAAACCAGTCTGTGGCCGGTCATGTGTCGAGTGGCTCCCGAATCAACATACCAAAGCGTCACTAGATGGCGTGGATGGTTCACTTGATCGAGCAAAGCGTGAACAAGAAGTATCCATTGTTTAATGGTTCTTGTTGCTCAAACAATATTACCTTGCTGGTGGGGTCTTCTTTTCCAGTTCCCCTTTTTCTACCCGTGATAGTTGTTTGAATGTCCCTTGTAAGATTGTTGTTGTTGTGGTCCAGAATTGCTTGATGAACCTTTCTTATAAGTGTTATACCAACAATCTTGTAAGTCATGTCCTCTTTTGCAAATTGGACATCGCTTCTTCTGTTGATTGTCCCCATGATACTGATTTTGATGTGGGGACTTCTGATAGGATTTAGGTTTTCCTTTACCTTTTCCTTTCCATTTTTGATGTGAAGACAGTGCCTGCTCCTCTTCATCATCCTTGTTGTGCATTGCTTCCTCTTGTTGCAGTAGGTTTACTAGCTTGTCAAAACTAATTGTCGTATCTGACAAGTTTAGAGTTGTGACAAAAATGCGGTAAGAAGAAGGGAGAGCTCTCAGAAAAATGGGAACGAGAGATTCATCTTTGACCTCTTCTCCTAGGGCTAGAAGTGAAGCCCTCAACTCTGCAACTCTTCTTAGGAAGGCGATTTTCTCATTCTGCTTGAACTTCAATGTATGTAACTGACTCTGCAAATTGAGTATGACATTCTTGTTCTTGGCCTCATATATTGTGCTCAGCTTATCCCATGCTTCTTTTGCTGATGTGGCATCTCAAATGTGGGCTTGCACATCGTCAGACACTCCAAACAAGATGATGAGTTTTGCTTTCTACGATCGCTCTATCAAACTTTCGTTGTTGTGTTGCATCGGTTGGTGATACGGTTAGAGTACCATCCTGTCCACAACAGCCGATTTCTTCAAACTCAAGTTGTGTCTTTATTTTTGTCTTCCATGCGGCATAGTTGCTTCTCTACGAGAAATTGTGAATCAGGAAGAAAAAAATTGGGGGCATTGGTGCCCATTTTGCAGAGATCACTGACAGGGTTTGGCTCTTATCACTCCAGGTATTAGGTCTCCCAATCTATATACCGTCAGTCGATATACCGAACCTTTCTATATACGCACCCTTCCGATATACCCGTCGAGTACGTGGAAGAAGCTCGCCCTTTCTATATACGCAAAGTACGTGAAAGAGGCGTTAACGTACGTGAAAGAATTCAATACGTGGTACCAAGATAGTACTGATGGGGTCTGTGTGATTATTGACACCGGCTCAAAGAAATATCCTCATACGCGCGCGTAACTTCGCTATATACTCGGATAATTTCTCAGTCCGGATTTATGTCTTGCAATCGTTCACAGACGGATGGGATGGTTCATAGTGTGTGCACTGTGACCTTATTACTCCCCGTCGATTTATAGGGACGATGCCCAGACAACGTTGTTGCAGCTATATTAGGCGTTAAGTGCAGTAGTAGTCGTGACGGCTTTACCCGTAAGCACTTCCCAGAGGCACTGTATATACCGAACGCTGCGAATGAGATCTAGGATCTCGTGAGTGTTACAGAACCAATTTTACTATTTTTTATTACAATTCTGCCAGTTTCTGAGCAGTTACAAAGTTTTGCAGTTGACTATGGCAACCTGTAAATTAGTACAATATGCAGCAGTATACAATTTACATTCAAAAAACTGTACAATTTGAATGACAGGCAAAAAATTTCAGTTTCGGGGTCCTGGTGGCCTCCTGAGCCCAATACGACCCAAAATGCTAAAAATTGCAAAAAAAAGCTGAAAATGCAATTTTTAGATGGGTCTCCTTTGCCAAAAAATGTCTGGAATGAAAAAACAGACCAGATGGGAGAAATTTTTTTACCCTAACTTAGGGATTTCTCCGCTAAATTTAGTTAGTTGTAACTAAATTCAAAAAAGTCTGCTAAATTTAGCAGTTCCGCCAAAAATTCCGCCAAATGCAAAAGGTGAGTTTTTGAGTGTTGTTGGTGGGATTTGACCCCCAGACCTCTCACTCCCAAGGCGCATGCACTAACCAACTTGGCCACTTAAGGGCGCTTGATGTAGGAATGAACAAACTTGTATTTAAATAAAAGCAGATTTGACTCACCTCTTTAAAAATAGATGACTTGTAGAGGCTCCACGTGGCGCATGCTGGTGAAGGCGGATTTAGGGTTCATTTGGCTTGAAAAACGGATCTGAAGCTTGTGTTTTTTGTTTGCCTTTGTGAAGCCGCCTCCTTCTTTTCTCAGCCGCTTCTAGCTTTCCACGCACCGTTTGGGCCTTCTTTACCTTGCTTCCGGCCGCATTTTTTCCTTGTTGTTAACACCGTGTTGGGTGTGCAGGTCCAGCGTGAGGAGACAGATGCGTGGAGGCGGATTGTTGAGCCGATTCCTTTCTATTCTTGACCGTTTTTCTTACACTTTAGCTGTTTTTCTCCTTTATACAGGCGCGTGGAGTGTAGGCTGAGGCGTGAAAGAATATACAGGCGCGTGGACAGTTTTCCAACTCTTCACTATTTTTTTTTCTCCTTCGCTGTGCCGCCTTTTTGTATCAGGTCTGCTGTGTTTTTGTCTTCTTTTGCTAAAAACATTTTTTTCTTGTGCAGATCCCTGTGGAGTCGACTGCAGGCGTGAAAGACAAATGATCTGCTTCCTTTCTACTCTTACACCGTGTTGGGTGTGCGCAGGTTGCTCTTTTCCTCAGACTTCACAAATCCATATACATACACACAGATTTGGATGTCCAGTGGACTACTAACAATAACAGGAGCTATATTTCTTCTCTAATTTAGAGATAAAACCCGTAATGGGGTAAAAAAATACCAATAATTTTTTTAAATTTTTTTTTGAATACCTGCTGCAAATTTTGCCTGGTGCTGAGTGCACCAAAGGAAAAAAATTTGCGTTCGAACTTGGCTCCAAACAGGCCCGAAGGAAGGTTGTGGGTTTGCAGGGGGTTCTGGGAAGCTGCAGGAGGCAGCACTGGCTCTCCTTCTGGTGCAGATTTCTTCTCCATGAATTCTCCTTCTTCTGCAACCTTCTCCAACCTTGCCAGGAGCTTCAATTCACTCTGGTACCAAATGATGATTGAAAAACAGGGACGGAAGCCTGATCACTTTATTAATCTCAATCAATCAACCATTACAGAGAATGGGCTGCAATATTTATAGATATTGCACAGCCAAATACATACAGGAGAATAAGTTGCCTGAGTGCAACCAAATGCCGAGAATGAATAAACTTCCAATAACATCCTGGGAAGCAGAAATGAATAGATACAAATATATTGTTCACAACAATATAACAGTATGAAATAAAAGACAAATATGGTTGATTAACCATATAACCAAATAACAATTATTATTTAATTAATTAAATAATTTAAACTATGCATAATTAATAGTAGGATAATAATATTTAATCCTAACATAAACTTGGGTAGTTGATAGAGCTTCATGGTTGAGTTTGGGGTTTTCAGGTAAGTTTTTATAATTTTGGAGCACTTGCATAATTTTGGGGACTTGGGGGTCATTTCATTCATTTCCCTTCTTATAGAGGAAAAGGAGTTCATTTCTACCCAAATTTGAGAAAAATAAGTAAAATCAGAAAAATGTGGCTTTGGGGCACTATAATTCATTTTTTCGAACTCCCGAATCCAAGAAAATTCTAAGAAGTTAGCAAAAAATTGAGAAAAAGTCGCAGAAAAAGCCCGTGGAAAAACCGGAGAAAAAGTCCCCAAAATCAAGTCCCCAAAAAACGCCACGAACAAAGTCGGCAGAAAAAGCCATAGAACTGAATTCTATGGAAAAAGCCATAGAAAATGCATCGTAACAAAGTCCACATAACAAAGTCTCGGAAAAAGCCATAAGAAAGTTTCATGGAAAATCCTTTAACAAAGTCCATGGAGAAAACTGCAGAAAAACCAGAACAAAGTCCACGAAAAATATGTAGGAAAATGCAGAGAAAACCAAATCTGCTTGGAATGTTTGAAAAACTAGAAAATTTGTGGAACAAAGGAAAATGATAGTTTTTTGTGCGAAACTTCGAATGGGCATAACTTTTGATCTAGTGCTCGAAATTTGGCATATTTTATATCATTCGAAATGTCTCAACATCTGCTATGTAATGGGAATCATATTTATAAATTTTAATGAGGTTAGGTTAGTGAAAATAAAAGAAACATACCTAGACCCAAGAAATTAAATGCTCAGTCCCGTAAAAGGCAAGAAATGTCTAAAGAAAGCAAAATAGCCGCTCATACTTAAGACCATAACTTTTGTAATTCTCAACAAATTTTCACAAAATTGGTCTTGTTGGAATCATGACTCGAGATCGATGCACGTAAAGAAAGAAACTTGAAATTAATAAAAATTTTATTATGATTTTAAGGAAAATGTTTCACGCTCAAAATAATGTTTGAATGGGTAGTTGGGATGCATTTAATGAAGCACGGTCATCATTATTTCTCTGTTGTAGAACTTGGGATAACATAGGGAGCCTTTTGCAAGAAAAATACCATTAATTACACTCATTTATGACAACCTCCAAGTGGTTGAATATAAAAATTCAGGATTACAATTTTCCATCTCTTCCAATTTCTATAAATTGTAATCTTGGGCTCATTTGTAAAGGAGTTGGTAATTTTTCTCTCCTTCCCCACTCTCTTTCTTCCCTAGGGTTAAATGTGGAGTTTAAGCCTCCTCTCTTTGCTTTGTAATTCCATTTTATTGCCTCTTACCCACTAATTATGTACTGTGTGAACTCATGGAGCAATAAAATTTGTTTTGTGATGTATTTTGTCCATCCTTTACTTATTTTATTGTCTCTTCTTACCTCTCACCATACGGTAGGTATATTGTGAAAATCTATGATGTCTATTACAGGTTTTGGGAGATGTGTTTAATGGGTTTTAAGTCATTTTCTCTGTGAATTTCATCTTTTCGAGATGTATCTTGTCCTTTCTCTCCATTGATCACCTATCTCCACTTCAGAAGTTGTGATTATGATCAACAAATTTCTTTTCTCGTGTATCACCGCTTTGTTTTCATGCACTCTCTCTCCTGGTCCCTTAGAAATTTAGATTAGGATTAGTAAGTTTGTTTTCCTACATTATATTAGATTATGGAAGGTAGTTTAAGAGAAAGAATCATATTTCTCCTGGAGGATCATCTTAAGCCCGCAAGTCCCACAACTTGGGAGATGATCCAATTTTACCAAAACCACCGGTTTCTCATTCACACAGGCATGAAAAATCGAGGGTGCTATATTTTAGTGATAAAAAAACCTAGAAGGGAGGTTGATTAACTCTACAAAAGTCTTATATTTTCCAATTAACAAATGAGGTTTCCATTGGAGGTTCCTCTTATTGAGTTTCTTGTCGATTATTTTTGTTCTCATTTGGATCTTATGAAAAACTAATGGTATGTACCATTAAATCCTTATTTAGTGCACCATTGAAGTATGTTATGAGTTAGGTTATAGGGTTAACACCATTCATACTCATAAGAAATGTTTATTTGAGTTCAAACAAGGGATTTTGATGTTGAAACTACATTTGGATCATATGGTGTATTACCGGTAGCTTGAGGTTGACCTTAGTTTTTGACATTGATTCGCATCTTGAATCGGTGATCTATTTGACTAAAAAGAGGCCTACTTACTTGAGCTTGAGGTTGGTATGGCCTAGAACTCGTGTTTGTTTCCTCTTAATAGTTACTAGTTCATTCCCTAGGTTTTACAAACTGCTTCATAACCTCCGAAGGTCTTTGGAAGTACTTGAAGAAGTAGATTCCTCACTATTGCTTTGATTTCTAGGAGATGGAATGGGAATCAATTTTGGTGTTTGACTAGCTATGGGAGTTCCCATTTCCAGATATAGAGAAATAGGTTGACTAGGTGGTAACTTCATTGATGATGAATCAAATAGTTTTTCACCTTAATATCTATGTTATAGGATCTTGGTAGCGTTGTTCCTCCATTGATGTATCATCATTTTCATGTATGAATTCAAAGCCTTCAAGAATTATCTCAAATGCACATTGTGTAGCTGGTCTCATGGCCACTTAGATCCTATCCCATGTACTTTGAATTTTTTTTTTGAAATCCTTTATTTACTTAGTGAGAGCTCTCTTGATTGTTGTTAATTATTCCAATAAAGACCAATTGTCTTCCTTTCTTCAAATTGATTGCAGAGAGTTGTGCATAGTTGATCCCAATTTGTAATAGACCATGTCATTAGGCTTCTAAACCAATGTAAATCCTTCCCCTTAAAGGAGGATGTTAATAATTTGACTCCAAAATCCATCTCATTGATTTCGTGAATCACACAAACATTTTCAATGTCTTGGATGTGATCAATAGGTGTTGTATGATGTTTTCCTATGAAATAGAGAATATTATTCAACACCGCAATATGAATTGGATTTTGAGCATTTAGGGCAAGTGGACTACTTCCGTGAAGTTGAAAAGGGGTTTTGTGGTGGAGGTAGAGCCATTATGATTGATCTAAGGACCCTAGTTGGTGATTGAATTGTCTACCACAGGTGGAGGTGTAGAGAAAGTCCTCTTAGGTGGAGATGGTGATCGTTGTGGTCTCATTCCTTTCCGTCCTCTTGTTGGAGATAATTGTAGATATACAAATATTCCTTCCTCCCCGATCTCGACACGGTTCAAATTCTTCTCATATATTTGGGCAACCTATGCTACTACACCATTGTATTCTAACCCTTAGAGTCGTCAGATGTGTTTGGAAATTGACCTCTAAAGGATATATTTTTCCAAGTCAGACACCAAACTTGAAAAAATGAGAATGACAACCTTCAAGGACTTGTGTGCTGATTTTTAGAGGTTGAAACTTTTCCTAAACTACTAGTCCCAAAATGCGAGAGAATCTCAAAACTTCAAAAATGATTGTTAAGTGGAACATCCGAAACAACCGAATAGAGAAACCCAAAAGTTTTGTAAACATGAAATTTTTGAAATAGTACACCTCCGAATTCCAAAATTTCAAGGGGATGAAAGGTCTGAAATCCCAAATCCCAAAATCCCAAAGTGTAAAAACTCAAATTCTGAAAATCTAAGTTTTAAAAATGTAAGGATACACTTTTGAAGTTTAGCCTCTGATCTATCTATTGGTGAAATTTGTACTTATTTTGATAATGAAAAACCTTTTAAATTGATTTTGGAACTCTTCTTATGAGGTGAAAATTCTGAAATTGACAAATTTATAAGTTTGAAATCCAAATTTCTTAAAAATGCCTTCCAATTGTTTTAGAATGACTTCCTTTTCCCATTGGGAATGCCAAAAATGTTTGTGCAAAATCGCAACACCCTTAATGGTATGATTGTGAGGTGGTTCATTCGATGTGATTACACAACATGGAGCTATTCCCAAAGTGTGGGAATTTTTAATCGAGGATAGCACTCTAGAGAGAGGTGGGTTCATATTCCTAAATCTATCACCACATGCCAATTTTTAGAGAAATTAATCTAATCATACCCTAATTTATTCCAAAGCAGATACACGAATAGGCTAATTACAATAAAGTAAACCTAATCTAACCAAAGGTGATGCACCAATAAGGAATGTTGGATAATTTGCACTTGCATGGTAATGAAAACAAACAAGATTGAAGAGGATGAATACACACCATGATCAATTAATTGTTAAAAATCCATCTAAAAATAAACACAATCCATTGATATCTATAATACAATTAAAACATACACAAACAGAGTAAGCTTTAATGATTTGATAAGATAAAGACAATAATGTAAAAGATGGTTTAGGATAATCCACATGATTTGTTATATTGTGTCACAAGTTGACACAATGCATGACAAGGGACCAAGAGGCATAAAATTGCATTACAATATTAATGGGAGGCTTGAGTTGCACAATTTTTCTTATAGACAAGAAAATAAGGGATGGGCAATGGCAAAAACCCAACCTTATGAAATGTGCCTCTCCATACAATTTCTAGAAGAATTTTAAAGGGCATGAGAGAGAAAAGAAATCATAATTACTCCAAATCCCATAAAATTTAATTTTTTAATCTTCAATGAGTGCATGAAGATTTGTAAAATCTTTCCCGATTGATTTCCTTTTTTTCTACATGAAGGAACTAGCTCTGATTGCACCTAGGTCTAGTCTCTAGCTCCTGTAGCTTCATCATGACCTCTTCTTCCACCTACCTCATTAATGGAATTTACGTACTACTCACCGTTTTCCAATTTTGGAGGTCCAGAACCTCGATAACAAAATACCAATTTTACATGCTATAGGTCCCAAAATTAGATTTCTAATGACTATAATTTTGTAATAAATGGATGAGTATAATGAAATATATCACCATTTTTAGACAAAGTTGCTTGAATGGGTTTCACCTTCACCTAATCCTTTGAAAATTGATTTGGCCATCACCATTGCATTCTCCTACAAAAATCCTTTCCAATGAATTTAAGTTCACTAAATTTGGTTAATTTGTTTAAATATATTTGAGTTTGAAATTTGGGCATGCTTTTGGTCTCAAGTTTCCTCGAGCTAGTTCTCCCCTATTAACCTTGTGTTGGTACCTATAAAGCTCACTTTCCATTCAATGCAATGTGGTTCTACATGTTACGGCTTGGGGTGTTTTTAGGCATTCTTTGTCTCACCTACTCACCACCACACCCAAATCTCCTACCCGTAATGACTCCGCCAACTTGACATTCGATGCAAATGTGATAAGAGTTTTGTTATTTTTGTTTTGGGTCGGACCATTTAATTTTGGAGTTTTAAGCTCCACCCCTTCGACATTCACACCCCCAAATCTGAAACCGACAAGGTGCAACACTTGAAAATGCTAACTCCCAAACCTCAAAAATTCCAACCCTCGAATTTGATCCATGGATACCTCCAAAAATACCCCAACGTGCTAATACGCCACGGTCACTTCAAAATTTCAGGATCTTCTACTTTAGACTTCACTTTCCACATATTTCATAACTTCCACTCTTCAACATCTCAGAGGTGCTTAATTCCCAAAGTCCGAAATCATCGACTTTGGGACCCTATCATTATTTGACATGCCATGGTTGTTTCACCTTCACTTTTGCAACTCACCCACCATTTTACCACCATAAGTGTTCTTCCCTCATGATGTCACCGAGGTCACCTTGACCTCAAATTTTCCAAAACCCTCACTAACTTCCGATGGCTAACTCTGAGGTAGAAATAGACCCAACCCTTTCATGCAGGCAAACCCCTAACTCATTGTGGAGCTCGCCTTATGTACGCGAACTATACATCTAAGCTTCACTCCCGTGATTCATTTTCTTTGGCCGAGTTTTGGGAACTTGGGCTTCCCCTTCGGCCTGTGACTTTTCTTGGCTCAACCCGAGCCTTCCTTTACTCCGACTTGACCTGCCCAAACTATGAGCTCCCTATGGTTGATTTTCCCATTCAACCCACCACACACACCATCAATCTCGTTGAATCCCCAAGATTCCCCCGAAACCCATGTATCATTCGAACCGGCTCACCCTATCCAATGTAACTCTAGATTAAAGAGCAACTTAATGAGCCCCTTTCATGGCTCGGTGGCCATTTGAGGGTCCAAATGCAATTTTCACCTCCCGAGCCCTATTCATTGATTTTTTCCATTTTTTTCATGACGTAGGCCTTATTGGAAATGCATGTAAGATATTTTTAGAGCTAGCACGATTTTTCCATTTTTTTCTCATTTTAACATCGGATGTGGACCCACAGGGGCTCGTAATTCATCATTTTTCATGTTGTTCTTTAAGGATCAAAACCCGGACGAGGAAAAATTCCTTGATGTCATTTTGATCGCTAAACTCATTAAATGTGCTCTTGGTGTATTGCCCACTTCCCTTTGACACCTTTTGATACTCGATCTTGATATCATGTTGATTACATTATGGACATTATTTTGGTTTTGATTTAGTACGAGGTTAGATGTTGGACCATGGATTATTATTGATCCGATTTAGTTATGATGCATGATGATTATTAGAGACACTTCATATGTGGATAATGATATACTATTTGACATGGATATATTATGAATGTTGTCCAGATATGTGATTTTTGGTATTGTGAGTAGACCTAGAAAATAAAAATTATATGATGATGATATAGTTGTTGATATAAATTGTAAGTGAAATTGTTATTTGCCTTGATGTTGTTGTGATTCATATGTATAGATGATTTTGTGATTATATTTATATCATGTTGGATGTTCCGACATGGCCATGAGGCCGAAGGAGGTATTTGTGTTTTGTAGGTTAAACTATCACAAAAACATCGAGGATTCGAGACCAACAACATTGGAATTCTAGATGAATTCAAAAAGGTCACCATGGCAACATGTTTTGTGTGTGTTTTTTTATAGGGATTCCCATGGGGGGGAATACCTTTGAATGTGACCAAGGGGTTTTATATATTTATTAATGTGGTTTCTTTTAGTAATGTTTTCATGTGTTTATTTTGTGGTGCTTTTACCCTTTTCATTAGTTATAAAATGTTGTGTTAATGTTGTGAATAATCATGTTGTTAAAGTAAACAAATAAATATGTCATAAGAAAGTAATTAGTGAAGTGGTTGAATTTTGTATTGAATATTGTAAGTATGTGTAAGTGACTTTGTAAGTGATGTGTAAGTTCGGTAGATGATGACACGTGTTCCTCCTCTCTCTCCTTGTGTTTGTTGTATGGACACAACCTAACTATAGCTATGATTGTGTTTGGCCTTGTCGAAGTGGTGGTGGGATGATTCAGATAGAGATGATGAATATTGTACTATTGATATGTTAATTTGTGAGATGAGGCTCGATGTTTCGAGTGCCAAAGAACTCCTTAAGTACCCCTAGGTGGCGGATAAGGCCACACAATATCGTAATGTGATATTATTATATGTTTATTTTATTTGTAAATCGAACTTTTAATTTATTTCGTAAGGACCATCAATTTTCTTGATTGTCATGTTTTACATTTTTGGGCATTTCCTTAGTTTATGGTACTAACACAAGGATTTTGGCATTAACTATGGCTATTTGGCCATTTGTTTTTCTTGGTTTTGGATCTTCTTTTAAATTTTTAAAATTTTCTTGCCTTTCCCAAGGCTTGTACTTTGCTACTTGACATTTTGATTGCATTGCTATGTTGGTTCTATTGTCATGATGTGTGGAAGAGGGTCATGGGATGCACCATAAAATGGTTGGACCTATGGACCCGCTTCGTTGTATGGGGGTATGCCCTAAGGAGTTATAGATAACTAGCGGGTTGTAGAACCACGAGTTATTATGTCACTTAGGTTAGGGTGTCCGGACTCTTTGTGTATAGGGCCATAGGGAAATCGGCCTCCTTGAGGGAGGCATAAGAGATGTGTGTGTGTGTGTGTGTGGTTGATGCTCTAGGAGATATGCTGAGTTATTGTGATGTCTTGGGATTGGTCCTATGATGTATGTGATACTCATGTTATTTGGATTTGTTTTGTGATGTTATGGATATGGCATTGATGTCCTTGCAGGACTGTATGTACCAAGTTATGTGAAATATTCACCCGTGGAATTGAGGAAATGTTTGGTTGTTGTAGTATGCCTTTGTTCGAGTATTCTCTACATCAGTCTTAGAAGTGTGACAAGTACTATGTTATGGGGACCATGCCTTTTCTCTTCCATGGTTGGATAAGATCTCGTGGTGTTCTACCATCTTGAAAGTATGTAAAAAAAAATTATGCCTATGAATATTTAGTGTTGTGTATGACCCTAGTAGGGTGTTGTGACAATAGTTCGGTTGGGCACCCAAAAGAATGAATAAAAATAAAACTCTACAACCATTAAATTTTAAAGAAATTGATTTAAGAATGATGTAAACAGAAAGAGACTAATTAAATAATGAATAAGAGGGAATTTCCAATCTTCATAGAAAATTGAAAGTTAAAATTTCTGCCAAATCTTTCCAAGGCCACCACGTGGCCGTTTTTTAAAGATCGAAATATTAACCACAGAGTGTACCTTCACCTCATCATGTAAATTTTGGTAGACATTTATAACAATTACACTAAATAATAACGTTTCATTATATTTTAATCTTATCCAAATTGGTTTGTTTGTGGTATGCGATGTGATAAATAAGGAAGAGTAATACAAGTGTGATTAGAAGACAAGTGTATATATGTGTGATGAAGTTGTTACTTTATTGTATAGATGATGATGTTGTCACTGTGTATGTGGTTAATTTATTAATGTGACTATGGATTGTGGATTACGGTATATGGTATATGGTTACTTAGTTGTGTTATTATTCCGTGTATGCCTACTTGGGTTTGTCGTGTTTAATAATTTAATGTAGATAAATCACAAATTTTCTTTCAAAACTTGTGTATTCATTTCATAATTATGTTTGAATGGTGACATATATTAAAAATATTATTTGAATGTTAACAGATATTAATCAGGTTGTTTGAATATAGGTTTAATTATATGACAGAACAAAAGAAGGTTGGAAAGCACAAGGCATCACCAAAGGTGTGACTAACAGATAACACAAAATTCTATAGTGTCAGTACTAATGTGTTCAGAAAGACTGTAGAGAGCCCTGAAAATGAAGATGTCAGAGTAGAATAAGAAGATGAGTCGTCCCCGTCATTTTGTATGGAAATAGAATTGAAACTTGTAATGAATAAGACAAAGTTTTATAAAATTGAGCGTTAAAGAATTAGACTGCAATATTTAAATTTGTAAAAAAAAAAAAGAGTTATTGGACCAATTACTAGATGCTTCCTCGAGGAAGATGTCGAAAAACATCGTGCATTTTTCAACATGGAAAAACACACTCGCTTTTAATCGCTTTAGAAAAATTCAACCTCTCTCCACCCGATAGGTAGTTGATGTGGATTCAATGTATACTAGGAGAAGGAAAAGCACCTCGGGTTACACCTTTGGAGAACAGGATTGCGTTTTCAAAATTATCAAAACACCATGCGTTTTTAACTCGCAAATAACACACATTTTTTTTCATCACTTTGAAAAATTTCAACCCCTCTCCACCTGATAAGTAGTTGATGTGGAGTCAATTTGACAAGGAGAAGGAAAAGCACCGCGGGTTACACCTTTTAGAGAACGGGATTGTGATTTTAAAAATGCTTTGAAAACACCAAATCTGCTTTTTCAACGTGGCGAAAATCACACTCTATTTTTCATTGCTTTCAAAATATTCAACCACTCTCCACCTGATAAGCATTTTATGTGGAGTCAATGTTTACAAGGAGAAGGAAAATCACTGTGGTTTACACCTTTTGGAGAATGGGATTGTGTTTTTCAAAATGTTGAAAAACACCATGCATTTTTCAACTTGGTGACTAACACACTCTGTTTTTAATCACTTTGGAAAAATTTAACCCCTCTCCACCTAATAAGTATTTTATGTGGATTCAATGTTTACAAGAAGAAGGAAAATCAATGAGTTATGCCTTTCGTCAGAGAACGGGATTACGTTTTTCAAAAATGTGAAAAACACCGTGTGTTTTTCAACTTAGCGATTAACATACTCTATTTTTCATCACTTTGGAAAAATTCAACCCTCTCCAGCTGATAATTAGTTGATGTGGAGTCAATGTTTACAAGGATAAGAAAAAGCACCATGGTTACACCATTTGGAGAATGGGATTGCAATTTTCAAAATGCTTTAAAACACTCTATGTTTTTCAATGTGGAAAAAAACACACTTTGTTTTTCATCGGTTTGGAAAAATTCAACCTCTCTCCACTTGATAAGTATTTTATATGGAGTCAATGTTTACAAGGAGAAGGAAAATCACCATGGGTTGCACCTTTGGAGAATGGGATTGTGTTTTTCAAAATGTTGAAAAACACCGCGTGTTTCTCAACATGGCAGAAAACACACCATTTTTCATCGCTTTGAAATATTCAACCCTCTCCACCGATAATTATTTTATGTGGAGTTAATTTTTACAAGAAATAGGAAAATCACCGCAGCTTGCACTTTTTTTAGAGAACGGATTGTGTTTTTTTCAAAGTGCTTGAAAAACACCGTGCATATTTTAACTTCGCTTAATAACACACTCTATTTTTCAATACTTTGGAAAATTCAACCCCTCTTCACCTGATAAGTATTTTATTTGGATTCAATGTTTACAAGGAGAAGGAAAAGCACTATGGGTTACACATTTTAGAGAACGAGATTGTGTTTTTAAAAATGCTAAAAACACTCATGCGTTTTTTCAATGTGGCGGAAAACACACTCCATTTTTCATCACTTTGGAAATATTCAACCCTCTCCACCTGATAAATAGTTGATGTGGATTCAATATTTACAACAAGTTGGAAAATCACCACGGGTCGCATCTTTTGGAGAACGGATTGCATTTTTAAAATGCTTTGAAAACACCGTGTATTTTTCAACGTGGAAAAAACACACTGCTTTTTCATTTCTTTGGAAAATTTAAACCCCTCTCCACCTTATAATTATTTTATGTGGATTCAATGTTTACATGGAGAAGGAAAAGCACCACGGGTTACACCTTTTGGAGAATGAGATCGCATTTTTCAAAATGATGAAGAATATCGTGCTTTTTTCAACGTAGCCGAAAACACACTCCATTTTTCATCGCTTTGGAAATATTCAACCCCTCTCCACCTGATAAGTAGTTTATATGGATTCAATGTTTATAATAAGTAGGAAATACGCCGGGTTGCACCTTTAGGAGAATGGGATTACGTTTTTGAAGTGCTTTGAAAAATACTGCGTGCATTTTTCAACGTCTTTGAATAACACACTCTATTTTTCATCACTTTGGAAAATTCAACACCTCTCAACCTGATAAGTATTTTATGTGGAGTCAATGTTTACAAGGAGAGGGAAAAGTCGTAGGTTACACCTTTTTGAGAACAAGATCGCTATTTTAAAAATGTGAAAACACCGTGCATTTTTAAACGTGACAAAAAACACCCTGCTTTTTCATCACTTTGGAAAATTCAACCCCTCTCCACTTGATAATTACTTGATTTGAATTCAATTTTTACAAGGAGAAGGAAAAGCACCATGGGTTACACCTTTGGAGAATGGGATTACGTTTTCAAACCGGTGAAAAACATCATACTTTTTTCAACGTGGCAAAAAACACACCATGTTTTTCATCTCTTTGGAAATATTCAACCCCTCTCCACCTGATAAGTAGTTTATGGGGAGTCAATGTTTACAACAAGTAGGAAATGCATCGTGGGCTACACCTTTTTGAGAAGGGGATTGCGTTTTTTCAAAGTGCTTTGAAAACACCGCATTTTTCAACTTGGTGAGTAACACACTGCTGTTTTTCATCGCTTTAGAAAAATTCAACCCTTGCCACCTGATAAGTAGTTGATGTGGAGTCAATGTTTACAAGGAGAAATAAAATCACTGCGGGTTACACCTTTTAGAGAATGGGATTGCGTTTTTCAAAATGCTGAAAAATACCGTGCATTTTTCAACGTGGTAGAAAACACACTCCGTTTTTCATCGCTTTGGAAATATTCAACCCCTCTCCACCTGATAAGTATTTTATGTGGAGTCAATGTTTACAATAAGTAGGAAAATCACCACAGTTGTACCTTTGTATAACGGGATTGCATTTTCAAAATGCTTTGAAAAAACACCATTGTCCATTCGCATATAGAGAAATTTATAGCTTGAAAAACACCATAGCCTGAAATTTATCTTGAAATAAAGAATGAAGAGCTTGAATGGATTTTCATATAGATTGATTGGAATTAGAATCAAGGAAGTCCGTAGATTGACGACTAAAAATAGCATTGACTTATGATTATTACATATATTTGAGCCTTATGATTATTAAGATTTAGCACTTTCTAGTACCTTTAGCAGCTTAAGCTTCATATTACAAATCAAGCACTTACAACCCACTGACATCACATTCCTTACAAATCTTGCAACCGAGCACGATGGAGGCATGTCTACACTAGAGGGAATCTTACACACTGAGCCTATTTTGATCGTTATCTTTAATACATTATGACTTCTTACAGTCTTTTATCGTCGAGGTTCCTACCTCATTGGGGGTATGCATACACTAAGGGAATCTACATAGGCGAGATTATAATAATCATATCTTTATACACAAGTCCATTATATACACTATACAACTATGATTTATCTTACAGTGATTTATTCCTTACTACATGTGTTATATCATGATTTGTTTTATTCTTGTGTTACTTACTTCTATAAAATGATTTAACCATACTTCATGATTACTTGTATTTATCACTTATTGTTCATGTTTTTATTACATATTGTTATAATAGTTAACTACTATTAACCCTGGGATCCTATTTTGGCCATCTATTATTGTTTCTTATAAGATTCATTTCCATTTTTGCTTATATTTATTTAATGATTTCATGTATTGCATGATTTGATAACTCTAGGCACTTGTATGTTGTATACATTGTGATAATCTTTGCTTTGAATGCTCTATACATTTTTGTCTTCCATTCTCTATGATTTTTATGCTCTATGTTATGTTTTCTCCATGAACATATAAGATCCATATTTTGTTTCCTCTATGTACTTGTATGCTCTATTTTGTGATTATTTTATGCACTTGTATGCTCTATGATGTATTTTCTCTATGCACTTGCATGCTTTATTTTGTGTTTTATCTATGAAATTGTATGCTTTATTCCCTTTTTCCTCTATGTTATATTTTCTCTGTGCACTTGTATGGTCTATGTTGTGTTTGGTCTATGCATGTGTGTGTTATATGTTGTATTTTTTCTATGAACTTGTATTCTCTATGTTTTGTGCACTTGTATGCTATATGCTCTATTTTATCTATGTGCATGTATGTTCTATTCTTTGTGAACTTGTATCATTTATGCTCTATTTTATCATATGCTAATGTTATTCTATGTGGGATGTTTCCTTTATTATTTTATTTATACTCACACAAAGAGAGACTATCACCCCTATTTTTTATGGACACATTACTTACTACATATTTAGATCAGAATAAATATCTTATGATGCATTCGTTAATATATCTCTTTCATTACACATTTCTCATTGCACTTTTAAAATTATATCATTGCTTATCACACAATTTCCCTAGCATATTTAGCATTACACTTATATTTCTAGGAACAATGGATAAATACATACTTGTTTTTGTACACATATGTTAACAAATAACATTGGTCAAGTCAATCATGTATTTATAAGTGATGTATGTTTATGATGAGTTTTTCATGTCATGTTGTGTCATGTGATGTCTCTGTTAGAATATGCAAAGAGAAGAAAGAATACGAAGGAAAACTACATTGCCCAAATGATACACGGGAAGAGGTTTATTTATTCGAGAGAGAGAGGTGGTTGAACAGCTTACAAATAAACAACTACATAACTGTTTTTAGATTCTATATAATGTGTTATATTTTAGCACCCCTATTAATGACTAAACCAGAAACAAGACAAAGTTTTTCCCAAAATTTTACAAATTTCCTAAAGCCCATATGTTTAGTCATTACATTTACAGATTGTGCCATAAGTTGTACTTTAAAATCAGCAATCCTTGATCTGTGTTGCGGTTGTCGAATGAAGAAGAACCAAAAACAAAAATTTGGTCCCATGAACAAAAGACAAGTGGTCCATTTGGCTCTCTATTACGTGATTAATTGACGAGTGATGAATCACCAATGGCTAAGAGTGTCACCCCATCTCCAGAGTGCTGAAATTAGAACCTCAAAGATGTGGATTGAAAATCTATTCCCAACTTTGTGTAGCTGCCTGGAGTTTGTACAAAGACTCAATTATCCTGTGATCGAAGTCACCTTGATCACGTCCTTGCACCACCATGTAGTGCTCATCCAAATTTTTCAAGAAGAGGAATGTGACCATCTGTGCAGTGTAGGAGTTAGAACCAACTCCACAATAGTAGGAGAAATAACCATCTCCATCTCAAAGAAGGTGGTCTCCATCTCAATAGGAGAAATAACCATCTCCATCTTATCTATTTGTTCATCTATCCCCTATGTTGGGAAAGATCCTTCACAACACAATGAACAAATTGTTCATGCTCTATTGTCCTTCGAGCAAGAACCTCTGAGTGAGTGGTCGGGCATGCCATCTCACCATGTACCGTCAATGCATTTGAAATAGTGGAGTCTCCATCCACAACAAATTGCTCTTCGTAATGAGAAAATCCATCCTCCCAAGGCATGTTTGCCTCCCATACACCTAAGTATAGTGGATATTCCCTCCACAATAGGTGCATGAGGTGACCGTATCCAAGTCAACAAATTTGTGAGGAATGGCTTCCTCCCAAGGCATTATAGCCTCCCGCACATCCTAAATGGTGGAGATGTCCTCCACTTGTGCATTCATGTTGATCACGGCCGGATCATCAACAAGCCAACACCGACCACCTACCCCAATACCAAGGGAAATTATCATCTCTCTGTTTCACATCGAGACAACACACTTCTTTCCACATAAATCCACAGAAATACTAATATTTTCAATAATTGATTTAATAGATAGAACATTATTTTGTAAAGAAGGTACATATCTAACATTCCATACCAACAATTTATGAGCATTATTCAATACAATGCATATATCTCCTATCCCTTCTACTGCAAGTGATTCTCCTTCACTAGTACTACTCGATTCAAAAATATATTTGCACAGAAATGAAACATACCTGGCTCCCTATGACATGAAAAGTGTATGACGCTTTTGATTCAATAATCTTAGCAATCGGTATCACTGTCATTTGAGCATGATGTCCTAAGACAATAAAGAGCATACTCAAAGCATCCAAATCCCGCTTTTCCGCAATTGCCACACATGTTCCTCATTACATGGCTTTTTGTTCTGCTTCGAAAGATCATACATCCGCTTCTGACAATCCTTCTTGAGGTGCCCAACCTTGTGACAGTAATAACATGTGACCTGATATCGAGTGGAAGACTCACCAGATTGACGTTTCCACTTTCCCTTTGACTGAGTGACAAGAGCACTCTCTGAATGGTCACAATTAGATTCTGCCTGAAGTTGTCTCCATTCCTTTTGCAATAGGTAGGAACTCACCTTGTCAAACATGAGTGTTTGACTTTCACCATTAAATGGAGTGCCTCCACAAATGACTCATACAAAGAAGGTAAGTTGTTCAAAACCAGAGCCACCATATCATCATCGTCCACCTTTTTATTGATGGAAGATAACTGGTCTCGGAGATCTTTCATCCGAAGTAGGTGCTCAGACAGTGATCCACCTTCTTGTAACTTTATGGAAAAGAGCATATTTTTCAGGTATAAAACCCGACTCTTCTCTAACGTCTGATATTTATCCCTCAGACTGGCCCACAACGTGCTTGCCACAATGGCATTCCGCACTTCTAGTATCAAATCATCCGACACCAATAACTTGAGAAGCAATAATGCTTCCTTATGACATTTGTCATAATCCTCGAAGTTCATCGTTGGTCGACTTTCATCACCCTTGATTATTTTATCACAATCACGAAACTCGTGACTGTTAAAATCTTATGGCTCCATACATTGAAATTAGTGCCCGTTAATTTTTGTGTCTCCGGCAAAGTTAAGTGTGATATGTTTGCCATTTTATTATCCCAAAATAATGGAAATAATAAAATAAAAGTTTGCCACACCAATAAAATAATGTATTATCCCACCAACTGTTACTTATTCCAATAAGTAATATTAAATTAAATTACTTTATGCAAATATGTGGCTGTGGGGAAAATATCTTATGTGGCAGGAAAATATTAAAACACCACCAAATAGTTTTATAAAAATAAAACTCTCCACGACTTTGTTGTTCGCAAGTTTTACCTCTGCCACGATTTTGCTCTGGTTGCTCCTCTCTCCATGAGTTTGCTGATGGCCATGATTTTTTTGTTGCCGTTACAATTTTCTACAAGAATGTGAAATCGCCCACGATTTTTTTGCAAGCAACAGAAACTTCCACGATTTTGCTTGCTACCACGATTTCCATGACTTACATTTTTCTTTCAACTAGTCACATTTTCTTCTTGTTTGCCCCCGTTTCTGGTGAAAATGGCCACGATTTTTGCAGGATTTGTGTTGGCTTCCTCACATATTCCTCCAAAGAAAGTCTCGCCCTAGATCTCACGTATTCCTCGAGCAATGTTAGAATATGCAAATAGAAGAAAGAATACGTATAAGGCAAACTGCACCGCTTAAATGATACAGTAGAGGTTTATTTATTAAGAGAGAAGTGGTTGAACAGTTACCAACCGAACAACTACATAACTATTTTTACATTCTATATAATGTGTTATATTTTAACAATGTCGTAGGTCACTATGAATCCATTAGGTGTTGAGTCATCTATTTTTTTCATACCACTCTTCTAATCACTATTATATTATTGGTGAATGACTAGAATGTTATCATGATATGTCTCACACTTTTAATGATACATATTATTTGTGCTAACATCCTTATATCTTATGAAAACTACTCATTTTACCATATCATTTGATATATTAGATATGGTTTTACACTATTGATGTTATTTCTTATTATATGACTAATACTTTCTCTTTTGAGCTAAGTGGTCATTTGCAACATCCCTCATTTCAAAAGCGGGGTATTGTGGGACTTTTTAAAGTTCATGTAGATTATAAATACAACACTTTATTTGACATTGTATGATGGAATCCATAGTTATTTTTATCACATTGCAATATTTTATACATATTTAATTATGAATTATACACTACATTATGGCATATACACCAAGATCACAAATGATTTGGCTTAGTGGCAATCTTAATTACACACATATTGGCTCATTGGCATGCTCGATTATACAAAAATGACTCAAAGGTAGGTTCAATTGCACACATGTTAGATCAGTGGTAGTCTCAATTGTACACAACTTGGATCAGTGGAAATCTCATATGATACAGTGGCTCATGGAAAGCTCAAATTCTAAAATTTTCAAATAAAATATTCACATCCTTTACATTGAAAACTAGGGGCATATGTGTGTGATTAATTGATGCTTTAATTTTAGTTTTTTTATTTATCGATTTTACAAGAATATTTTATTATGAATTAGTACACACTTTTACCTATGGCTTATATGTTTACATGTACAACCCAAAGAAAGAAGAGAACACACACATTTTATTCTCATGCACACCACATCATTTAAGGAAGTTTGCATTTATAGTTCATTTATTTTAATCCAACAATTTTTTATTACTATGGAAAATAATAACATTTATCCCTTATTTAGAATGACAAGATTCAATTCATAGCTACCACTTGAGATATGCCTTGAAATCATAGCTAATGATAGGACACAAAGGAATTGACAAGATCTTCTAAACATGTAAATTGGATTAAAGCACATGAACTCCCACGTGCCTATGATTGATGAGCTACTGCAATACATTTTTTAAATGTTAAAATATTGCATTGGTAAACATAAGTGGTTTATTTTCAAGGATCTGCATCTTTGTGTGGAAAAATCTTAATATAATTTTAGTTATGGAGGCTATCTCATCATCTAAAGGGTTCAATTTCACAAATCTATCCTCGAAAAAATTTAAGGAAAACCTTCAACATTGATGGCATAGATGCGGACATAGAGGATTCATATAGCTACTAATCCTTGATGATATTTAATTTCCATGGCTGACCAAGTCCATGATCAGGTATCATTTTACCACTAAAATGGCTAAAATTATGCCTATGAACTATACTTTTCAATGCTTCCTTCAACCCACTTTCCTTGTCAAGTACAATCTTCCTACTCAGTCCCTAAACCTATTTTTCTTGCAAATCATTCTATGATCTCTCTCCCTCAATCCAATTAAGTTCCTTTTTTCCTCTAAAGTTGAATTTTACCTTCCCATAGTATTCCATTCCTATTCAAGGCCCCTCTAATCTTCACCTAGACAATATTTAGGCCCTCTATACTATGGTTGACATGATAGAGAGGAAGGTATAACCCCTATCTGCTAAGTGCCCCTAAATGGAGGGGTAGGCATAAGAAACTATAAATTTTGAATCTTACTCAAGTGATCATTAAACCACAAGCTAAACTAGGAAAGAGAGTCACCGAGTCTTTCATGCAGTTGGTTTGGATACTAGAGAATGGTTAAAATCTAATCATAACTAGTAGGGGCTATAATATTGTTGATCAATGTTTTTACACATTAATAAAAAACTTATCAAAATAGGGGAAAGGGGGGGTTTAATTATCTATCCCATTTTAGAACCCTAGATGGACATGATGATTTAAGGTACAAATTACTCTAGGATGTATAAATTCTATTGGGTACATGTAGCCTAGTGTTAACTTACGGAGTGACCGATGTGTCTAGACAAACCACCTATTAGGATTCAAGATATGAGTTCAAATAACTATTATTTTGAAACTTTTAGCTTACCCTATGAATATTCACAATGATATAAACCTAAGTGATTGTGATTATCAAAAAACTAAAAAGGAAGAAGGGTAGGGTAGAAAATGATACTAGTATCTCCTTTATCTTATAAATATTGTAAACACATTTTATCTCAGTCAAGCACACATACAACCTGAGAAAACTAGAATTAGTGTTAACTTGGTTCTTTTTAAACTCCATGAAATCAATCTAAGTAAGAAACACATAAAAGAAACCACAATTCTCGCATCTTCTAAGAAAATAAAAATAGTTCATCTACAAAGCATATATAAAAGGTTTACCAACTTAATATTGTTCAAGTTAATAAAATTACACACACAAACAAACTAATTATCACTTTCAAACATTCCTAAACCACTGAAATATGAAATATTTCATAGCACATCTACAAAATCAATCATTAGAAGCATCACTAATGAGAATAAGATCAACATAGCACAATATATTACCCTGCAACTTCGACTGAGAATCAAAGTGCAAACTCCACTTAATAAACCAAAAGAGATTACTATCTAGGTTTGAAGACATGAATCAATAATCAAGAAATAAATTATAACTCACAAAACCAATTGAAAGCTAAAAGATTCCCTTTATGTATTAAATTCAACACCAGATAATTTTACAATGAAATTACACAAATTTATAGAAAAATGGATTTCTCCATAATCTCTACATGTTTTGAAACTTCCCAAAATATTTAATTTAATCCTAAGATAGCTAAAAATAAAACAACTAAAACTAAAACAAACCTAAACATAACAATATGGGAACATGCTCCCATTTTAATTAATTTGATCCCAAAATAAACCAGTTTACCCCTTTTCTTGACTGTATAAATCTCCGAATTTGAATTTTCATACTCATAATCAAGCTAAAATAAGCTCAATTTATATTTTACATATTCATTTAACTAATTTAGCCCCAAACATTTCTCCAATTTTTGCTTCAAAACCTCTACATGCCCTTCCCCTTATTTCTTGAGTTTTTGTTCTTCTCATAGTCTATTTTAACAAAACTAAACTTATACTAAACTTATAGAAAATTAAACTCATACTAAACTTATAGAAAACTAAACTTATACTAAACTTATAGAAAACTAAACTTATACTAAACAAACAATATAATAACAAATTTTAAATTATAACATATAATAATAAAAAAACTTAAAACCTAAAGTCTATAAATCTAAATACCACGAACCATTAACTTTGCTCTCCAAATTGACAAGTCATGACGTCTAAAGGTAATTTATTAAAAATCATAAAATCAAATGAAATGGCGGGGGTTTGACAGCAAACATGGGTTTGCACTGTAAGCATTAACTGCCCCCACGTGCGTTGCCCCGCTGGCAAGAAAGATAGCTCATGAGTATTAATTATTGCAGGTTTGAATCAATGCAAGATCTCATACGTACTTTGATCCTCCGGCACTGACAAAACTCTGTCACGCGGTCCTTTTCTTGCCACATCATATTTTTGCATGGCCATTTATGTGTTGCATGCATGTTTTTACGGGGAGCGCACCATTCATGGGGTAAATTGAGTGGAGGGTAGCCGTCACCGTTCATGACATGGCTCTGACAATGTGTGTCAGAAAAGCCAGTTGCCCTGTACGGTGAAGCTGCATATCCGTGGCTTGGGAGGAAATATCGGCTCTGGTGGAGATCAACGGCTCCACATGAGTCTTGCTTCGTTGTCCCGTGCCTCTCTTTTGTTGATATTCTAAGTTCTAACCATGTCAAAGGCCTTTTGGACTTTGCCATTGAAAAAAGGCCGTTCAGAATAAATATAAGATCTCTTTTCATAAAATAAAAATAAAATGAAATATATATATATATATATATATGTGGCATATTCTTAACTTTAACGCTAAGGCTGTAAGTACTGAAGATGTAGCATCTTAGAAACTGTGAATAGACATTTTGCGAGGGTTAAGCTTAGGTAGAGAGATATGAGTAGCATCTTGGAAAGCAAAAATCCAAGACGTTGATTGTCATTGTGAAAGACTGAAGACTATTACGACATCTTTACAGGCTGTCTTTGGACAAGGTGGGTCTTTCTTTAGTCCTTTGGACTGCTTAGTCTCGTGAATGTTTTTAAAGTCTTTCATTTCATTCCACAAAGTTTCAGAAATCATCATAATAATCCAAGACTCCAAGACGACTGATTGTGATTGCGATTGAACATTACCACATCTTTACAGGTTGTCCGTCCCTTCCACGCGGTTTCCTAACAATAATTACAACCACTTGAACTTTCCGTGTTCGGTTCAAAGTTCAAACCAATTCTTTTGACAAAGGAGTTTATCAGCTTTCTGCGTTCCTTCCACGCAGTTTCGTAAACAAAAGTTAACACAGCCAGGGCTCCTTCTTATCTCGATTACTCCCGAGTCCCACTCTTCTGACCAAGTTTTTTAAAGCGCTTTTCACCTCCGCGGTTCATACACTGCTTTCGTTCTCTATGTTGGGTTCATTCCAATCCCATGGCATCTACTTCTACCAGTGTCGGGCAACCAGATAATGAGATTACGCCTACTTTTGATGGAATTGCACCCACCTCTGCATCTGCATCTGCATCTGCTTCATCCTCAAAGCCGCCTTACGATATATTTATTAACCACCGCGGGCCCGACGTCAAACACACGCTGGCCAGCGATATCTACGATGCCCTCAATGCCATGGGCCTCAAGGTTTTCTTGATTCAGAAGAGCTCGATTTGGGGGACTTCTTGCCTGCAGCAATCCAAGAAGCAATGCATACTGCTTCGCTGCATATAGCAATCCTTTCCCGCCGTTATGCACAATCTCCCTGGTGTTTGGCGGAGCTATCCTTCATGCTCAAAACTGGCACACCAATTATTCCTATTTTCTACCATGTTCAGCCTGACGATGCAAGATGGGTGGCTAAAGGAAAAGGGATCTATGTAGATGCCTTTTCGGAACATGTAAAGAAGGGTAGATACACCACACAAAAGCTTGACGAGTGGAAGACTGCACTGCACAACGTCTCATATTATACCGGTGAAATAATTAATGATAATGAGTAAGTAGCACAAACTGTGTCCTGCTATTCTTTAAAATTATTAGCACTCTTAAATAGAACACAGAAATGTAACTGCAGGTTTTGATCTATTTTTATTCTTATTTACTTGTGCTCTACTAAATCAAAGAATACAATCTTTATAGAATAACAGTAAATAGAGTCTTATTCAAACTCAAACTCAAACTACCCTATCTCTACTCTTCATCCTACAGATGGACAACATATGCCAGCACGTACACATATCATCTAATGTGCTGTCAATTACAAAATAACTTCCCTAAATGCTAGCTACAGAATCCTAAATGCTAGCTACAAAATCCCTAAATATTAGGCTAGAATTTCTGCATGTCTAACACTCCCACTTAGCCAAATATTTGTCAACCAGCTTGTATCACATCGAATCCTTATTTGCAAAACTCAAACTTATTTCTTGGTAATGCCTTTGTCAATGCATCCGCCACCATCATTTCAGTTGCACAGTACTCCATTTTGATAGTGTTGTTCTCAATTTGTTCATGGATGAAATGATATTGTATCCCTATATGTTTAACTCTCCCATGATACTTCGAATTCTTCGTCATGGCTATGCAACTTTGGCTGTCACACTTTAATATTGTTGGTTGGGATTGAGTAACCTCGATGTCCTGCAACAATCTTCTCAACCAAATCAATTCTTTTGCAGCTTGACATGCTGCTATATATTCTGCTTCTGCACTGGAGAGAGAAACAGTTCGTTGTTTCTTACTTGCCCATGAAACTACACCTCCACCAAGGATAAAACAGAACCCTGAAGTTGATCTCTTACTATCAACATCCCCTGCCCAATCTGCATCACAATATCCAGTAAGTTGTAGAGATTTTTCTGAACTCCCACTGAATCTTATTCCATGTTTAGTTGTTCCTTGTAGATATCTAAAAATTCTTTTAACTGTTGCCCAATGTTGTGGTCCAGGATTGCTGGAATATTGGCTCACAATACTTACAGCATGTGCAATATTAGGTCTGCTAGAAACCATTGCATACATTAGGCTCCCAACAACATTTTGATATGGAACCATACTCATATAACTTTCTTCTTCTTGTGTTTTGGGACACATCTCTAGTGAAAGTTTGTTTCCTACTTCTATTGGAGTACTTATTGGTGTCAATTTTCCATCCCAAATTTCTTGAGAATGTTCCTAATGTACCTTTCTTGGCTAAGATGGATTTTCCTCTTCTCCATATCTCTTAAAATTTGAATGCCCAAGCAATAATGAATCTCACCATGATCAGTCATCTCAAATTCTACAGCTAATTGAGACTTAAACATGCCTAACATCTTAAAATCATTACTCATAATGATGGTGTCATCAACATATAAGGCTAAGATGACTAGAGACTCACCAATATGCTTTATGTAGACATTTGAATCAGCATTACAAATTACATATCCTTCATTTTGGAGAAACCCATCAATACGCTCATACCATGCTCTTGAAAACTGTTTCAGTCCATACAATGTTTTTTGAAGCTTGCATACTAGCTGATCCTTTCCTTCTTGTATGTAGCCTTCTAGTTGTTCCATATAAACTTCTTCCTTTAAGAATCCATTTAAAAATGCGTTTTTATATCTAGGTGATGTACATGAAGATCCAAGTTCACGCCACTTTGCTAATAGAATTTCGATGGATATTATCTTGACTACAGGATAAAAGGTGTCATGATAATCCAAACTTGCAATTTGGGTGTAACCTTTTGCCACCAATTGAGCCTTGTAGCGGTCTATCGACCCATCAGACTTGTAATTTTGTTTGAATAACCACTTGCACCCAACCACTCTTCTTCCAGGTGGAAGAATCGTGAGTTCCCATGTTTGATTTTTTATGAGCGATTCATATTCAACATCCATTGCTTGCCTCCAATCTACATCGCATAAATAATTTGAAGTGCTTCTTGAATCTTGAGTGGTTCATCAACTTCTACACTAAGTGCATATGATTCCGATGCCTTTTGAGTGGGTTTCCATAGTCTTGTTGATCTACGAAACTGCTGCTCTCCTTGTACATCTCCTAGGGGT
Organism: Taxus wallichiana var. yunnanensis; assembly: GCA_018340775.1. Taxonomy (NCBI): domain Eukaryota; kingdom Viridiplantae; phylum Streptophyta; class Pinopsida; order Cupressales; family Taxaceae; genus Taxus; species Taxus wallichiana. The sequence continues at coordinate 403,905,025 of CM031241.1, forward strand.
TGTGTGGCTGCAACTTGTAATGGTCTCACTGGAGTAGAATTCTCATGCTCAGATTCTTCATCAAATTCGAGATCATAAGGCCTTGTTTCTGAATCCTTAGCATTTTCCATCTCTCATTGGTTTGTGCAAAACTTTTGCGTCAAAAATGATGTCTCTTCGACTAGAATCTCATGTGTTATAGGATCATAAATTTGATATCCCTTTGAATTCAAACTATATCCAACTATTATACACTTCTTGTTTTTGTCATCTAGTTTCTTTCTTTCTTCATCGGTATATGTGCATATGTTATGCAACCAAAATTCTTAATTCATTGACACTTAGCTTGCTTCGATGTCATGTCTCATAAGGCATCTTTTTATGCAATGCAATAGTTGGCAAACTGTTTTGTATATATGCTGACCGAGACGCTTCAGCCCAAAAAAATTAGATAATCCACTACTCTTAAGCATGCATCTAGCACTTTCAACAAGAGTCCCATTCCTTCTTTGGTGACACCATTACATTGTGGTGACTAAGGAACAATATACTCAAGTTTGATACCTTCTTTTGCACATACACTTTTGAAAGCATTTGAGGTATATTCACCCCCATTATCACATTTAAGTCGTTTCAAAGGTTTTCCGATGCTTCTCACCAAATGCTTTAAAACCTTAAACATCTCTAATGCACATGATTTATTTCGATAAAATAAACAAAGGTCATTCTAGAGGAATCGTCAATGAAGGTAATAAAATACCTTGCCCGTTGTGTGACATTGTATGCATTGCACCACATATATCTAAATGCACAAGTTCCATTTGTTCCTTAGCTCGTGTTGTGCCTTTCTTTGGGAAGGGAAATCTATGTTGCTTTCCTAAACAACGGCCTTCACACACTCCCAACTCAATCTGGTAGATGGAAATTAAATTCTTCCACAAGCTGCTCGATTTTAATATTCAAAGTGAGTGAGGATTTGCATGTCTGAATCTATGATTCCAAAGAATCTGAATCGAACTTTCATTATTTTTTTGTTGTTAACACTACATTAGGTATTGTTGCACATAACTTGTACAGATTGCCATCTTTGATTCCCGTAGCAACAATTACTCCTTCAACATCCTTTAGGACACATTCCTTGTTGTCAAACTGTACAATTATGCCAACATCGGTAATCTTGCTCACTGATAAAAGACTTTTGACAAGAGCAGGTACATACCATACGTTCTAGATTTTCTTGTATCCACCATCTGGCATTTGCAATGGAATATCTCCAATTCCGATCATCTCACATTTGCTATCATCTCCAAGATTGACAGTCTTACTTTTGGGTGCTTCTGTATATGTCATAAACCAACTTCTCTCAGGTGTCATATGCTGAGTTGCTCCTGAATCTAAATACAAAGCAATTAGAAACATCAGAACTTGGGGTTGTGACAACCGAAAACAAATTTTCTTGGTCATTGCTTGAGGTCATGTTAGCTTCAGTAGCCTTCCTTTTCTTTACCTCTTCTACCCATGCTAACCACTTTCGACATTGTTTCTTAAAATGCCCAAGAGCTCCACAATGAAAGAAATTTCCCTTATTTTTCTCCTCCTTTGTGTCTTTACCATTCTTTGAGACATTAGTTTGGGAGGATGTGATTTGTTGTCACTCTTCCTTTTCGCTTTGCCCTTATATCCTGCTGAAAATGGTGTTTTAGGATTCTCATCATTCAGGCCCCATCCTTCCTTTTGATTTCTTCTTGAAGTAGTGCTGCTATTAATTTTGTCAAATCCAAGTTAGATTGGGTGCTTAGTTACTACTACCGATCCTGAATAGGATTCGGCAAACTCCCAAGAAGAGACATAACAACATCTTCTTCTGCAATCGCTGATCCACATGCTTTGCCAATTGATTTTTGAGAGACTTAAACTGATTTCTGAAATCTGATATCTTTTGTGTTTCTGCATCTTTATTTGAAAAATCTTCTTCTAAGATATAATCTTGTGCTAACATCATTTGATTCATATAACTTGATTAATTGATCCCAAGCTTCCTTTGCTGATTTTGCCTCACTTACATGTAAAAGCACATTATCACTCAAACTTAAAAGTATACAGGAACGAGCCCTACCTTCCTTTGACTCCCACTTACTGATCAGATCTACATCCTGGGTGGGTTTAATCTCAGTCCCTTCAACTATATTGAGTAGATCCTTGTTCAGCAACAACATCTTCATTCTGAGCTTCCAGAGATTAAATCCAACGCCATCAAATCGTTCTACCATCCTGTGAGGATCTCCTACAACAAATGTGGCCATCTCTCTGTCTTAAACTTCTGATACTTCTTTGCAGCAACACTTCACCAACACTACTCTGATACCATGAAAATTATTAGCACTTTTAAACAGAACACAGAAATGCAACTGCAGGTTTTGATCTATTTCTTATTCTTATTTGCTTGTGCTCTGCTAAATCAGAGAATACAATCTTTATAGAATAACAGTAAACAAAGTCTTATTCAAACTCAAACTCAAACTACCCTATCTCTACTCTTCATCCTACAGATGGACAACATATGCCAGCACGTACACATATCATCTAATGTGCTGTCAATTACAAAATAACTTCCCTAAATGCTAGCTACAGAATCCCTAAATATTAGGCTAGAATTTCTGCATGTCTAACAATTCTGCTTATAGATCTTCTCTTTTCTTGTATTATTTTTCTTTTCTGTCCATATAACTTCGGTATAATCATCATTTTTTCAGTGATTTTTCGTGTGTTTTCTTGTCATTTGCTTGACATGTCCAGTGACATGAAGAGGGTGTTGAAGAATATTGAGAATCGTGTAAGGGAAAGCAATGAAAACGGTGCCATTTGAGGCGGCAAAACATCTTGTGTGTCTCAATGAAGCCGTCAAAGACTTCGAAAGTATTGCACCGCAATCCGGCCAAACCCAAATTGTAGGAATCTGGGGCATGGGTGGTTCTGGAAAAACTACCCTTGCAAAAGAATTATATAATCAGAAATGTTCATCTATGGAGGCGTCCAGTTTCGTGTTTGATGTTAGAGATGCTGCAGCCAAAAGCAAGTTGCACAAAAAGCAGAAAAAGCTATTGCAGGACCTTGGTGTCAAAGATTTGTCATTTGACAATATAGAAGAAGGGAAGGAGATTCTCTCAAGCCGTTTGAGATCTGTTCGTGTGCTGGTCATTTTGGATGACGTGGATCACGTGAATCAATTGGATGCTCTGTTGCCCACAAAGGAGGGCCTTGGGCGGGGGAGTTTGATCATTGTTACAACACGGGAAAAGGAAGTCCTCACATCTTGGGGCATCTCCATTATTTATAAAATCAGAACATTGAATCACTTTCATGCCCAGCAGCTTTTTTGTTGGCATTCATTCTTACAACCGTTTCCAATGTCTGGATTCGAGGATCTTGTTACGAAGTTTGTAAATGCCTGCAATGGACTACCATTGTCTCTAAAGGTCCTTGGTGGCCAGCTTTATGGCGAGTCTCGCAAGGAAATCTGGCAGGGTCTATTACAGAAGATCTCTCTTCTAGTTGAGAAGGATGTTAAACAATGCTTGAAAGTAAGTTATGAAGCTTTAGACGTCCAAGACCAAGAGGCATTCTTGGATACAGCTTGTTTCTTCAATGGAGTAGAAAAAGTTTAGCCATTGCAGTGTTGGATGAATCAGGTTGTGGGCTTATCTGTTGGGAAAGACTTGTGAATAAGTGTCTCGTGGAGGTAGAAGATGACGGTCTTATACGAATGCATGATCACTTTTAAGGATTTGGGAAGAGAAATTGCAGCTAGTCAGTTACCCTGTCGTCTTTGGTCTCCAGCACAGATTATGGAAAATCAGATACGAGGGCAGGTGAGGTTAATATAGATTTTTTCCGTACCATCACAGTTTATGATACATAAAATACTTTCTTTGTTGTTTGCCTTGCTCCCTGCTTTTCATATGCTTATATTCCTTCATAATTATTTCTTGCATTTATTTTTCTGTATTTAGGACAGAATGGTATCTGAAATAGGTCGCACGCTTGCTGAACAACATGATTGTCTTCGGATATGAAGCTCATGATAAAAATGGACACCAGACCAGAGTTTTGTGGCTTCAAGAGACGACGTTTGCTCTTAGAACTAAAAATATTTGTTGTTGATGGAGATTATTTCAACGAACAAATGGCCAAAGTCTCAAGAGAGTTGGTCTGGCTTAGGTGGTCTGAAATTTCTCATAGAAGTCTTCCGTTATGGCTACCATTCAAAAATTTAAGAGTTTTAGAGCTTAATGGCGCGAAAAACTTGGAAGAATTGTGGGAGGATGGTACCGATGTAAGTATCTATACTTTGAATTATTATAAGTGTGGTATTAAAAAACAAAACAAAATAAACTTGAATAATTGTGGAAAATTTGTTTGTTTTTTTTTTAAATTTAATTTGTTGAAGCATAATAAAGTTGAAAAATTATATGTTTTTCTTGCAGCATAACTAAATTGAAAATTTGTATTATGTTTTTCCTGGTTAACTAAATTAAAAATTGGCTGTAGGTTCCGGTGCTGTTAAGAGAGTTGGTTATTAATGATTGCTGGGAATTCCGAAGATTTCCAAGGTCAATAGGATGTTTAAAGCATTTGAGAAAGATAGTTCTGCTCCTTAACAGAATGACGAATCTGCCAGAAGAATTTTGCCATCTCCAATCATTAGAGGTGCTGAGCTTAAGTGGATCTATAATGCTATCTTCATTACCTAACAACTTTGGTCATTTGACAAACCTGCGGATTCTAAATTTGAGCGATTCCTATGAGTTGAGGACGTTGCCAGTTACTTTTAAGCAGCTGACACTCCTGCAACATCTCGATTTAGGGGGTGTGAGAAGCTCACCTTAGAGTCAGACATTCTGGAAAACATGACAAACCTCCAGTATTTGAACCTTTCAGCCTGTAGGGAATTGAAAGATTTGCCTCTTCCCATCACAAATCAGGCCTCTTTGGGAGAGCTCCATTTGATGGACACCAGGTTAAGGGAGTTACCAATAAACATCGGTCAACTCAGCAAGTTGCGAGAGATGCGGATAGGGAGCCCGTTGTTGACAAGCTTGCCCGCCTCTATTGGGAATTTGTCTTCATTAACTTCTCTTCAGATTCATCATTGTGACAAATTGGAATCTTTACCCACTTCTCTTGGAAATTTGTCCTCCTTGAAATCTCTTGATATTTCTCTGTGTATCAAGTTGGAATCTTTACCGCACTCTGTAGCGCACCTGATTCATCTTCAAACTCTGAAAATATCGTATTGTCCAATCAGCAAATTGGAATTTGGGCGAGGGTCATTTACTTCTTCATTGTGCAACCTCAACTCCATATACCTATCCAGCACAAGAGTGGACAAGATATCAATTTCTGAAGACCGTTGTCCAGGGCTTCAGTATCTCCAACTTCGTCAAAATCACCATCTAACAGAGATCGAAGCACTGCCAACAACAGTCAAACACATAGAATTCAATAATTGTGAAATGCTAAAGAACATAAGAGTCATTGGCGATCTGCTAAACCTTGAGACGCTAATCATAGTCAACTGTCCAGAGTTACACATGCTTCCAAGTTTTGCAGAATCAACTAGTCTGAAATGTTTTGAAGTGAGAGGTTGTAACAAAGTTGAGAAAATAGAAGGTTTACAACACTGCACATCATTGGAGAAATTGGTAGCAGATACCTGCATCCAGGAGGTACTGGGCATAGAAAGTTTGGAGTACATGGAAAACTTGCGGACCTTGAACTTCAAATCAAACAAAAGATCAATTGTTCAGCATTGCATTCAAACGATACAGGTAATTACTAATAATAGTAGTTAAGAATATTAAAGTCCAATAATTTTTCATCTGATTGTTCGTTGACTAAATGCTCTAACTTGTCTTTGCAGAAATGGCCTGAAGAAGTAATAATATGTTCAAAGGCAGCGACTGAAGCAGATGCAGGGGCACTTCTAAATTTGTCAGCCTTTCCAAATCTCTTTGTCGTTGACTCCTTTGCTAACATGAAACTGTCCTATCCAAAATTGCAGCAGAAGCATGCTTCCAATGCCGGTGCCATTATGTTATGTTATGTTATAAATTGTGTTTCTCCGCATATGATATTCGGCATAGATGTGCGATCAGGGTCTCGTCTGCCCTCAGAATCTCGTATTCCTCTGACGGTGGTGGATGCAGGTAAATGGGTATATATGTGTATCTTCACGCAACGTTCTACTTTTCTCAAAGGAAAGGAGTTCCAAATATTTCAACAATTTTCGGGAAAACCTCATCCGAAGTTCGGAGACAACGAAGTTGAGAAAGGAGTGCTTGCGATAGGCGATAAAAAGAGAGTCGAGGAGGCTTTCCATCAATTATTGACCCTGGTAAAAATTGATATTAGTGTGAAACAATCGAAATATATTTTCTTACACGAGCAGTGATTATAATCTAACTAGGAGCTATTTCTATATATTCTCACGGGTTATTAGTCTCCAGCTAATGTGCAAGGTGCACTTAAAACTAAAATAATTATTGAAAAAGAGTGGAATTAAGCCTTAGGCAAACTAGGCAATTGCCTAGGGCACCAGCAATTAGGGGGTGTATGAATCTAAAAATTTCTTTTTGTCCGTTAATTTTAGAACTTAACTTTAAAATAATTTATTTGAAGACTTAATATTGATCAACCCATTTATAGATATTATTGTATAGTAACATAAATTTCACGCATACACATAAAAATGTTTTGTAATATTTTTGCAAGTAAAAGAAAATATCACATATTTATAAGCACATATGATTTTTTGGTATTGTTACCCATTCTCTGATGTAGCTCCAGATTATGTAGGTGTGTAATTTGTTCGCAAAAATGTTAATGTATTTTTAAAATGTTGTTAGTGTATCTAGCGCAAGTGAGTATAATTAAAGGAAAAAAGTATTTGATTTTCTATTCTTAATTTTTGGGGAAAATTTCTATTATTTTGTTATGGAGGAATCTGTAGGCCTGGTCCAAATACGACTCTTCACAAAACCATGGGAGCTACATAAACGTTTTTGTTTCTTTGCAAAAATGGTGCTTTATTTCAGGATAGAGTTCATGTCACCTACTTGATATGGCTAAATCAGACTTGTAAGAAGCCTTGTATAAAATATTGTATTTTTTGCATTCTGAGCATCTCCTACAATTAATGTTTTCCATCCACAGAATATTTTTCATCCTTCCATGATAATTTAATAATATATTTTTATTATTATTTTATTATGACCATGATGTAAATTTAAAAATACAAAAATATAGACATATTTTATTTATTTACTTTATGGAAAAAATATTAAATAAATTTTTGAGGAGGGCGCCCACTCAAACTATTGCCTAGGGTGATCCCGACCTTTAATTTGACCCTAATTGAAAAAAATAATTATAGTATTATGCACAAAAATGACTTGCAAGGAAAAAAATTAAAGCTCAATTTTTTAAAGTTTGCATCTTAACCATTTGAATGGATGTATACTATAAATCTTAACATTCCATTTCATTACAAGGTACAAAAATAAAGAAATTAATCAATCAAACATGCATTCACATATATACTTCTCAATATAATTTGTGTTGAAATAAACAATCACTAAAATGTGTCATTCATCATCTATATGCAAACTATTATAGTGTTATAATTTAATGTCCAAAAAAATTAATATTATGTTATGAATGACAATAATTAATACTAATTATTTTGTGGATAGACCAGGATAAAACATATCACATCTTAGTGATCTATGTGGAAATTAATTATTCCTCTACCATTACAACACAATGTCGTTCTTGTGTATTATGAAAAGAAAACTAATCAATCAACATCATCTCTTCACCTCTTATCATGCCAAAATGTTTTCACTTGAGATAATTTTTTTATTTCTATTATGTATGTAGTATTTAATGAGGAGAAACTAATAGTATGACATGTATCATAAAATATTTTTTATGAATTTTATTTTGATTCTACTATTTACATTACGTATAAATAGGCTATCAACTTAATAAAAATACATAATATGGTTTAATACTAGGATTAAAGTACTTATTAATATAATTACGTAAATATTATCACAATTATTAATATATAGGTTGATGTGTCATTTAGTATTTAATTTCTTAATAATTTAGTGTTGCACTAACATAGGTCAATGTGTAATTTGATAGTAATTTTGTTTTTGAAAATAAAAATTATGGTATTTTTAAAAACATCATAACCATTAATATAGGTGGTTGTGTCACTTGATAGTTTTTAAAAGACAAAAATGATAACCATCATAAGTTATAAGGAGAAATATTGTCAAATCAAGTATTATGAGTTAATCTAAAAAAGGAAAATCAATTAATTTTTAAAATTTAATCTATTAAAATAAGACATAATAAGTAATTTTTAAAATTTAGAAATATTCAAACGATGTAAAACTTTGATTGGTAAAAAAATGATTAATACAAAAGTTATTGTTATACTTACTTTATCTTCTACTAAGACTAATGAGTACTAGTTTGATGAAGACTGCCTCTCAAAATTTTAAATAAGTGTTATACCATAAAATACATTTTTAAGACGTTTCCAAATTTTCAATAGGTGTTGTCAAATAAAATATAAACATATTTTAAAAAAAAAAAAATCATCTAAATTTTAATCTTCTATACATAGTGGTTTCAGATTAATAATACACTAACCATATTGCACTTTAGATCTAAACAACTTATATGATGAAAAGACCAACCTAATAACTTGAATCCAAAGTGATACATGAAAAAGGAGGTTACACGCTAGTTTTTCATGGAGCCATAAATTTTTCATGTTGTCCCCACATTGTTATTCTTATCTTAAAACTCCATTCCCGAAGGGATTTAATTTGGGGTCTCGCAATAATTTCCCCATTTGTGGAACATGTTTGGGAAACACACATCCAATGCAATTAAGTAAGAGGCCACACAAAGTGTAATAATTCCAATGATTATTCTTTCAATAGATGTAACGAGTACAAGGTTCTCAATAAACATATTTCCTCATGTGAATTTTTTTTTAATAGTTTTATGCTTATAGGAAACATTTGAAATTGAAAATTTAACACTATGCACACTAACTCCCACTTATAATATTCACTTATAATATTCAGGTCCTAAAAGAGGGGGAGGAAAAGGATGGGATAGGATGGAGAAGTATATAAGAGTGCACTTGGCTTACGTGAAAGTTACAAAAGTGGTGTAAAGCATAAGGTGAGATGAGGAAAAATTTGTTTTAAATGAAACAACATGATATAGAGGATGCATAGAGGGGGAAATAAAAATTTGGAAAGTTAACTAAAAGGTCCATATTTTTTAATTCATCCCAATAATTAATAAATATAGAAATTTTGTGTTGTCATCTAGTCATTTAGTAGTCATATACTTGAAAAAAAGTTTCATACAAAATCATTATGATATCTTGTCCTCATGACATGACATACATGTGATATCTATGTGACAGTTCATGGATGCACAATAAAAACCCATCTAGACCAAATTTGGTCAAAATTTGACCTTTTTAATTCATCCCAATAATTAATAGATATAGAAATTTTGTTGTGTCATCTAGTCATTTAGTAGCCATATACTTTGAAAAAGGTTTCATACAAAATCATTATGATATCTTGTCCTCATGACATGACATACATGTGATATCTATGTGACAGTTCATGGATGCACAATAAAAACCCATCTAGACCAAATTTGGTCAAAATGCAAATTATAAATTGGGCAAAATCTACCTAGAATTGTGTTACAAAACTTAAGAGTGTTCTTGAGTCACACCATTGTGGAGAAGACTTTTATACCTTTCCTTTGACTACAACCAGGACTACTAAAGTGCTTTGAGGCTCACAAAACCTTCAATTGAAGTTGATCTTTGCAAATGAGCAATCTTCAAAATATGGGCAATTGGAGAAATTTATCCAATTTGAACATAAAGGAGAAAAATTTCAATGGGGTTATCAAATAAAATGCAATGACATTTCATAAGACAACATCTAGCTTATACTTGAGAACTTGTTTCAGATTGGATGAAGGAAAAACAAAGCGAGAGCATGAACCTCAATTATCTCTTGGGGGAGTAGACCAATGCCTTATCCATTGGGAAAATAGAGTCACATAGCACACCAAAAATACATGCAAGCCACACAAACAAGAACAAATAAAACAAACACATGATGGAAAGGGAAAAAACCACACAACAAGGAAAAACAACCTAACTCACTGTGGTACATGCAGGAGACAAGACACTTTTAAATGTAGTATGTTTTCCCATTTAGATGCTACCGTGTGTGAAAATGATTATTTTCTCGGAAAACCCATTGAATGGTTTGATGAAGTATGACACTTTCCTCAACTTCTTGAGAAAATTTTCATGATTGTTTTGGTAAGTGAGGGTCAATATGAAATTCTCACTTTTCTCATTGTCTCGAAATTCCATTTTGGGTTTTCAATCCATTTTTACATTCACTCATGATTGTGATTTAACATTCTTCATCCTCACACTACCACAAGATTGATTTTTTACCATTTCAGGCTCACCCTCATTCTCTCCAATGAACAACTACTCATGATTTTTCATGTTCTCTATGAAAATTCTCGTGAGATGGCTCTTGGTAGGTATTTTGAAATATTTAGTTGCATCATCCACGGGCGTCCTTTTGATTCATGTTTGAAAACTACCCCAAATTATTTTCTTTCATACTCACCAACTCATGTTTGACCCATTACATGTTATGACGTGACTTACATAGAATTTCACTCTCTTGAATAGAGAGTGGACACAAATTTGGGGAAAAATGGAATGATCATCATTCTCATCGTGGGTTGTAATAATACTCTCTATGATGGAGGTACACATGGGAGATTCAAGCACCTTCATTTCATCCCATTCATTATTGATATAATCTTCTCCACTAAAAGGGAAAAAGAAAGATTCATACTCATTTGGAAAATCTTCACATTGGGTCTCGAGGAAATGGTTGAACATTTAGAACTTGCATTCTGAAATCTCAATCAATATCACCCTTTTTTCTTCATGAGAAATATCATCCTTGAAATACTTGAGTACTTCCATACCTTCAATTTATTTTCCTCCAAACTCCTTTTGGAACTCCTAGAATCATTCAAAGGTTTTAGATTTCACCGTTAGGACATTCATTCCTTGCACCAAGAAGACCCGTTCTTGTACAAGTTGTCCCTAAATCAAATTTTATTTCCTAAAATTTCCTAAATTACCTCAGACATATTCAATACTCTTTGACATCACCCTCATATGCTTTGTATTTTCCCTAAATGCTCTTAGAGGACGTTTACATATATCGAAGTCAACATATATTAAAAACTATAATTTGTCACTTTGAGATTTCATTATGTTGTCAATTTCATGCTCATTTATGATTATGGTTTCTCTTTAGCTTTTAAGAATGCAATTAAGGTTCCCCCTTATAAACATTCCTATTGAGCCATGGAATAGGTGTGGGACATGATGAAAGAAGTATTGAGTATCATGAGTCAACAAAATAGAAAACAATATCGACCTTATGAATAATGGTGTATTGCGTTAATTTTAAGCTATATGGAGGGGTTACTTAGTCAGTGTCACTAAATATTTCATAAGTTCTATGGCATTATAAACTGACAATAGATAAATGAATTAAATGAAATATTTAGAAATAAAAATTTGAAAAAGAGGGCTTTGTTATTATTTTATTTTATTTTTTAAAGTGTTAAATATTTTCATTGGATGGTATTTAATATGTTAGATGAGATAAAAAAACATGAATAGAAAGTTGGAAATTAAATTCTTGTGTGTCCCACACCTATTCCAAAAATCATATTGTTCATACCCAAATAGTATTTTTATATGTGTTTCATTATATCACTCAATCTCAATTGTATTATTTAGGTGAATATAATTTTATTTTAAAGGGGAAAAATATAAAAAGAAAACATCTAATAGGTGACAAGGTTAAAAGACATGCATTTTGAGTTTCTTATGTTTTCAATTTCGTGCACATTTATTTTTAGGTTTTATTAAATTAAATAATATGATAGTAATTAGGTTTTCTGTCATGAACATGCCTATTGATCTATGGAACAAGTGTGGGACATGATTAAATAAGTATTGAGTCACACGAGATGGCTATATAAAAAATAGTAGCATGCTTAAGAATAACATTATATTGTGTGTATATTAAGGTATATGGAGGGCTCACTCGGTCATTGCAGTAATAAAATTGTACGTCGGTTGTGGGGCACTAACAACCGGCACGAGCACTACATAAAACAATATAATATTTTTAAATAACATGGGGAAAATGGGCTTTACTATTATTTTGTTTTGTTTCTTATCCATTCAAAGTTTTAGATTTGATGGCATTTAAATTGTTACATAAGACAAATACATGAATGAAAAGTTGGAGATAAAAAATGCAGGAATTAAATACTTGCATGTCCCACATCTATTCCACGGTTCATATTGTTCCCACCCAAACAATGTTTGCATATTGTGTTATAATTTATCATCTCAATTTCACTTACATTATTTATGTGAATGCAAATCACCCTTAAAAAGACAAAAACGGAAATTGTACCATGAAAGTTAACTTCTTTTCAAACTTTGCACCCACAATTTTTAGTTTTAAACTTAATTAATTGGAAGTAAAAAAGTGGAAATGGATGCTCTTTATCGGTTTGACATATGATTGTTTATAGGAATGATGTGGAAAAAGAATGGCTCATGGGTCGATTCTCATATGCTCATTTTGTTTTTTATTGATAAGGTGGGTTGAAGGGACTCGTTCCCTATATATAAAAAAAGGAGGCTTAACCTCAAATGTTTCAAGAAAAGCCACAACCAGGTCACACTGGCATACTAACAAAAACCAGATTTTATTCTATATACTAATACTAGGACCTGATAAAAATGTAATTGACAACATCAACCGAGATATTGAGGCCACCACAGTTTGACTGGGTCTATCCTAGCTCTATATCGATTCCCTATCGGTGAGACTTTTTGAGCTAGCCCCTCCAAAAGGTATTGATGGCATCTCCCGATGTGGCTCGCGACTCAAACATCATCTCGGAACCAACTCCAATGAAAAACCCAAGGATTTCACATTTGGTAATTTAATATGATCCCTACAAGAATATTTATCCTTGTAAAGACCACTAAGGATTCAAAGTAAAATCCAACATAACCTCAAACGCTTCTCCCAAATCAGTGAAGGCCGAATCATTACTAACCAAAGAACATGGAACCCCATCAGTCACAAGCCAAGACAATAGATCGAAATTAAAAACCTCCAAGGTCGATTCCCATAGAATGAGGGCCCTAACCAATGAGTAGAAATTTTTACCTGCACCTCTTCCTTTGAGGGATGAAGGACCAGTAAATTCTTGACAAAGATGGAAGCTATGCTGCTATTAATCCTTGGCCACCCTTCCGCATTCAGAAATTCCAACCCTAGAACCAATTTAACGGCCTCTAAATCACCTACACATGAGATACAAAAGATTTTCTTCAACTTTGTAGTTAGAAACCTTATTACGAAAATCCATCTCTGCATATCACATAACAAAGCCAGCTTGGAAGCTCGAGGAGAATCCATTTTAGTGGAAAAAATATATGAGTGAAGGCGATCTTCCCAACCGCCTTAAGTAGCATTCCCACTCCTCACACGTGAGGGGAGGACTATCGTCATTTCCATGATTAGGTGAATCCTTTGAGACAATCATATGAAGGCCCTCCACACAGAGAAATTACTTTCCTCCCGTAACGCCAAGCTAAAATGACCACTTGAGACCCAAGAACAACCTAGGTTTAGATAGAAAAATTATGGAATATTTTTTTGAAAAGCATGACCACTACCAGGCTTCAAGCAATAGTTGACACAACAAGGATTCAAAGTCAATTATAATTTACTAAATGAAAATTTTCCCGTTGTAACAAACATTAGATCCACATTACAAAATTAATAAGTATAATTAATCTAATTATAGTTAAATTTTTCTTAGGAATTAACTTAATAAGTAATTAAATTAACATTATAGTTTAATATTCCGCAATCATTTTTAAAGGGTCAAAAGATAAAGGAATTAAATACATTGGGTATTTAATTCCACCGATTCTAAACAATAATCAAGGTTCTTATTTACATGGGATATGAGAGCATTCCCTTGTCCCCTAACGTGGTCCTTAAAAAGGTAAACCCATGTCTTAGAATTATACATTTAAGTTAAAAATAGGTAATTTCCCTCTTACGCACTCTCGGACTCGATTTTGCACTTCAACCTGATTTTTCACAAAAATAACACACTTAAAGTTCCTTAAAAACATTTCCATTAGATAGGAAATTTCTTCCTCTCCAATGATATAAATAATTCCTCCTAACTCTTCATATTCCTTAAATTCTGAGCCGACGGGCCCGTGGAGGAAAATTTTCGCAAAGGCGGGCTAGCGGGCTTGGGAAAGAAAATTTTCCCTAATGGTAGGCTTGTGGGCCATGGGAAAGATATTTTCCTAACGACAAGCCAACAGGCCAGTGACGAAAATTTTCCCAAAGGCGAGGCGGCGGGCCTGGGAGAAAATTTCCACTAAAGCGAGTGGGGCACATGGCACGTTGACAAGTCCATGTGGAAAGGTGAATCGTCGGGAGGTAAATTGGATTTTAACTCTTTTTGTTTGAAAGGGAAAAAAGGTTCAAATATCCCCACACCTCCGTGATGCCTATGGACACCATGTGTCCTACCCAAAATCTCAAGTGGGGAAGCAGATCGTTAGGGAAAACTTAGAAATATTGGCTTTTGTGTTAAAAAGTGTGAAGGCTAAAAACAACCCGCACCTCCGCCGATGCTAGGAAAATCCACGTGTTAGTCTAATAGTGACCTCTCAGGAAGGCAAAGTGACACGGAAACTTAGGAATTTTTGCCATTTTTTTTTCCAAAGGTGATAAGGTCTAAAACCATCCGTGCCTCCATCGATGCCTAAAGATGCCAAGTTTCAAACCCATAGTGACAGTGTAGAAAGCGGAGGCCAGGGGGAGACTTAAGATTTTTTTCCCTTTTTCTAAAAGGAAAGTTTGAAGGTGAGGGCTGCGAAGGTGTTTTTCCCAAAAGAGAAATGGCGAGGCTATGTGGCCACAGAGGAATTTGTGACTTTTTGCTTTTTTGGCAAAAAGTTCCTAAGTAATTTTTGGGCCCGTGAGTCCGATTTAACAAAAATTTGCCTCTCTTTTATTTTTAACTAAGTGAAGTAAAAATTTAGAAGGCCATAACTTTCGACTGGAAGCTCAAATTTGAGAAAAAGAGGACTTTTTGGAAAGGGCTCGAACTCCTCTTTCCATAGGAACCAAAAAAATTCATTTTAAGCAAATTTAAGTGGGTGAATTTGACAAAAATTCTTTCCTTCCATTAAAACATGAATTAAACTTAACTTAACAGAGTTAATTCAATCCGCCATTCTTTCTTCTTCAACATGCCAAACCAACATGGAGGATTGCACTTGGAAAGATTTGGACAAATTTTTAGAGGTTTAATTTATGGATTGAGTTTCAAAGCGAGTTTCTTTTCTCCTTTTACTGAATGCATTATTTTGTCCCTTACCAGATTAATTAAGTTCTATATAATTTTTTTATACAATACAAACTATTTTAAGATTTTTGTTTTGTTCCTCCTTAACTTGTTTTAATGTTTTATCTTGTCTTTCATCAATACAGATTGTTCTATATATTTTTCTGATATTCATTTTATAGGTTTACAAGTGAATCAAAAATAGAAATCATACTTAAACTCAAATGGATCAACTTTTCGTTATCATCCTCTAAATATTTAAATTCATTCAAATCTGATATACAAAATTTAACTTTACTTCAATCAATACGTGAAGACCCAAAATGTAGTTCTACTTTCAAATCATGCATTTCGAATGAAACAGAGAAATGTAATACTTTTTCATAGGTATTTCTCTTTTTTTTTCAAACAGAGATTTCACAATATATTTCAAACACAGATTTCAAATGAGAATCATACCATTTGTGGTCATTAAAACAACTTCTCTTGAACTATAATAATTATTTTACAACTTATTTTTTCATTCATGAAATACAAATTGAGAATATACATCTTTCACATTCGAATGTAGAATCCATTTCTAAAATAGAGCAAATTTCCACCACAAATAATATTACAATGCCATCCACTTGAAGTGGGAAATTTTTACAACAAGGAACCCCAAGGGGACTGTGAAATTTGTCTTCATCCTCAGCTCCAGAACAACAACAAGAAGATCCACCATATATCTTTTGATCACAACAAAAAAAAGAAGGAGAGGCAACACTCTCCACCCAACCAAGAATTCCAATGAAGAGGAGAAGCCATCCTCATTGGCCCCCGAGCCCCAACCACAAAGCAATAAGAAATGTATTTCAACTCATGGAAACAACATGCTTCCACAACACAAAAATCAATTTTCACATATAAAACACAGTCCATTACATACTATATTTTGCAACCACAGGAAGAACAACAAACAATACTTAGGCTTCATCATGCACAAGCCAAAGGAGCAAGACCTATGGGGAAGGTGCTTATACCTCCCAATGGAAAAATGGGTGTCCACCTTAACATAAACCCGCCAAGATATACATATATCATTTCAAAATCCCTACATTCCCTTATGCCTCCCCAATTACCCCTTATACCTCCCATTCTCTTATGCCTCCTCATACTCTTATCGCACCCCCATAACGAGTAAAGAAATGTAAGCTATTTCTTGTACGGGGTGGAACCCAATCCCAAACTCCCTCCACAATAAAACTTATACTTCCCTAAATCTATTTTGCCTCCCCACAAGAGATCCTCACAGTCTCTCCTACACCATACCTAGGCATTCTACCCAACTAGCCAACAACATACCAAAATATTCAAAGCATTTACATATGCATAAATAAAAGAAGAACATTTTAAAGAGCCAAGCTCCTACCTCTCCATGGTAGAGTTTGCCCCAAAATTCAGAAAGTTTTTTCCAATCCAAATAGTCCAAAAGCTCCAAGAATCCATAAGCATTCAACAAAAAAATCTCTCACTCTCCTCAAAATTACAAGAGCTCTAAAACCAAAAAGGAGTAACCAAATTGAAATGCCCAAAATGAAGCAATCCCAAACAAGCCAAGGAATTCAAATAAATATAAAGGGAGAGAAAAAGATGAGGTAGGTCCATGTAGGATACCACATCAAACATCTTCAACTCCACCTCACAATTCAAATTCAAACTCCAAAGCATAAATAAAAAGGTGGGTGAATAAATGACATTTTACTTACACACACAAACCAAGTCCACACCCCAAGGACCAAAATTAATTTTATGCAAGAAGGTGCAATAAAAAATTACAACTTGCCTTCCCAAAATACATAATAAGGCCTAATTTTGACTCCCCAACTCATAGGTAGGGTTGGTGTAACAATTTAAGAGGTGTGGGACAAGTTTAACTTGTTCTACAAGCCTCCAAAATTAGCCCCTAAGTACAGATCCGAATTTCAAAAGGAAGGTGGAGTGTTTCACGCTCAAAGTTACTTACACATTACTTTCAACACATAATCCAAGAGCCAAAAACTCTAATAAATTCATTATTTTGACCAATTTTAATTTATTTGACAACATAATTACTCACAAATCTAGACACAATTAAAATAAATAATAAAGGTGAAAATACATCACTAAAATCCACATAATATATTCAAACAAAGAAAACCAAATAAAAGAATACACATAACCCCTTGGTCACATTTGAAGGTGATCCCCCCATGGGGACCCTTAACAACAATACAAACATACACAAATAAATACATGTTGCCATGGTGACCCTTGTTGAATTCATCTAAAATTCCTATGTGGTTGGTCTCCAATCCCCCGATGTTTGTTGTGACATGTTTACCTACAAAACACAAATACCTCCTTCGGCCTTGTGGCTGCATCAAAACATCCACAATAAATATAAAATATAACTCCAAATCATCTATATATATGAATCAAAACATCATCCAAGCAAGCAACAATATCATTCACAATTTCATCCATAACCATATGATCACAAGATTAGTTCAATTTTCTAGGTCTACTCAATATGACAAAATAACACATGTCCAAAATACATATATACATATAACCATGTCAATCAACATAATACCATGAGTATGAAATGTCTCCAATACCCCATGCACCATATATGAATCAAAATCAACAACAGTCCATGATCTCTAACATCTAACATCATATCAAACTAAAAGCTACAATAATGTCCATAAGTTTAATCAACAATATCATAATCCATATCAAAAGGTGTCGAAGGGAAGTGGGCACTACATCCCCCTCCCCTTAGACTCGACTTCCTCCTGAAGTCACTAGAATAGGTGTGGAAACTGAACTCGTAACAATGTAGCATCCTCCCATGTAGCCGCAGTCTCATCATATCTATCCCACTACACCCGAACCTAGTCAATCTCTCTACCTCGAAGGCTCAGGGTTGTGCGCTCTATAATGTGAGTGGGGTCCACCATCACCTACCCCTGATCCTGCACCTACAATGAGGTCCAATCTAGCACATGAGAAGGGTCTGCAATATATCTCCTAAGTACTAAAACATGAAACACATCATGGATATGAGACCAGCTAGGTGGCAATGCTAGACGGTAGGCCAAAGGACCGATACGCTCGAAGATCTCAAAGTGGCCTACGAATCTAGGAGCTAACTTGGAACCTTTTCCATAATGGATGGGGCTCTTGTGTGGCCTAACATGAAGGAAAACATTCATTCCCACATCCAAACTATGATCGGTCCTATGTTGATATGCATACTTTTTTACGTCATTTGCCTTCTGCAGTCTTTGTCTAATTATAACCCCCTGCTCCTCCATGTCTGTGATAAAAATGTGTAACATGAGCTAAAAATACTCCCACTCGAGACCCAAGAACAAACTAGGTTTAGTTATAAAAAATATGATTTTTTTTGAAAGAACATTATTCAAAACTACAATGCCATAAACAAGGTCCAAGGACAATTAAATTTAAATATTTAATTTTCTAGTTATGACAATTATTAAAATTTACATTACAAAACTATTGAGTGAAGAATTCTATCCATAGTTAAGTTTCTCATTTACATGAGGTTATGAAAACATTCTCGTACGTAATAACGTGACCCCTTAAAAGGGTCAAACCATGCTTTAGAAATAAGCATTTAAGTTAAAAAGTGGTACTTTCCACTTACCCACTCTCGATCTCATCTTGGAACTTCAACTTGATTTTTCACATATTTAACACACTAACTAAAAATTCCATTAGATAGGAAATTTCTTCTTTCCAATGATATATAGAAGAAATGTTTTCTTCCCATTAGGGAGGAGGTAATGTGGCTTTCCAGTGTCCAAAATTTTAAGCCAACATGGAAAGGCGAATTTTGTCATCACCAATTTGGCACTCACCGATGATATATAGAAGTCCTTATAACTCCTTATATTTATCAAGTTATCGAGCATTAGGATGAAATGTTTAGCCCGAGGAATATTTTTGTCGGGAAGGTTTCGGGCTGGGAGGTAATGTGGCACTTTGCGTTTGTTGGCAAAATGTAATTTACTCCAAAGTGCCTCCACGAGCCCATGGTGGGGCTTGCACTTGAGAAAGAAGACAATCAAGCTAAGGGACAAGTGTCCAAAATTTTAAGCCAACATGGAAAGGCGGGCTGTCATCACCAATTTGGCACTATGATAATTCTTCACCGGAACTCCTCGTGTTATGATTATTTACTAATGCACAACCTTTAGTTTGGTGGATGTAATGGAAAAGAACAACAACATAACACAAGAATACCATCGACTATGATAAGAAGAATGATGACAAATCGAAATATCAAAGGAAATAATAATATTAACATGAAATTGTTACAATCTCACCCATGAGGTACTTCAACAAGACTATGGGAGAAACTTTACAATTACGCCTCTTGATGGCTTCCTCAACACACCTTTAATCGATGGCTTCCTTCGCACACTTCCTACAATATTTCTCACTACTTCTTTCTATGCTAAATGAGGGGTTAGCCTCTCTATTTATAGAACTTCCAAAGCTTATCCATCTTATCTCTAAGATAGGATAAGAAATCCCTCTGACGAATCATATTCCATACCTTAACTCTTATCTCGTACATGTAAGCTTATCTTCTAAGATAAGATAAACCTTATCATTTTACATGGGTTCCACATTTTTAGACTTTTTACAAATAAAATACACAAAATATTTATGACCTCACTCCTTGTCCTTATTACCAATATAATATTTCTAATTCCTAATCACGTAGACCCTACTTCTCTAATTACCCAAACTTTGACATTTTAACATTACCGGACCACTTACGACAAATATTTACTTTTTACAACATTCCTATTGTACTTTTTGATTCTACCGTACTCCACATTATTGGTGGCACCGTATTGCGGCGCCGTTATCTTCTATCAGACGCTACTACTAATTATACTTAACAACATCATACATTAATGAAATAGAAATTACGGAGGAAAATTTTAGTGTCGACATCTTCCCCCTTCCTAGCTTCTACTCCGTCCTCGGAGTAGACTATTCTGGTGCTTGGAAAATCTTCAACTTGTCATGGTTGACCCATTTCATAATGGGAGTGCCATCCAATTCCTCCAGTCGGTACGTACCATTTTCATGCACAGCTGCTATTTTGTAGGGCCCCATCCATTTTGGAAGAAATTTTTTCTGTCTCTTTTTTGTATCTGGAATCATATACTAGAACCAAGTCATTCACATGAAATGGAGACCACCGGATCTTTTGATCAAAGTATTCCTTCTGCTTCATTTTCTTCTTATGGCTTGTATCCTTTGCTATTTCTCTCATTTCCTCCAGCAAATGAAGATGTACCAACCTTTCTTTTACTGAATCACTTTCATCCATCCTTTCATTTTTCATAACTCTCACAGTGGGAATATCAAACTCAATAGGAAGAACTGGATCAATGCCATAGGCCAACTGAAATGGGGAGTATCCTGTTGCTGACTTTGATGTTGCCCTATATGCCCACAATGCTGCATGAATCCTTTTATCCCATTTATGTACCTGCAAGGCTGCATCTTTTGCTAGAATTTGACACAACACAAAATTTGTTCGTTCCACCTGTCCATTTGTGCTTGGCTTGTATGTTGTTGCCTTCCTGTGCTTAATAGAAAACTTATTGACTAGGGCTTCTACCACCTCATTAATGAAGTGGCTTCCTTGATCTGTTACAATTTCTAATGGGCAACCAAATCTCGTGACAATGCGTTCATACATGAACCTTGCCACTTCATCCATGGAAGCTGTTTTCAATGGCCTAGCTTCAACCCACTTGGTTAAATAATCTGTGGCAACTACAATATACTTATTTTGGCGTGATGTAGTTGGAAGTGGACCTACAATGTCTATTCCCCACTTTTCAAAGGGACCAAGGGGAAGAATAGGACATAATGGAGCTGATGAAGTCTTACGGTTACCATGTGTTTGACAAATATCACATGTCTTACAATAATTATAACAATCTTTAAAAAGAGTGGGCCAGTGATAACCTGCATCCAAGATCCTTCTTGCTGTAAGTTGTCCAGAGAAGTGCCCTCCACATGTACCATTGTGGAATTCTTCTAGCAGTTCCTTCCCTTGATCACGTCCAACTGCCCTCTTGTACTGTCCATCAGGTCCTATTCGAAATAATACTCCATGCAGAATAGAATATGGACGATTGGCTTGAGTAATCTTTCTCTTAGTCTTTGCATTGGCACCATCAGGAAACTTGAATTCATTTAGATAATTCCAAATATCTATGTATTCACTAGGGATTGTGTCAAGGGATAACAATGCTGCATCGGGGAAATCATCATCATCACAAGATGATCCTAAACCATCATAGGCTCGAGAGAGTGCATCTGCATTGACATGCTTCTTTCCTGGCCTATCTATAATATCAAATTCAAATTCTTGTAGCAAAATTATCCATCTTGCTATCCTCCCTGATGGGTTAGGCTTATTTACAATATATTTTAGAGCCTGATGATCTGTTACAACTAGAAATTTTTACCCTAGCAAGTAATTTCTAAACTTCTTTACAGCAAAAATGATAGCCAGAGCCTCTTTTTTCAGCCATAAAGATAATTTACCTCAAGACTCGCTCATTTGTCTCCGCTCCCAAAGTAAATTGGATGATCATTCCCATTTTCATCCTTTTGGCTCAAAGTACTTCCTAGTGCCGCATCCGAGGCATCAAGTGTACACAATGAATGGCTTGCTCATCTGGATTCTTCAAAATAGGTGAAGACACCAGGGCTTCCTTCAGTTGTCCAAAAGCTTCATGCGCCTTATTTCCTGGTTCATAAGTAACATCCTTCTTCAAGAACTGGGTTAGTGGCTGTGCAATCTTTGAGAAATTCTTGATGAACCTTCTATAGTAACCCACATGGCCTAAAAATGATCTCAACTTACTTCTATTAAGAGGAAATGGTAAATCTTTGATTTTTGAAACTTTATCAGGATCAGTACCAATACCATCTCTGGATACAACATGCCCTAACAAAACGCCTTTAGAACATCCAAAGACACACTTTGTAGGGTTTAGTGAGGCTTGTGCTTCATCTAACCTTTGAAATGCTGTCTCCATTTGGTGCAAGTGGTCCAACTTGCTCCCATAGATGCAAAAATCATCCATAAATACTCTGATGAAGGTCCCAATGTAGGGTTCGAACACCCTATTCATCAAACGCTGGAATGTTGCCGGAGCATTACACAACCCAAAAGGCATAACTCTATAAGCAAACGTTCCCCAAGGAGTGGTGAACGTGGTCTTCAGCTGATCTTTCTCTGCTATACGAACTTGGTTGAGCCGCTATATCCATCAAAGCAAAACTATAAGCACTCCGGCCTACTTCGGCCCAAGATCGATCTGAAAATGGAAGAGGGTAATGATCCTTCTTTGTTGCCTTATTGAGCTTCCCGTAATCAACACAAATGCGTAGCTTCCCATTCTTTTTTTATTGAGATCACAATGGGAGAAACCCATTCTCGAATTCTCCACAAAGAAATATGAATCCCGCATCAAGCAACTTATCTATTTCTTCTTTTACAGCCTTGGAAAAATTAGGATTCATTCTATATGGCATTTGCTTTATGGGCTTAGCACCATCTACCACTCAATGGAATGTTCTACCCAACTTACTTGACGGAGTTCCTTGTAATCAAAAGTGAATAGGTGTATGTACCTTCGAAAGAGCTGGAGGTAGGATTCCTTCTCACTCTCCATCACATCATCACCAATCTTTATTTGTTGGAGACGATCATCAACTTCTTCTTCAGATAATTTTATGGGGTCATGAGTTGGTGTGATTGGAAGGATATCCATGACTGAAACATCAACCTCACTTTCTTCATCTTCAGTGTCCACTTCACTGGTACTAGAGTAATCAGAGGATGTCCAATCATCGTTTCATCACTTGAATCCCATGTGTTCGCTTTTATGATGTCGAGGGATCACATTTATCTTCACCCTCTCTCTACCACGTCCAAGTGTCATGAAACCTTCATTCCAAAGTAGTTTCTTGCATGAACTCTCCTTAGCCATGGTCTTCCCAAAGCAGCATTGGGGTACGCAACAGCCATTTTTCATCACCGAAAGTCTACCACACATACCACACCCATAATGATATTGCCACATTTGAAACTACACCTTCTCGGTTTAGTTTTTCCTTTATTTAATGACCTTAACATAAGTGTTCAAGGGTGATCAATTTTTAAACCCAACATATTCATTACAGACTGGTCATTACATTAATCGCAGCACCTCCATCAACTAAGACATCATGAATTGAAATACCATTACATAATACCTCACCTTGTGGAGCATAGGGATCTCGCCTCGCCTCCAAAACAGGGACCTCAACCTCCTTCCTTCTTCGAGCATTGAGTCCACCTCGCAACTCCCGCCTCTTCTCAGAAGACATAGCCAAGAGTTGACCATATGTAATATTTGCAGGCCTTTTGGACAGATCTTCCAAGATGGAGTATGGTCCTTGCCCCGTGAAATCGAAAATCCTGCACACCCAACTTTCTTCTCCTATGTTTCTTACTAGTTTCTTCTTTCATCTTCTTAGGATCATTTCCATCTTGATTATCTTTTTCTTTCTTTCTTTTTGTTACAAACACATCTACTTCATTATTTCTGCTCTTATCTACTACATCAAAAGAATTCACTGTGTGCTTTTCCTTATTATCATTATCTCCTTTACCGATGTAGAAGCTCTATCCTGACAATTATACTTATAATGACCCTTTTATAACAACCATAACAAACAACTTCAGAAATATTTCTTTTTGGACCTCTATCTCCTCCCCGAGAACTAAATTCCTTTCCTCAAGAAGATTAATAGTTAATCGACCCATCTTTTTGAGTAAATCTTCATACTCAGAGATGTACTAGGAGAAATATTTGTGCTCACTGGGAGTGGTTGTGGATTCGGACCAAAGGTGTCTTTGGTGTAGGCTCTACTTTAGCAACAATTTCTTTGGGCTCCTCTTCCATGCTTTCTTCTTGCCTTTCGCAATCTCCTTTGCTTGTTCAATGGTGGCTGGGTGGTCATACTTCACTCGTTGTCTGATCTCTGGCTTCATCCCAAGAATGAAGTGCTTACAGAGGAGATTATCCACGCCATTCATCAACCCATCCGCTAGTCCTTCCTTCCGGATCTGGGCATCGAGCTTCCTCCTTAGCTCTAGAACACGAGCATGATAATCCCTTATCTTCTCCTTCTCTCCTTGGGATAGCTTTGTGATCTCGATCATGAGATCTGGCATATTTTGTTGTTCACCAAATTCTTCAAGAAAACTTTCGGTTAATAAATCCCATGAATTTTTCACATTATCACCTAGTGTTTCAAACCACCTAAGTGCTGAACCATCCAAAAAGGTAGGAAAAAATTCAGTCCATTGTTCCCTTCTTATAAGGCCATTACAAATACAAGATCGTTTAAACTCTTGAATGAAAGAAGAAGCATCTTCATTAGATTGAGCTGAAAAAATAGGAATCTTTCCCATTTTCAAAAGTAACCACCGTGAAATACCAACTCACAAGTACAATCAACAAGACTTATGTGCACAAATAATTGGAATCACTATATAGAAAGTGACTTTACACCTTTCTACCAGTAAAATAGAAATGACCATGGTAAACTATGGTAAAACTTGACTTATCGGTAAAACTCGATTTTCTTGTGGTAAACACTATTCACGGTAAAAGTGAAGAATTGCAGGTAAATACTATTCACGGTAAAAAGTGACTTTATACGGTAAATACTATTCACAAAAATGACTTTACCATGCAAAATGACTTTACCATGGTAACTACTATTCATGGCAAAAATGACTTTACCATGGTAACTACTATGCACAAGAAAAACAAGGTTACCTCTCCAATTGATTTTTGACTAAGTGGGAATATCTCTCCGAGAAAATCCACCAACGAGGAATGGTCCCGAATGGAACCAAAATGTCATCACCAATCCATGCACTATGATAATTCTTCACCGAACTCCTCGCTATGATTATTTACTAATGCACATGCCTTTAGTTTGGTGGATGTAATCTGAAACAAAACAACAACATAACACAAGAATACCATCGACTATGATAAGACAGAATGATGACAAATCTGAAATATCAAAGAAATTATAATATTAACATGAAATTGTTATAATCTCACCCATGAGGTACTTGACAAGACTATGGGAGAAACTTTACAATTACACCTCTAATGGCTTCTTCAACACACCTTTAACTCGATGGCTTCCTTCGCACACTTCCTACAATATTTCTCACTACTTCTTTCTATGCTAAATGAGGGGGTGGCCTCTCTATTTATAGAACTTCCAGCTTATCCATCTTATCTCTAAGATAGGATAAGAAATCCACTCGACGAATCATATTCCATACCTTAACTCTTATCTCGTACATGTAAGCTTATCTTTAAGATAAGATAAACCTTATCATTTTACATGGGTTCCACATTTTTAGACTTTTTACAAATAAAATACACAAAATATTTATGACCTCACTCCTTGTCCTTATTACCAATATAATATTTCTAATTCCTAATCACGTAGACCCTACTTCTCTAATTACCCAAACTTTGACATTTTAACATTACCGGACCACTTACGACAAATATTTACTTTTTACAACATTCCTATTGTACTTTGACTGTTATCGTACTCCACATTATGGCGGCACTCATCGACGGCGCCATTATCTTCTATCAAACACTACTACTAATTATACTTAACAACATCATACATTAATGAAATAAATTAATGAGGTCTTAGGATTTTTAGCTTTTATGTTGAAAAAGAGAAAAGGTTTAAAATATGGCCTCGCCGACAGGAGAGGAAAATTTTAGTGTCGAGTTGGTGAGCCATAAGGAGACTTAGAAAATTTTGAATTTTGAAAAGAAAAATGCAAAGGTTAAAAAACTCACTCCTCTACCGAGGCCTAGGAAGCCACGTGTCGATCGAGTGACAGTGGAAAGTGGGCGGTGGGGAGACTTAAGAAATTTTTCCCAACTTACAAAAAGTAAAGTTTACAATTGCGGGCCCGAGCGCCCACGGAGGTTCTTGACCAAAAGAGAAGGAAGTAGGGATGGGGGGCCGCAGAGAAATTTTCACCAATTTTCCAAAAGGGAAAAATTGAACGTGCAGCCCCGTCAATCCCGTAATGACTTTTTCCAAAGGAAAATGATGCAGAGGAGGGCATGAGAGAAAACTTAAATAAAATTAAATTTGAACTTAGAAACTTTTACCCCCGCCCCAAGGAAAAATCGGGTTACAGAGCCACAAAAGACTTTGTGACTTTTTTATTTTTTGCAAAAAGTGCCATAAGTAACTTTCAGGTCCTTAGATCCGATTTGTAAAATTTTCCTTTTTTAAAAGTTTTTTTTTAACCCAAAATGAAGTAAAAACTTCAGAAGGTCATAAATTTCAACTGGAAGCTTGGATTTGAGAAAATGAGGAATTTTTGGAAAGGGCACAAACTCCTCTTTACATAGAAGCATAAAATATTGCTTTTGACAAACTTAGATGGGTGAATTTTAAGGAAACGTATTTTTGTCATTAAAATGTGAACTGGACTTTTTCCATTTCCAGATTTAAATTAATCCACCAATATTTCTTCTTCAACATGCCAAATAAACATGGAGAATCACACTTGGAAAGATTTAGAACGTATTGCAAGGATTAATTGTTAAGGGTTGAGTTTTCAATTTGAATTTAAATTTCCTTTATCAGTAAAGGCATTTTTCTTTCCTGAAGCCCGATTAATGAAGTCTGTTAAAATTTCTTTGAGCAATACAACTAAATAAGGTGTGTTTTAATCTTTCTTAACTTGCATTAATGTTTTAATTTGTCTTTCATTGTTTGTAGGGTACTGTACATTTATCTGGCATTTATTTTGCAAGTTTGATAGTGAATCCAAAAGGAGATCAACATATTTCAAAAAAATAGAGATTAAACTATTTCATTTTCCATACTTAAGACATTTAAGTTCATTCCATCCTAGTTTTACAATATTTTTCTTTACTTCAATCAATGCGTAAAGAAACAAAATGTAGTTCTATTTTTCCAAAACATGTGTTTCGAATAATATAGAGAAGGTAATATTTCTTTAGTCTTCAAACAAAGAGTTTGCAATAGTATCACAAAGAACAAATTTCAAACAAGAGTAATTCCATTTGTATAAAGTAATTCAACTTCTATTAACATTGAAATATTTCCTTTTACAACTTCCTTTACATCCTGCAAAAGACATATTACAAAATACATCTTTCTCTTTCTTTTCACATTCAAAAATATAGCTTTCATATCCAAAAATAGAGTAGCTCTTTCACCACAAACATTATTACAAAGTCATCCACTTAAAGTGGGAAATATTTACAATGAGGAACCCCAAGAGGACTACGAAATTTGTCTTCAAACACAACTCCAAAACAACAACAAGAGAGCTCTACCAGGTTTCATTTTGATCACAAAAAACAAGGGGGAGAGGCAATGCTCTCCACCCAACCAAGAATTCCAATGAAGAGGGGAAGCCGCCCTCCTCATTGGGCCCCGAAGCCCCAACCACAATGCAATGGGAAATGTATTCAACTCATGGCAACAAGACAAGCTTCCACAACACAAAACAGATTTCACAAACATATCATAGTCCAAATAAAATGTAGTTTTATCTGCAGGAAGAACAACAACAAAATACACAGGCTTCATCATACAAGCCAAAGGAGCAAGATCTATGGGGGAATTTTTTTATACCTCCCAATGGAAATGGGTGTCCACCTTCAAATCCGCCAATATATTCATCTCAAAACCCCTACATACTCTTATGCCTCCCTCAAGTACCCCTTATGCCCCCCCCACATTTCTTATGCCTCCCTCCACAAAATAACCCTTATGCCCCCACATTTCTTATGCCTCCCCCACAAGAAGATCCCCATAGTCTCCTCCTACACCACACTTAGGCAATCTACCCAAACACCCAACAAACATACAAAACACTCAAACACATTCACATATATGCATATATATACAAGAAGAAACATTTTAAAAGAGTCAAGCTCTTACCTCTCCATGGTAGAGTTTGATCCAAGAAAAAACAACAAGCTTCTTTAAATCCAAAACAGCCCCAAAGCTCCAACAAATCCACAAGCATCCAAAAATCTTCAAGCTCTCCAAAATTGCAAGAGTTCCAAACCAAATCCAGTAACCCCCAAACAAGCCAAAGAATTTGAATAAATAGAAGAGGGAGAGAGGAGGATGAGGTGGATCCATGTAGGATGCCACATCATTCATCCTCAACTCCACCTCACAAGTCAACTTCAAACTCCAAAGCATAATAAATAAGTGGGTGAATAAAATGACATTTTACTTACACACACAATCCAAGCCCACACCCCTTAAGGACCAAAATTAATTTCATGTAAGAAGGTGCAATTAAAACTTACAACTTGTCTTCTCAAAAATACATCATTATGCCTAATTTTTACCCTCCAACCATAGGTAAGGTTGGTATACAATTTAAGAGGTGTGGGACAAGTTTAACTTGTCCCACAAGCCTCCAAAATTAGCCCCTAAGGACAGATCCGAATTTCAAAAGAAAGGTGGAGTGTTTCACACTTCCAAGTTACTTACACATTACTTATAACACTTAAACCAAGAGCCATCAACTCTAATAAATGCATTCTTTTGACCCATTTTAATTGATTTAACAACATGATTTCTCACTAAACTTGACACAATTAAATAAACAATAAAAGGGGAATACATTACTAAATAAACACATATAAAACCACACAAAGGAATAAATTAAAAGAATACACATAACCCCTTGGTCACATTTAAAGGTGATCCCCCCCATGGGAACCCCTAACAACAATCACACACAAACACACAACACAAAACAATATACATGTTTTCATGGTGACCCTTGTTGAATTCATCTAGAATTCCAATGTGGTTGGTCTCC
Source organism: Taxus wallichiana var. yunnanensis (assembly GCA_018340775.1). NCBI lineage: Eukaryota > Viridiplantae > Streptophyta > Pinopsida > Cupressales > Taxaceae > Taxus > Taxus wallichiana. The sequence goes on from CM031241.1 coordinate 403,934,660, forward strand.
AATCCCCCAATGTTTGTTGTGACATGTTTACCTGCAAAACACAAATACCTCCTTCGGCCTCGTGGCCACATCAGAACATCCAAATATAAAATATAACTCCAAAATATATATATATATATATATATATATGAATCAAATATCATCCAAGCAAGCAACAACATCATTCACAACTTCATCCATAACCATATGATCACAAGATAAATTCAATTTTCTAGGTCTACTCAATATGAAGAAAAAACACATGTATATATATCACCAATTTAACATCCTAACAACATCAGTGTAAATGTCTCTAATACCACATGCATCATATATGAATCAACATCAACAATAGTCCATGATCTCTAACCTCTAACATCATGCCAAATCAAAAGCTACAATAATGTCCATAAGTATAATCAATAGTAACATAATCAATATCAAAGGTGTCGAAGGGAAGTGGGCACTACATCCCCTCCCCTTAGACTCGACTTCCTCCTAGAAGTCACTGGAACATGTGTGGAAACTAAACTGTAACAAAGTAGCATCCTCCCATGTAGCCAATCTCGTCATATATGTCCCACTACACTCGAACCTCGGTCAATCTCTCTACCTCGAAGGCCCAAGGTCCTACGCTTCTATAATGCGAGATGAGCTCCACCATCACCTTCCCCTGATCCTGCACCTACAATGAGGTCCAATCCAACACATGAGAAGGGTCTATAATATATCTCCTAAGTACTAAAACATGAAACACATCATGGATGTGAGACAAGCTAGGTGGAAATGCTAGATGGTAGGCCAAAGGACCAATACGCTCCAAGATCTCAAAAGGACCCACGAATCTAGGAGCTAACTTAGAACCTTTTCCATAATGGATAGGATCTTATGAGGCCTAACATGAAGGAACACCTTCATGCCCACATCAAAACTACTATGGTTGGTCCTATCTTGATCTGCATACTTTTCTTTTTCCATGTCTATGCTCTCCTGCAGCCTCTTTCGATCATAACCACTGCTACTCCATGTCCCGCAATAAAGTTGGTCCAAGAGAAACCCTGTCCTCCAACTGTCCCAACTAAGAGGTGTAATGAACTCTCTACCATACAAAGGCCCGATAAGGATCCATGCCTATCAAACTCTAAAACTATTATTGTAGGAAAAATCCACCAAGAACAGGTACTCCTCCCACCTCGACTGGTGATCCATAACATACATCCTAAGCATGTCCTCTAATATCTAGATTCACCCGCTCAGTCTGTCCATCTATCTCAGGGTGATACATTGTGCTGAAATTGATCTTCATCCCGAGGGCATGTTGTATGGTAGTCCAAAAGTGGGAAGTATACAGAGGGTCATGGTCACAAATGATCTTCCATGGAATCCATGCAATCGACAATCTCATCAAGATACACCCGTGCCACTGCACTAGCTGTATAGGTGGCCTTCACCGGAGAAAAATGAGCCACTTTTGTCAATTTATCCACTATGACCATGATGGCGTCGTGGTGGTATCTCGACATCGGTAGCCCAATAATGAAGTCCATGGAAATGGTGTCCCACTTCCACTTTGGTATAGCATGAGGAAAGAGAAGGCCACTAGATGTTGATGCTGACCTTCACTTTTTGGCACTCTAAACAACGTGACACAAACTGAGCCACATCTCTATGAAGTCCCCTCCAATGATACAACTGTCTCAAAGTGGCGCATGCATCTTCTTCACCCTAAGATGGGCTGAATAGGGTGCACGATGTGCCTCCAGCTTAAAATGTCCTTACCTCAAGCCTCCCTCTCTGGGAACATAAATCCAGCCTCTATTCTGAGAAGGCCATCTACCTCTAATGAAAAACCATCAAACTTCCCTCAAGGGGTCTCTGAGACTCGATCTCTGCTCTAGCTGCAATGTAGAAACTGTCGTGAGGAAGTTGTTGTAGAATCCTGCTCCGCAAATCTGTGCTCACTGAAGTGGCCATAACCACATGTCTCCATCTGCTAAGAGCATCTACAACAACATTATCCTTCCCTTTACATGCTCTATCTCCATATCATACTCAAAAAGTAACTCCATCCAATGCCATTGATGAGTGTTGAGATTGGGCTATGTGAAGAGGTGGCGAAGACTCAAGTGATCAGTCTTGAGTGTGAATCTCTAGCCAAGAAGGAAGTGTCTCCATCGAACCAAGGCATGAACAAATAACCACTCAAGCTCAAGATCATGAGTCAGATAATTGAGCTCATAATCCTTGAGTTTGTGAGACTCAAAAGTAACTACTCTTCCCTCCTACATCAACACACCTCCAAGTCCTACCAAAGAAGCATCTGTGCATACGAAAAACTCACCATGTGGATCTAGAACTGCAAGAATAGGTGTTTCGTGAGGCATTCCTTATATGTCTAAAGGCCTTCTCGCATATATCTAACCAAAAAAACTTCCTCCCTTTCTATGAAGGGAAGTGATGGGGTTCACAACCCGAGAGAAGTCTGAACAAATCTCTGTAATATCCTGCTAAACCCATGAAGCTACACACCTCTGTCACACTAGTGGGTGCTGGCCAATCCATAATAGCTCAAATCTTGGAAGGATCGATTATAATACCTTCCCCATAAATGATGTGGCCTAAATACTACACCTCTGTCTGAAAGAACACACACTTCTCAAGTTCTCATAAATTGCTGCTCACGAAGACACCGAAGAACCTAGAGAAGGTTTCCCTCATGTTCCTCACACATACATGAGTAAATCAAAATTTCATCAAGGAAGATGAGCATGAAGTGATCCAAAAAAATGTCCTGAATACCCCATTCATCAAGCTCATAAACACGTGGGGCATTGGTCAAGCCAAAAGGCACCACTGTGAACTCGTAGTGGCCATATCTCATACGGAAGGTGGTCTTATGAATTTTTGCCTATAATCCTCACTAATGATAACTTGACTTAAGGTCTATCTTGGAGAAAAATGTGGCTCCCTTCATCTAATCAAATAAATCATCTATGCATGGAAGGGGGTAATGATTCTTGATCGTTACTTTGTTTAGCCGGCGGTAATAAATACACAACCGCAGAGATCATCCCTTCTTCTTTATTCACCCCAAGGGGATACACTAGGATGGATTAGGCCTTTCTCCAAAAGGCCCTCTAACTATAACTTGAGCTCATAGAGCTCAGGGGTGGTCATCCGATAAGGTTCTCGTGAGATAGGCTCTGCTCTCAGAACCAGATCTATGTGAAAATCTATCTCACGTGGGGGTGGTAACCCTAGTAGATCCCTTGGAAAGAAATCAGAAAACTCTCTCAAGATGGGATGGTCATCAAGTGATGGTCCACTAGACTCATCCTCTGATCGGTCACTAACTGTGACAACATACAACTGATAACCCCATCGCACACACCGCTTAAGCTACATAGCGGAAATGGTGCGAGTGGAAATGGGTCTCCTAACCCCTACTATCACTGACTCAACTCCTAGATCATATATACATGATATAACCTTATGGTAACAATCCACTGGCTCTATCTACAAACAACTGGTCCATGCCCAAGATGACTCCATATGAACCCAATGGAAGGATACGAAGATCCGAGGTAGTGGTGAAAGGTCCCAAATCCACTACACACTCCTTAACTAAGGAGTCTACAAAGATCTTGGCTCCAGAAGCCATCTCAATGTCCCAAATAAGACCCTACCTAATCGACCACCATCCCACATCGCTCTACTAAAGATGGTGGAATAAAAGAATAAAAGAACCATAATCAAACAGAATGGAGGTAGGAATACCACCAATGCTACCTATCATCTCAATCATAGGTGCTCGATGCTCATTGGTTCAGCTATTCTCGACCGCTACATAGATCCGATGACTATGCCCCATGTCACCAACAATAGGATCTAAAACTTGTGTCTTACCCTTGTTACTAGGGTTATGTGGGCACTCTCTCCAAATATGCCCAACAACACCACAACCAAAACAACTTCCCGGTCCTCTCCAATGAGTAGCATCTCCAAGTGGTACTCTAGAAGTCTATGTTGTGGATCATGATGATCCGGCTATGGACAACCGAGGTCTCGCTAGCGATCTCCTATTGAATGAGCTCTCGGTGCACCCTTGTGTCCTAATGGGACCCTAGAGGAGGCCCCATACCCCACCTCCTTATGCATCAAATTTTGTGGGGCTTGTACGGTGGGCGGGTCTGCATTGCTGCTAATGTTACTAAAAGACAATGTGATGAACCTTGTCCACCAAGAGGAGGAGGAAATAACCCCTTATTGATTTTGTCTTGCATCTACTGGATGTGGCTCCAAACTCGGTCTTTGGCATGTTGTCTTTCCCCGAGTCTCCTCTCGCTATATAGGCCTTCTCAATGGCCTCAACTAATGCTTTGGACATAGGATATGCACCGCACCTCCAATGTCTATATTAGGCCCTAGATGAACCCGTGAATCCATACTCCTCATCTTGCATGTAGTTGACATACTAGAGTAGGTCTAGAAGGTGATCTCATACTTAGCTACTTATTAGAGATGCCTCGTCGGAGGTCGTGAAACTCATCTATCCTCGTTGAATGAACCTTAATGATAAATACCGCTCCCGAAACCACTCCTCAAAGAGCTCCAGTAATTGTCTCGAATCAACATGGAGCTTACTCCTCTGGTCCTCCACAAACACCTGCTCCATCCCTCAAAAGATGGATTACAACACGAGATTTCGTGTGTTGCTAAAACAAGGGTAGAGCTTGAAGCACCCGCTCAAGCTCACCAACCAAGCCTCTGCCTGAAATCCACCTATGTCACCAGAATAATGTGATGGTCGTAGCTTTAGGATCTCCCTGATATGGTCTACAGCTGTAGTCTGGAAACCCCTAGGCCTCTCTGCATGCTCATCTCTAATCCTAGGGCTCCAAGACCTATCCCTGTGTCCTAAAAAATCTGGTCTCCCTATCCCCTCTGTGGTGACTCTGCTTTGATTGACTCCACGTGGGAGTTCTCTCCTCTATGCTCCTCATTATGCCGAGGAGATGCATGAGCCTCAATGGATGTCACCCTATCATGTCTAGATGAACATCCCCTAAAGACCCTCGCGTAAAGCGGCATTAACACATCCCAAAGCGTCTGTAAAATATGTGGTAGGATGGCTGCTACAACATTATTGGTGTGGTAAGTCTAGGTCTATGTGAAATGACCCTCATCTTGTCCACGCCTCCCCACGTACCAAGGTGAGAGTTAGTTCATTATTCTAAGTTTTATTCAGTTTTCCATGTTTACTAAATATATAATTTTCAAACAAAGTTGTTTTCTAGATTTAAAAGTGTGCTAGGTTTAATATTGTACTAGGTTTAATGTTCATGTCTCAAGTTTGTAGTGTGCCCAAGGGTCCAAGTTTTGAACCCATGGCTCTGATACCAAGTGTAACATGCTAAAAATACTCCCACTCGAGACCCAAGAACAACCTAGGTTTAGTTAGAAAAATTATGGAATTATTTTTTTTGAAAGAACATGCTTGAAAACAATGCCACAAACAAAGTCTCAAGGACAATTAAATTTAAATAATTAAATTTTCCAGTTATGACAATTATTAAATTTACATTACAAAACTATTGAGTGAATAAGTCTATCCATAGTTAAGTTTCTCATTTACATGAGGTTAGGAAAACATTCTCTTACCTAATAACGTGACCCCCTTAAAGGGTCAAACCATGCTTTAGAAATAAGCATTTAAGTTAAAAAGGGGTAATTTCCACTTACCCACTCTCAGTCTCATCTTGGAACTTCAACTTGATTTTTCACATATTTAATGCACTTAAAAAATCTTGAAAACAATTCCATTAGATAGGAAATTTCTTCCCCTTTCCAATGATATAAAGAAGTCCTCTTAACTCCTTATATTTCTCAAGTTATGGGCCGATGGGCCTTGGGAGGAAATTTTCCCAAAGGTGGGCCTATGGGCCAGTGGGAAGAATTTTTCGCAGGGAAGGTTTCTGGGCCAGCGGAGTGGAGTCAGGGGTAGTTTGGTGCTTTGCACTTTTGGAAAAATTAATGCAATTTACTCCCACGCAGCTACAATCCGTGATGGGGCTTGCTTGCGCCAAAAGAAGACAATCAAGCCTAAGGACACATGTCTAAAATTTTAAGCCAACTGGAAAGGTAGGCCACCAAAGGCACTTAGGATTTTTATATTTTTTTGTTGAAAAAGTGAAAAGGTTTAAAAACATTTGTGTCTCATGCATCCAAAGGCCATGTGTCGACCCACATTGGTGCGAGTCATGTCGGGGCTGTGGGGAGACTTAGAAATATTTGACTTTTGAAAAAAAAATGTAAAGGTTAAAAATACTCCACTCTTTCACCGACGCCTAGGGAAGCCCATGTGTCGAACGACAAAGATGGTGGAAAGCGGGTCGATGGGGAGACTTAAGAAATTTTCCCAACTTACAAAAAGTAAAGTTTACAATTAGGGTCCGAGTGTCCGTCGAGGTTCTTGACCATGAGAGAAGGAAGCACGGTGCATAGAGGGCGGAAAAGAAATTTTCACCAATTTTCCAAAAGGGAAAAATTGAAGGTGTGGCCCACGAATCCCATGGAAGGACTTTTTCCAAAGGCAAAGGATGTGGGGCGGCGGGGCCACAGAGAAAACTTAAATAAAAGTTAAATTTTGAACTTAGAAACTTTTCCCGCCCAAGGGAAAAATCGGGGTTCAGGAGAGCCATGAGAAGACTTTGTGAATTTTTGCATTTTTTACAAAAAGTGCCATAAGTAACTTTCGGGCCCATGAGATCCGATTTGCCAAATTTTCCTTTTTTAAGAGTTAGTTTTTTTTTTTTTAATCCCAAAATGAAGTGAAAACTTTGAAGGTCATAACTTTCAATTGGAAGCTCAGATTTGAGAAAATGAGGACATTTTAGAAAGGGAACAAAATCCTCTTTTCATAGAAGCATAAATATTTGCTTTTGAAAACTTAGATGGGTGAATTTTAAGAAAACATATTTTCACTCATTAAAATGTGAACTAGAATTTTTCCATTGCCAGATTTAAATTAATCCACCAATATTTCTTCTTCAACATGCCAAATAAACATGGAGAATCACATTTGGAAGGATTTAGAATGTATTACAAGTATTAATAGTTAAGGGTTGAGTTTTTAGTTTGAATTTAAATTTCCTTTATCAAGTAAAGGTTATTTTTCTTGCTTGAAGCCCGATTAATGAAGTCTATTAAAATTTCTTTGAGAAATACAACTAAATAAGGTGAATTTTAATATTTCTTAACATGCATTAGTGTTGCCTCCGATCTGCCTCGATCCGCACCTCCCGTCCGCCTCGATCGCGCCTCGATCCGCGCCCGATCCGCACCCCTGTCTCCCTCGCCTTCTCGATCCACCTCTATCCGCTCTGCTCGTGCCCTCGCACGCGCGCCGCGCGCTGCTCGCCGCGCGCCTACGAGCGCCTCTGTCCGTGCCCTCTACGCGTGACCTCGTGCCCTCTAAGCGCGTCCTGCGCCCTCTCGCTCGCGCCCACACCCCTTCTCGCACTCTTTATTTGCTCCTGCGCCATGGTGGCTACTTGAGCCCTGCTTCCAAAGAAAACCCTAAATTTGACCCGACAAGAAATCAACATGACATGTGAGGGGGATGGTGATGGCATAGCTATGGGGCTCATCTCAGAGGTTCCACCCTGGTCGTGGATCGACCTTGCCTTCACTACAGGGAGCTCCATTCCTCCACCTCAGAATGGTTGTGAAAACCCTAGCCGAAATCTACCACAAGATCCATCGGGGGTGCGGAAACACCTAGTAATAGACATTTAAAATCTGTGTTGGAAGGATCAGCCAGTGATGATTGGAGCTCGATAGAAATGCTAGTCGCGACCATATTGGGTCATCCTTCAAAAATGCTTTAAACAACAAGGAATCTTCCATGAAACCTGCAGACGTTACCCCATCTATTACTTTCGGGGAAGAGGTCATTTCCTCTGAGATTTACTACAAAGAGCATGCTCTGATTTGTAGATTCGGGGGACTATGGCCCAACCTTCCTATTCTTCACACGTGGATCTCTGAGCACTGGACTCCAATTTTAACTGGAAAAATAGACTTGTATCCATGTGCTAAAGGTATTTTCATTGTAACCTTCTCTTTAATAGCTGATAGAAACATCATTGCTTCCAAACTTTGGACCTGCCAATCTAAATATTTGATCATTAAACCCTGGTTTCCATCCTTCAACCCACTCACAGAATCTTTCTCATGGAAACCTGTTTGGATCAGGCTGCCCCATTTACCTCTCCAGTTCTGGAGTCATGACTGTTTGACATCCATTGGCAATGCCTTAGGAACTACACTCTATATTGATTCTCAAACCACTAATTACACCCATACTACTTATGCTCGAATCCTGGTGGAACTTGACACCGATAAAAATCTTCCTGCAACCATAGACCTTAGAGTGTAAAACAGAACTTGGTCACAACCTCTTGATTATGAAGGTCTTCCTTTTCGTTGTAGAAGATGTTTTTGCTTAGGGAACACCTCTACTGAGTTTGGGATGGAAAAATGTCAACATGAGAAGCGTAGCTGGTGGAGAGATGCTCTTCCAAAACACCTGATTTTTGATGCAAAAAAGGGACTAGATTCAAATGCAGATACAAATATTGAATCCATTTCAGCCCCAAAAACCGAATCTCAAATTGTGAGCAAAGATGAAAATGCACACGTTGTTGAGGGCAAAGCATGGAAAATGATAAATATCTCTCTCATGTTAACAAAGTGGTCCTGTCCCAAAAGGAACAAATGCGACTAAGGAAAATAATCCTCCTTTGTCTTCTTCTCCAATCGCGAAGGCTCCATCAGGATGGGTTATGGTCAGCAAAAAGAAAAAATCTACCCCTTTCAAGGGCAAAGCACTTCACTTGATGATTCCTATCTCTCGCTATGGCCGTCACCTGGGCTACATGGGTCTTATTTTTCTTGGCCGGATAGCAGTTGCTTCCAATGGTGTTGTTATGCCATTGTTGTTCGATTGTTGTATTTCTGTTGTTTTTTTGTTGTTACTTTGTCGGTTTTTCGCTGACAATTTTCTGCAGTCGGGCTCTATTGTTCTATTTGGATTTTGATCCATCTCTTGTGCTTTAACTTTCAATTCTGGCTTTTGAGCCTTGGTGTACAAGGGTATAGTCCCTTTCAAAAAACTATTTGCCAATAATAAAAAAACATGCATTAGTGTTTCAATTTTTCTTTCATTATTTACAGGTGGTACTGTACACTACTCGGCATTTATTTTGCAAGTTTGATGGTGAATCCAAAAGGAGATCAACTCGTTTCAAAAAAACATAGATTAAACTATTTCATCTTCCATATTTAATACATGTAAGTTCATTCCATCTTAGTTTTACAATATTTTTCATTACTTCAATCAATGCGTAAAGAAACAGTAATGTAGTTCTATTTTTCCAAAACATGCATTTCGAATAATATAGAGGAGGTAATATTTCTTCACTCTTCAAAACAGAGAGTTTGCAATAGTATCACAAAGAATGATTTCAAAAAGAGTAATTCCATCTCGTATAAAGTAATTCAACTTATATTAACATTGAAATATTTCCTTTTACAAATTCCTTTACATCCCGCAAAAGATAGATTAGAGAATACAACTTTCTCTTTATTTTCACATTAAAAATATAGCTTTCATATCCAAAAACAGAGTAGCTTGTCACCACATTCATTATTACAAATTCAACCACTTAAAGTAGAAAATATTTACAATGACGAATCCCTAAGAGGACTGCAAAATTCATCTTCAAACACGGCTCCGTAACAATAGCAAGAGAGATCATCGGGTTTCATTTTGATCACAACAAACAAGGGGGAGAGGCAACGCTCTCCACCCAACCAAGAATTCCAATGAAGAGGGGAAGCCACCCTCCTCATTGGCCTCAGAGCCCTAACCACAATGCAATGAGAAATGTATTAAACTCATGGAAACAAGACAAGCTTCAACAACACAAAACAAATTTCATAAACATATGAAGTTCAAATAAAAAGTAGTTTTATCTGCTAGAAGAACATCAAAAAATACACATGGGTTTCATCATACAAGCCAAATGAGCAAGAGATATGAGGGAAGATACTTATACCTCCCAATGGAAATGGATGTCCACCTTCAAATCCACCAATATATTCATTTTAAAACACCTACATACTCTTATGCCTTGCTCAAGTACCCCTTATGCCTTCCTCCACAAAATAACCCTTATGCCCCTCCACATTTCTTATTCCCCCATAAGAAGATCCCCATAGTCTCCTCCTACACCACAGCTTAGGCAATCTACCCAAACACCCAACAAAAAATCATATGAAACACTCAAACACATTCACATATGCATATATATACAAGAAGAAATTATTTAAAAGTGTCAAGCTATTACCTCTCCATGGTAGAGTTTGATCCAGAAAACAACAACAAGATTATTTAAATCCAAAATAGTCCTAAAGCTCCAACATATCCACAAGCATCCAAAAATCTTCAAGCTCTCCAAAATTGCAAGAGTTCCAAACCAAATCTAGTAACCCCAAACAAGCCAAAGAATTCAAATAAATAGAAGAGGGAGAGAGAGGGATGAGGTGGATCCATGTAGGATGCCACATCATTCATCCTCAACTCCACCTCACAAGTCAACTTCAAACTCTAAAGCATAATTATAAGTGGGTGAATAAAATGACTTTTACTTACACACACAATCCAAGCCACATACCCCTTAAGGACAAAATTTAATTTCATGTAAGAATGTGTTATAAAAATTACAAGTTTGTCTCTCAAAAATACATCATTATGCCTAATTTTGACCCTCCAACCATAGGTAAGGTTGGTATACAATTTAAGAGGTGTGAGACAATTTTAACTTGTCCCACAAGCCTCCAAAATTAGCCCCTAAGGAAACATCCAAATTTCAAAGAAAGGTGGAGTGTTTCAAACTTCCATGCTACTTACACATTACTTAAAACACTTAAACCAAGAGCCATCAAATCTAATAAATGCATTCTTTAGACCCATTTTAATTGATTTAACAACATAATTTCTCACTAAACTTGACACAATTAAATAATCAATAAAAGGGGAATACATTACTAAATAACACATATAAAACCACACAAAGGAATTAATTAAAAGAATAAACATAACCCCTTGGTTAGATTTAAAGGTGATTCCCCCATGGGAACTCCTAATAACAATCACACATACACACAACACAAAAAAAACAATATACATGTTGTCATGGTGACCTTAATGAATTCATCTAAAATTCCAATGTGGTTGGTCTCTAATCCCCGATGTTTTTGTGACATGTTTACCTCGCAAAACACCAATACCTCCTTTGGCCTCGTGGCCACATGAAACATCAAAATATAAATATAACTCCAAAATCATATATATATATATATGAATCAAATAACATCGAGGAAAATAAAAAACATCATTTACATTTTTCATCCATAACCATATGATCACATGATAAATAAAATTTTATAGGTCTACTCAATATGAAGAAACAAAACATGTATATATATCACCAGTCAACATCCTAAAAACATAGTATTAAATGTCTCCAATACCACATGCATCGTATATGAATCAACATCAACTATAGTCCATGATCTCTAACCTCTAACATCATGCCAAATCAAAAGCTACAATAATGTCCATAAGTATAATCAATAGTACATAATCAATATCAAAAGGTATCGAAGGGAAGTGGGCACTACAAGATGGCTCTAAGAGAAGCCGACTATCCTCTATGGAAGTCCTAGAACTAAGAGGTGTCATGTAATTTCTACCAAACAAATCCTCGAAAAGGAGCGTCCATGCCTATCGAACACCGAAAACTATTATTGTAGGAAAATTCCACCAAGTACAAATACTCCTCCCATATCAAGGCCGATGATCCATAACATACACCCTAAATGTGAATGGGATCAAGATTTGATTCACCCTTAGATCATCCATCCTACAATGGGTGATAGGCCATTATAAAATTGATCTTCTTCTCTAAGGGCACATGAAACTCATCATGGTGAGTCTAAAAGTTATAAGTATACATAGGATGGTAACAAATGATCTTCCACGTAATCCGATACGTAATCGATAATCTCATTTAGATATAACTATGCTAACCGTAGAACCTTAGCTATATAGGTTGTTTTGACATGAGAAAATGACCTTCGTTAATTTATCCACCGTTACATGATGGCATCGTTGGTGGTATCTTGACATCTGGTAGGCCAATAATGAAGTCCATGGAAATGGTGTCCCATTTCCATTTCGGTGCTCATGCGGGAAGAGAAGGTGAGCTGGATGTTGATGCACAATCTTCACTTTATGACACTTAAAATAGCAGTGACACAAATTGAGTCACTTTCTATAAAGTTCTCCTGAAAAGAGTGATTCAATTGATCAAGGTGGCGTGCATCTTCTTCACCTCAGGATGGGATGAAATAGCCCAATGTGCCTCTTGCCAAGATGTTCTACCTTAAGCCTCCATCTTCTCGGGAACATAAATCCTCTAGAGAAGGCCATATGTCTCTAATGAAATCCTTAAAACCCTTAAGGGGTCTCGAGACTGATCCTACTCTAGCTATAATGTAGAATATGTCATGAGGAAGTTCTGTTGTAGAATCTTGCTCCACAAATATATGCTCATTCAGAGTGGCCATAACCACATGTCTCTTCCTACTGAGAGCATCTTGAAACCACATTCTCCTTCCTCTTCACATGCTCTATCTCCATATCATACTCACAAAGTAACTCCATGCAACGCCATTTATGATCATTGATATGGGCTACGTGAAAAGGTGGAAAAGACTCAAGTGATAAGTCTGAGTGTGAATATTTAGCCAAGAAGAAAGTATCTCCATCAAGTAAGGTGTGCACAAATACCGCAGTTCAAGATCATGAGTCGATAATTGCGCTCATAATCCTTAAGTTTGTGAGACTCAAAAGCAGCTACTCTTGCCCTCCTAGATCAACACACCTCCAAATCCTACCAAAGAACCATTTGTGCATACGAAAAACTCACCCCGTGGATATGGTAGTGCAAGAACAAGCATTTTCGTAAGGCATTCCTTCGATTTCGAAGGCCTACTCACATCTATCTCGACTAATAAACTTCTTCCCTTTCTTTGAAGGGAAGTGATGAGGAGTGCGTAAACCTGAGAGAAGTCTTGAAAAAATATCTCTGTAATAACCCTACTAAACCCATGAAGTTGTGCACCTCTGTCACACTAGTGGGTGTTGGCCAATCCATAATAGCTCAAATCTTGGAAGTATACACCTTCTCCGAAAGAATGGCCCAAATACTACACTTCTCTAGGATCTAAAATAAAGCACACTTCTCTAGGTTCCTCATGAAGGCACTAAATAATGGAGTGAAGGTGCCCTCTTTCTCCTCATGCATACATGAGTAAATAAAAATTTCATTAAGGAAGATGAGCACAAAGTGACCTAATAATTTCTTGAACACTCCATTCATCAAGCTCATGAAAACTGCGGTGGCATTCGTCAAACCAAAAGGCACCATGGTGAACTCGTAGTGGCCATATCTCATATAGAAGGTGGTCTTATGAATGTATACCTCCTGTAATCATCATTTGATGATAACCTGACTTAAGGTCTATCTTAGAGAAAACTGTGGGCCCCTTCATCTGATCAAACAAATCATAAATGAGTGGAAGTGGGTAACGATTCTTGATCATTAATTTGTTAGCTAGTGATAATAAATACACAAAAAAGAGATATGCATCCTTCTTCTTTACAAATATCACCGGTGCACCCCAAAGGGATACACTAGGATGGATTAGGCCTTTCTCCAAAAGACCCTCAGACCAGTAATGGATGCTCATAGAGCTAAGGGGTAGTCATCCGATAAGGTGCTCGTGAGATGGGCTCTGCCCGAAACCATATCTATGTGAAAATATATCTCACGTGGGGGTGGTAACCCTAGTAACTCCCCTGGAAAGACATCAGAAAAATCTCTCAAGATGGGATGGTCATCAAGCGATGGTCCACTAGACTCATCCTCGATCTATCACTAACTATGATAGCATACATTTGACAACCCTATGTCGCACACAACCGCTTAAGATGTATGGTGAGATGGTGTTATGGAAATAGGTCTCCTAACCCCTACTATCACCGACTCAACTCCTAGATCATTGCACATAAGATATAATATTATGGTAACATCCACTCGGCTCTGTATGTGAAGATAACTATTCCATGCCCAAGATGACTCCATACGAACCCAACGGAAGGATATGAAGATCTGAGGTAGTGGTGAAGGGTCCCAAATCCACTAAACATTCCTTAACTAAGGATTCATATAGAGATCTTGGCTCAGAAGCCATCTCAACGTCCCTAAATAAGACCCTTCCTAACTACCACCATCTTGCATCACTCTACCAAAAATGGTGCAATAAAAGAATCAAAAGAACCGAGAATCAAATAAAATGGTGGTGGGAACACCACCAATGCTACATGTCATCTCAATCATGGTACTCTAGTGCTCATCCTGGCATTTCTCAACTACTACATAGATCCGAGTATTGCATCCCATGTCACCAACAGTAGGCTCTTAGATTTGCATCTTACCCTTATTACTAGGGTTCTATGGGGTATCTCTCTAAAAATGCAACATCACAACCAAAACAACCACCCGATCCTCTCCCATGAGTAAGGTCCAAGTCCCGGTGGTCTAGTGTGGATCTGATGAGGTCTATGGTGAGGTCCCAGTGATGAGCTCCCTGAGACTAATCTTGGATACACCTTATGTCCTAATGCGACCCCTAGGAGGAGGCCCCATACTCCGACCCCTATGTGCATCAAATCTCTATGGAGGTCTATATGGTGGGTGAGACTACTGCTGCTGCTACTATGGTCTAAAAGATGACTGTGATGAACCTTTTCCACCACGAGGAGGAGGATTGAACCCCTTGATCTGCTGCCCTAAATATGATGGATGTGGCTCCAAAATTAGTCTCGGCCTACCTGTGTCTTTCCCAAGTCTCCTCTGCTATATAGGCCTTCTCAATGGCCTCAGCTAATGTTTATGGACAATGGATACACACCGCACCTCCAATATCTAGATTCAGGCCCCGGATGAACCTGTGGATCCATACCTACTCATCCTGCATGTAGTCGACATGCAAGTAGATCCAAAATGAACTCTCATACTCGCTATTGTCAAAGATGCATGTCGAAGGTCATGAAACTCATCTATCCTCTATTGAATGAACCTCCGTGATAAGTACCTACTCCTAAACCACTCCTCAAAGAGCTCTAAGGTAACCATCTCGAATCAACATGGAGCTTCTGCTCCTTGGTCCTCCACTAGACACTAGCTCCATCCCTCAGAAGATGGATTGCAACATGAGCTTTCATGTTTCTAGAACAAGGGTAGAGCTTAAAGCACCCGCTCAAGCTCACAAACTAGACTCTCCCTAAAATCAAACTATGTCACCAAAATAATGAGATGGTCATAGCTTCAGGATCTCCTTGATATGGTCTGCAGCTATATTCTGGTAACCCCTAGGCCTCTCTGCATGCTCATCCCTAAGCCTAGGGCTCAAGACCTATCCCTGTGTCTCAGGAAGTCCGGTCTCCTTGTCCCCTCTGCGGTGACTCTGCTCTACCTGACTCTACGTGGGAGTTCTCTCCTCTATACTCCTTTGTTGTGTCGAGGAGATACATGAGCCTCAATGGATGGCTACCCATCATGTTTGGCTTACTATCCTCCTACTAAGGACCCTCCATGTAAAGCGGCATTAACATCTTGAAGCATCTGTAAAATCTAGTGTAGGATGGATACTACAACATGATCTACTATGGTAAGTCTAGATCTATGTGAAATAACCCCTCATCTTGTCCATGCCTCCTACATAGACCCAAGTGAGAGTTAGTTCATTATCATAGGTTTTATTAGTTTTCCATGTTTACTAAAATATGTAAATCCAAACAAAGTTGTTTTCTAGGTTTAAAAGTGTGCTAGGTTTAATATTCATGTCTAAATGTTTCTAGTGTGCCCAAGGGTCCAAGATTTGAACTCACCTCGATACCAAGTGTAACACCAAGCCAAAATGACCACTCAAGACCCAAGAACAACCTAGGTTTAGATAAGAAAATTATGGAATAATTTTTTTGAAAAGCGTGACCACTACTAGGCTTCAAGAAACAGTTGACACAACAAGGATTCAAAGTCAATTATAATTTACTAAATGAAATTTTCTCATTGTAACAAACATTAGATCCACATTACAAAATTAATAAGTATAATTAACCAAATTATAGTTAAATTTCTCTTAGGAGTTAGCTTAATAAGTAATTAAATTAACATTATAGTTTAATATTCCCTAATAAATTTTAGAGGGTCAAAGGGCCAAAGGAATTAAATACCTTGGGTATTTAATTCCACAGAATCTAAAAAAAATAGGTTCTTATTTACATGGGATAGAGAACATTTCCTTATCCCCTAAACGTGGCCCTTAAAAAGGTCAACCCATGCCTTAGAAATTATACATTTAAGTTAAAAAGGGGTAATTTTCCTCTTACCCACTCTAGACTCATCTTTGCACTTCAACCTAATTCTTCACATAATTAACACACTTAAAGTTTTCTAAAAGCACTTCCATTAGATAGGAAACTTCTTCCTCTTTTCAACGATATAAATAAGTCCTCCTAACTCATATTTCTTAAGTTATAAGCCAGTCCGGGCTGGGGAAGAAAATTTTCCCAAAGGTGGGCCAAGGCTAGGGGACAAAATTTTTCCCTAAAGGTGGGCTGATGGGTCAGGCTTGGGAAAGAAAATTTTCCCAAATGTGGACGGGCGGGTCAGGGAAAATTTTCCCTAAAGGTTGGCTGCCGGGCCAAGGGACAAAATTTTCCCAAAGGCGGGCCAATGGGCTCAGGATGAAAATTTTCCCTAAAGCGCAAGGGACACGTGACAATTTGACTAAATTAAGGACACATGGGATGGTGGGTTAATCCCATGTGGGGAAGGTGGGTCGTAGAGGTAAATTGGATTTTAACTCTTTTTGTTTGAAAGGGAAAAAGATTCAAAAACCCCCACGCCTCTATTGACACCCAGGATGCCACATTTCCTGCCTAAAATCTCAAGCGGGGAAGCGAACCATTGGGGAAACTTAGAAATATTGGATTTTGTGTTAAAAAGTGTGAAGGCTAAAAACAACTCGTGCCTCCACCGACACCAAGTGAAGCCACGTGTAAGTCACCCCGGTGACTTACGGGCTAGGCGGGCCGAGTGGGGAAACTTAGGAATTTTTCCAATATTTATCTAAAGGTGATAAGGTATAAAACCATCCGTGCCTCCATGATGCCTAAAGATGCCACGTGTCAAACCCACAATGACAGGCGGAAGTGGACCGGTGGGGAGACTTAAGATTTTTTGCCCTTTTTCTAAAAGGTAAAGTTTGAAGGTGTGGGCCCATGAAGATAGTTTTCCCAAAAAGAAATGGTGGGGCTTTTGGAGGGATTTGTGACTTTTTGCTTTTTTGGAAAAAGTGCGCTAAGTAATTTTCGGGCCCTTGGTCCGGTCCTTGATTTTCCCTCTTTTTTTTCTCTTTTTTTAAACCAAAGCGAAGTAAAAATTTAGAAGGCCATAAATTTTCGAATGGAAGCTTAGATTTGGGAAAATGAGGACTTTTTGAAAGGGCTCAAACTCCTCTTTGCATAGAACCAACAAAATTCATTTTAAGCAAACTTAAGGTGGGTGAATTTGACAAAAAGTCTTTCCGTCCATTAAAACATGAATTAAACTTTTAACTTAACAAAGAATTAATTCAATCCGCCATTCTTTCTTCCTCAACATGCCAAACCGACATGGAGGATTGCACTTGGAAAGATTTAGTCTATGGATTTATGGATTAATTGTTAAAATTGAGTTTTCAATCTGAATTTCTTTTCTTTTTTTCTATAATCGCATTATTTTGTCCCTTTCCGATTAATTAAGTTCTATATAAATTTCTTAACAATACAAACTATTTTAAGATTTTTTTGTTCCTCCTTAACTTGTTTTAATGTTTTATCTTGTCTTTCATCAATGCAGATTGTTCTTGTATATTTTTCTAATATTCATTTTATAGGTTTACAATGAATCAAAATAGAAATCATACTTAAACTCAAATGGATCAACTTTTGTTATCATCCTCTAAATATTTAAATTCATTCAAATCTGATTTCTAAAAAATTTAACTTTACTTCAATCAATACATGAAGACCCAAAATGTAGTTCTACTTTCAAAATCATGCATTTGAATGAAATAGAGAAATGTAATATTTCTTCATATGTAATTTTTTTTTTTCAAACAAAGATTTCACAATATATTTCAAAAACAGATTTCAAATGAGAACCATACCATTTGTGGTAATTAAAACAACTTCTATTGAACTCCAATAATTCTTTTACAACTTCCTTTTTCATTCATCAAATACAAATTATAGAATATACATCTTTCACATTCGAATGTAGAATCCATTTCCAAAACATAGAGCAACTTTCCACCACAAATAATATTACAATGCCATCCACTTGAAGTGGGAAATTTTACAAAAGAAAACCCCAAGGGGACTGCAAAATTTGTCTTCATCCTCAGCTCCAAAATAGCAACAAGAAGATCCACCATATATCTTTTGATCACAAAAAAAAAGAGGAGAGGAAATGCTCTCCACCCAACCAAGAATTCCAATGAAGAGGAGAATTCATCCTCCTCATTGGCCCCCGAGCCCCAACCACAAAACAATAAGAAATGTATTTCAACTCATGGAAACAATACGCTTCCATAACACAAAAACAATTTTCACATATAAAACATAGTCCATTACATACTGCACTTTGCAACCACAGGAAGAACAACTAACAATACTCAGGATTCATCATGCACAAGCCAAAGAAGCAAGACCTATGGGGGAAGCTACTTATACCTCCCAATGGGAAATGGGTGTCCACATTAACATAAACCCGCTAATATATACATATATCATTTCAAAACCCCTACATGCCCTTATGCCTCCCCAATTATCCCTTATACCTCTCATTCTCTTATGCCTCCCCACACTCTTATGGCACCCCATAATGAGTAAATAAATGCAAGCTATTTCTTTTAAAAGGTGGAATCCAATCCCAAACTCCTCCACAATAACACTTTTACCTCCCCAAAGCTCTTATGCCTCCCCACAAGAGATCCCCATAGTATTCTCCTACACCATACCTAGGTAATCTACCCAACCTAGCCAACAACATACCAAAATTTTCAAAGCATTCACATATGCATAAACAAAAGAAGAACATTTTAAAGAGCCAAAATCCTAACTCTCCATGGTAGAGTTTTCTTTTTTCAACAAAAGATTTCTAAAACAAGATTATTCCAAAAGCTCCAAAATCCACAAGCATTCCACAAAATCTCCAACAATCCACAAAATTCAAGAGCTCAAAACAAAAAAAGTAAACAAAATGAATTCCAAAAATGAAGTAACCCCAAAACAAATAAGGAATTTGAATAAATAGAAAAGGGAGAGAGAAAGATGAGGTGAGTCCATGTAGGATGCCACATCACACATCCTCAACTCCACCTCACAAGTCAACTTCAAACTCCAAAGCACAATGAAAAAGGTGTGTGAATAAATGACATTTTACTTACACACACAAACCAAGTCCACACCCAAAGGACCAAAATTAATTTCATGTAAGAAGGTGCAATAAAACTTCAACTTACCTTCCCAAAATACATAATAAGGCCTAATTTTGACTCCCAACTCATAGGTAGGGTTAGTGTAACAATTTAAGAGGTGTGGGACAAGTTTAACTTGTCCTACAAGCCTCCAAAATCAGCCCCTAAGGATAGATCCAAATTTCAAAAGGAAGGTGGAGTGTTTCACGCTCAAAGTTACTTACACATTACTTTCAACACATAATCCAAGAGCCACAACTCTAATAAATGCATTCTTTTGACCCATTTTAATTTATTTGACAACATGATTACTCACAAATCTAGACAAAATTAAAATAAGTAATAAAGGGAAAATACATCACTAAAATCACATACAAAATTCAAACAAAGGAAACCAAATAAAATAATACACATAACCCCTTGGTCACATTTGAAGGTGATCCCCCATGGGAACCCCTAACAACAATACAAACATACACAAACAAATACACGTTGCCATGGTGACCCTTGTTGAATTCATCTAAAATTCCAATGTGGTTGGTCTCCAATCCCCCAATGTTTGTTGTGACATGTTTACTGCAAAACAAAATACCTCCTTCGGCCTCGTGGCCGCATCAAAACATCCAAAATAAATATAAAATATAACTCCAAATCATCTATATATATGAATCAAAACATCATCCAAGTGAGCAATAATGTCATTCACAATTTCATCCATAACCATATGATCATAAGATTAGTTCAATTTTCTAGGTCTACTCAATATGACAAAATAACACATGTCCAAAATACATATATACATATAACCATGTCAATCAACATAATACCATGAGTATGAAATGTCTCAATACCCCATGCACCATATATGAATCAAAATCAACAATAGTCCAAGATCTCTAACATCTAACATCATATCAAACTAAAAGCTACAATAATGTCCATAAGTTTAATCAATAGTATCATAATCCATATCAAAAGGTGTCGAAGGGAAGTGGGCACTACACACCCTTTCCAAAATATTTTTCTCAATTCCTTTATTTTCCAGCCAATCGGCACACTTATTACCCTCCCTATACACGTGTCTGATGCTCCAATTATTGAATTTGGATAGTTGCCATAAAATATTTTGAACACCCAAATCAAGCTTCCACGATAAGGCTCTTTTTTTTATAATGGCATTGATGATTACCAAGGAATCACCTTCAATCTCCAGGTTCTCAATTTTAAGCGAGGTAGCTAAGAACAAGCCTTTACTAAGAGCTTGCAACTCAGTGGAATTGCATGTACCCACTTTAAGCTTAAAGGAAGCTGCTCCCACCACCTTACCGTTGAGTTTTGAACTAGGAAGCCAACAATGAAGCCTGGGTTCCCCTAAGCCCCATCAAAATTTAGTTTAAAAAGGTAGGGGAGGGGGGGACTATTTAGTATTCCTCCTAGCCAAGGAGGAAGGAAGTGAAGATTTCAGGGTGCCATCTCTTGGTTTGATAATCAATGGCCAATTCCTTTCTAACACCCTATCTTGTGAAGTAAAAGGACAAGATCTAGACCAGTTCGAGGACACTACTTCAGAGATGGCACCTTCCATCCTAAAGAGGACCACTTCCACTGAGCTGCTTTCCTCCCTAAAGATTCTTTTATTCCTTTCCCACCAAATGTGCCAAAGGAGAAGCACAAGGCTACAAATCCAAATGGAAGAAAGATCTCCGAGTGGGATTTAATCGGCCAAGCCAAGATGGCTTCCGGAAGGGAGTTCGGTTGAACCCAAGGGAGGTTAAGTTTGGCACACAACCAATTCCAGCATTTCACTGCAAAGGGGTAGTGTAATAACAAATGATCCCTATCTTCCTCTTTCTTTTCACACAAAATACATCTAGTGGGGCCCTGAAACCCAATTTTTTCCTTCTCTCTTGAGTAAGAATTTTACCTTGGAAAGCCATCCAAGAAAATAGACCCGCCTTTGGGGTCGAAGTGGTGTTCCCAATAGTCCTTTAAGATGCTATTCTCAGTAGCAACCTCCTCATGTAATAGAAGATAGCCAAGATGAGGGGAGTACGACCCTGAGGAAGTAATAGTCTAGACAATTTCATCTTGCTTGTTAGAAATCAAAACTTGCCTCTCTGTAAAGCAGACATGAAATTCTTCTTTACATCATCCAAAAGACCTAGATGATCAATATTTTTCCATTGTAACACTGAGGGAGGGGGTTAGTCATATTCAACCCATAATTTGAGACAAATGGACCCCATTCAACAAGAATCCTGTCTTCAATACCATCAAACTCTGGGATGTCCCCCAAAGCAGGAAACCATTCCAAGGATCATCCCAAAAAGGGATTTTTCACCATTCCCCAATTTCCAATCAACATTATATAAAAATAAAGATCTGCAATCCAACATAAAATTCTAGATATGGGATCCCCTAGGCGGGTTCACAATATAGAGAATAGATTTTGGAAGAGGGGCTCCTAGGTATTTCTTTTTGAATAACTGAATGAAAAGACTGCTAAGATTTTAAATTAGATTCTAAACCCTCTTAGCACCTAGTGCCAAATTTTGTAAACCTAGATTAATAATCCCGCTCCTCCAAGTACTTTGGGTTTAGCTAGAGCATCCCATCTGATCAACAAAATTTATTTTCTCTAGAGAGACCTTGCCACAAAAACTTTCTCAATATCACCTTTAATTTTTCCAACACACCTTTGGGAATTTTGAGAACAGAGAGAAAATACATAGGAGAGGCACAGAGAACTGATTTGATGAGCATCAGTCTCCCAGCTAAGGAGATCCATTTACCTTTCCAAGAGTTTAATTTAGCTTCCAAAGAGAAGAGAAAATCCTTCCACAAAGAAACCTTACCCGCACCTTTAAACAAGGGGATACCAAGATATTTGACCAGAAAGTGACCCTTTTTGAAATTGAAGATATTCAGAATTTGAGCTTCAAGCTGAGGGGAGACATTGAAGAAGAAGATGCATGATTTGAGAAGACTAACTTCTTGCCCGGCCACTTTCGAGTATCCATCCAAAGTCTCTTTTAACTCCTTAGCTTCCCGAATATTGGCCCTACTAAAAAAAAAGTATCATCTCATGAATTATTGGTGGGAGAGAGGAGGGATTCCATCAGCAATTTTCAAACCCTTGAGATTACCTTCCACCATATTTTTCTTGATAGACCTACCAAGGGCTTCAACAACCAAGATATAGAGAAAGGAGGATAGAGGGTCCCCTTTCCTAATGCCTCTGTTGCTAACAAAGAAACCCTCAACACTCCCATTTATCAAAATAGAGAAAGAAGGGCCAGAGACACAACTAAAGATCCAATCACATGCACTTGAGAAGAATTTTTAAAAATATTTCTAATGAGAAATCTCCAGTTAATCTTATCATAGGCTTTGCTGATATCTAGCTTCAAGAGCATACCAGGGGTATTCGAAGAAGAAAGGGAGTGAGTCAACTCATGAGATAGAATAACACCCTCTAAGATTGATTCCCGGCATAAAACTAGTTTTCTCTTGGGAGATAAGAGGATCCAAAATTGCTTTCAAGCAGAGGGCAATGGCCTTAGAAATAATTTTATAAGAAGTATTACAAAGGGAGACAGGCCTAAAGTCCGCAAAGGAGGAGGGATGAAGCAATTTGGGGAAGAGGAAAATGAAGGTGTTATTCAACATTTTGAGCACCGAACAGGATCTCCTCGAATCCTCTACAGCCGCCCACACATCATAACCCACAATTTTCCAAAATTTCTAAAAAAAATCAGCAGGGAAGCCATCTAGGCTAGGAGCTTTATTATTTTCCATGGAGAAGACAAATTTTTCAATCTTTGTGAAGGAGAAAGGCTTTAAAAGAGTGACATTTGATTTTCTGAGATAAGACAAGGGATACACTCTAGAAGGGAAGATTGAGCCTCATCAAAGGAGGCCACATCCCTGCAACAAGGAGGAGAAAAAATTAATACCCTCATTGATAATATCCTTCTGCTCAACCAAAGAAATCCCCCTCACTATTCTTAATTTCTGAAATGAAATTTGAATTCCTTTTGGATTTTATAGAAGCATGGAAAAATTTCGTGTTCATGTCCCCATCCTTTAGCCAAAGTTCCCTTGATTTTGCTTCCAGATATTTCCTCTCTAAGGAGAAACTCACCCAGTTCACCTAGGAGAGACTTCTCCAAAGCAAAATCCTCTTGATCCATCCCAAAGCATTGAACACTTTCAAATTAAGAGCCTTCATATCAGCTTCAACCCTCACTTTTTCTTGAAAAATATTTTTGAAGCACTTACCATTCCATTCTAGCAAGTCCTTTTTCAAGTCTCTTCAGCTTTTTTGCTAGCAGAAACATCTTGGAGCCAAAAATTGATAAGAATTCCACCAGAGATTAATCCACCCTTCAAGGAAGCATCTCTGAGCCACATTAACTCAAACTTGAAGGGGGATTTGTGAGGGGCTTCATCAAAGCTGACCACAAGGGACACCAAAAAATGATCCAACCCTGACCAAGGAAGAACAAATCTTTCCAGAAAAATGTCTTTAAGAGACCAATTAGGGAAAACCAAAATCTATCAAGCCTTTCAACAATATTACTAAAGCCCTTTCTCCTATTACTCCAGGTGAACCATCCCGCTTAGGCTCCAGATCCAACAAAGCACTTGTCCCTAATAAAGGAACAAAAGTCCAATTGAGACTGAATATTTCTAACAATCCCACCCTTCTTGTCCTTACTATCGGAGATGGCATTAAAATCCCCTCCCAGGATGAACAAATGATCTCCCAAAGAAGAGGCGGATTGAAGCAAATCCTCCCAAAAATATTTTCCCCATGATACTATTAGGGGCATACACATTAAACAAAAAGAAACTAACTGGGAGTGACGAAGGCTAACACTTACTAGTTTTCAGTTGGGGGATTGGGCTTACTTCTCCACTTTGAAAAATCCATCCTTTCGAAGAATTGCAAGACCCTCGAAGCACCGAGACAAGCCTAAGAAGACCCCTTTCCAGCCTCTTCCTGATCTACTCCACATAATCTCAACTTCAACGATGGACAACTTTATTTCCTACAAAAGAACCATACAAGCCTCTGAGGAGAGGATATAACACTTAAGCAAGCATTGTTTGTTAGAGGAATTGAGGCCTTTGACATTCCAGGAAAATAACTTCATTGAAAACAAGGAAGGATTTTCACCTTCCGGAATCAACAATGTCAAATTTTAGGGTGCTTTGTTTCCCTGAATCAACCTCCAATTGAGTGACCTCCTATTTGGACTTTCTACCCCTCTTACCAGTGGAACCACAAAGGGCTGATCCCAATCCTTCCTGACCGATGGCTAATTTGGAGGGAGCCAGATCTGGAGCTAATCCCTTAGGATCAATTTCCCCATCCTCCATTTCATCAATTTGAGGTGACGGGCATATCCAAAGCTAGGATCTCATTATTCTAAATCCACCCATTAAGGGTTTCCAATGAAGAGGCCTGCCCCTTCACCATACCTTCCTTAATTAAGGAAGAAAGCACCCTAGAATCCTATGTACTCCTCTATTTTATTAAAGAGGAGCGGGAGTCAAATTCAGTGAAGAGCTAGAGATGGCCAAGCATGTAAAAAGGACTACCTCATTAAGTACACCATATTTCTCACTTATTAGAGGGAGAGAGGGAACAAAAGATTAATCCAAAATTAGTCGCACATCCCTTTGGTTGGGGGGGTAATATTAACCACTTAGCACTTAGCAGAAGATAAACGACCGAGCTTAGGGAGAGGGACGAAAGATCCATTTCGACATGAATTTGAGATGAAGAATTCCTCCAAGCCAAGAGAGAAGGGTTGAAAATTGGGACCCACGAGCCGAGGGAATTAGCAATAGCCTTTAAAGCAACCTGATTCTAATTCAGAGGGCAGATTATGGAAACTCAACTAGAGCGGGGCACGATAATTTTTTTCCAATTTTGGATTAAAATCGGGGGACCAAGGACACAAATACAGACTGGAGGAATTAAGAAACCAGCCCCCTTGAAAACTTTCTCCAACAAGGCCTCCGAATGGAACAGGACTTGGAAGAAGCCATTTGGAAGAAAGAAGACTTTGGGTTTCTGCTCCTTGCCCCAGAACCAGTAAACCCAATTCAAAATTTTTCTTCTAGAAAACCTAGCCCCCACAAATTTGCAACAAATTTCCCTTTTCAATAGAACATCAATGAAATTTTTTTATTAGTAAGGTTGATACAATTAAAAGTTACAAGATTTTATTTTAAGCACTTGAATATAATAGAAGGGTCTTAGATATTTTATGAACAACGTGGGAAAAAACAACTAATTCCCAAAGAGTTTTAATAGGTAAAACATTAGTATGAAAATTAAGATATTCCAAAAACCTTCCATGCTTCCATAATGGGAAATTTGACAGAAAATTACAATGAGGTTATCTTAAACATTTAAAAAATACCACTTAAAAGTCACAAAATGTTGGCATATGCCACATCAAAAACCCCAACTCTTATAAAGTCATGGTTGTATAAAAAAATCCTAATAGTAACATCTACTAAATGGATTCCAGTCCCTTTTGTGAAGTAAGTTTTAAGTGACACATTCTGCAATGGATTTGGTTAGTTTTTGCAACTAATAATCTTGTCTTAATAAATAAGGAAAAGGAAAAAAATAAATCGCTAAACTTCAAGATCACATCTAGAATAAACGATTATGGAATCCCTTGTTTATTTATTTTATCGTGCCAATCCTTCAGAATTATTTTTAAGTTAAATATTTTAGTGATCGAGTCAAACATTTGAGGATGTCGTGATCGGTATAATGGTTCATGTGTTTTCGTAAAGTTCAACATTGTGCATATATAGCTATGAGAGCATTTGCAATAACAAGATATGACAAAATTCATCTATCCTTTATGCTTTGATGTAGGGTTTATTTTATCTAATAAGATAGTGATTATGGTTTCCACTCATCAACAATCTTATTGATCTCTAGAACAATTCTGGGACATGATGAAATAAGTATTAAGTAACACAAAATGACTATATCAAAATAGTAGAGAGCTTAAGAATAACATTGATTAAATCAATATTGAGCCATATGGAGGGGTCACTTAGCCAATGTAGTAAAATTGTCCATCAGTTGTAGGGAACTAACAATTGACCCGAATACTACAAAAATAAATAAAATATTTCAAAAAAATATGGTTGTTAATAATTTGATTTGATTGCATTTCAGATTAAAGGAGGGCTTCTTATTTAAGGTGAGGTATAATAACTACGTTTTTAGCAAGATCATGGCCAATGGCCATGAGACCCACAAACCAACTTTTGGTGAAGCCTGTAATTATCCTTATAGGGTAGGTGTCTATCCTCCCCATATGTCTCATAATTCATTTCATTCAAACTTTCCTAAACAAGAAACCTAGAGTAAGCCTTTTCTTGTTACATGGAAGAATATCTTGAAGAAGGAATGGTTGTGTTTACAACAATTTTAGAGGACATTCTAATCAATATATTTTTGAAGCTCGTAGATGATCCTCACTATTTGGAAATTTTAAATTTTCTATGCATCAATTTAAACTCATTTATACGAATAATATCGTGACAAAATGTATACTAGATATCCCGAGTGTCATAGGAGATTTTTTAACAAACTTCATGGCCCACTTATAAACATTGTACCCACCCACCTATTTTAAAATTTTCCCCTTAGGGAAAAATTAGACAACGAGGGGCTTGTTGTGCTCTAGCACCAAAATTGCCTTCATAAGATATTTTGGGACATTTTATGTTAATTTTGTCTTTGAAGGGTTTTTATGGTGATTTTGGATAATTCATGATTTTTGTGGACAAATTTTCCTTTTCATTGGTTTTAGAGGCTCATTGTTTATTAGAATGAGAAAATTGGCACTTACAGCCCATCCTCACCAACGAGAGTAAAATTGGTAAAAATTGATTAATCAAATTTAAGGGGTCCTTTTGTCATTTCATGATCCTCATGGTTCAAGAAAATCCAGGAAAATCAAACTTTTTATTACTCAAGTTTGAAAATACCCAAACAAGTCTTTGAGCTCAAACAACTCACCAAGCACCTCAACGAGTTGCTTGGCAACCGATTACCATACTCTAGAGAGTTGACTAAGGTTGTGTGTCAAGTCATCTCGAGAAATACATGCTACTAAGTAGTGCGATTTACTCGCTAAAGAGTCAAATTAACAAATGACTTGGACTACACTCAGAAAAGACTTGAAAAAAGGAAGGAAGAAGACTTGGTAAAGTCGATTTGATTACTGAAACTCACAAAGTGTGAAAAGGCTTCATTGAGCCAAAGAAAGATTGGTCTCGGGTCAGAAATTTTTAGGTATTGAGGCTTGGAGCTTGAACATGATTGAAGAAGAGATTGTCAAGTTCGAGCTAAGTTGGGAATCTTAGGGAATATCACACGAAAGCGAGTTATTTCGAGCTTGTGGGTCATGATGGATGGATGGTTTGAGTTTAAGCATGACATGGTTGTTAACTCAGAAAGTGGTAAAAACTCGAGGCCATACTTGAAATAATTACTTGGCATACGTCAAACCGATCTCGGAAGGTGTTTGGTTCCTATTATCCAAAATTCACCTCCCAAGGTAATTTTGATAACTTGCACAATTTCTTCGAGCTCGATCAAGAAGAAATGGTTTGAGGCCTAAAATTGGGCTTTGAGGGATCCCTTGGCTTTTCTCTAACTTCCCTATCAAAATAAAAATTCAAGGATTTAGTGAAAATTTGAAAATGAAGTCAATGGCCTATTTTAGTGCAAGCAAGTCTGGGGTGCAGAGTGAGATGGAACCAATGCGGATTGTATCGAGGTTCGTCGTACCTACTTTGGTCTGATTTTCAAAGGAGGAAATGTATTGTGGCTAAGTTGTCTCCCAAAGTCCTAGGTTGCATAGGTTCATTCAGGCCACTAGTTCGACTGAATTGCTAAAGTCATTGATAAACAAAGGAACTCAAAAATGTGGCAAAAGTGGATAAAAGTGTCTTATGCAGTCCACGAGATATCTGGTACAAAAGTAACCAAAATGCCGAAAAGATGATTTAGTCATAGCCATTTCAATGTGGAAAAAGTGGAGAAAAATGTCCCAGATATTTGAGACATGCATACTTGAAATAGTAGAAACACTGCGGAGAAGTTGGCGATCAACGACCTACCTGGACCGGTGGCCAACGGAGGATGCGTAAGGATAGAAGAGTCTAAGTCGGGTGACGTGGAGAAAGGAGGTTCACACGGTTCAAGTACCATGAGGACGTGAGTTCCCGAACACCTACAATACCCGTAATCCAAAGGGAAAATGGAACGCCTAATCACCGAAGTTCAAGTGTGCAACCTGAAAATAGTTACTCACACACGAGAATGCCATATGTTTTGAATTTCTCAATGAAATCATGCAAAATTTGTCTCATTGGAATCATGGCTCTAAGCTCGATGTAAAAAAATTGAGAAATATAGAATTTGATGCGTATTTGATAGATAATTTTGAGGAAAACGGACCAGGTTTAGAACAGTGTTTTAATTGGTAGTTGGGAGTGCAATTAAGAGGGATGGTAATCATTTTCTCCAACAGAAGGTTATGAGACAGTATGGGGACCCTTTGTAAGCAACATCTGTCATTTTAACTTAATTTATTACCTCTTGCAAGTGGTTGAAAGGAAGATTTCAGGATTTCAATCCTCTCTCTTCCAAATTCTATAAATTGAAGTGTGGGCTCATTGTAAAGGGGATAGTTTTTAAGTAGAAAAAATATGTCTTTGGTTTTGTGAAGCCAATGTGCTATAAGCCCTTATAGTGGACTTTGTGCATGGTGATCTAGGCCTTTACTTTGTAATAGATTAAACTATGCATATCAATGAAGCAATAGATGCAAGTTTGTGGATGTATCTTCCCTTGCTGTGTTTGTTTACATTCTTCTTGCCTCTTCAATCTTATTGTGAATATATTGTGTCTATTTTATGCTCTTGCAGGGATTCATTATCATTGTGTGTATGAAATATTGTTGTGAATGTAATTGCTAGACTATGGAGAATTTTTATCACCCTCTCTAGTATGTATTTTGCTTCCATTTTTCACACATTGGAAAGCTATTCTCATTCCCTCCTTTTCTAGTGTATCACCACTTTAGTGTAGGCTTTGTTTTCATGCACTCTCTCTCCCTAGTCCCTTGGAAAGTTAAATTAGGATACACTAGTTTTCCTACATCGAGTAGATTGTGGGAGGTAGTTTAGGAACAAGAACCAACTTTCTATGGAGGTATATATTAAGTAGTAAGCCCCATAACTTGGAGATAGCACCCATGTTACCCAGTGACACCATTAGTTCATGCACACATACTTGTGAAAATCTAAGGTTCTTGCTATGATTTGGTGATAATAGTTCCATAGATCATGATATTTTGTGAGTTATTGAGTGTGAGGTTCAAGCGAGTCCAAGAACCAGTTTTGTCGATTTTTGAGTAAACCCGAAGGAAATGGCGGCAAGTTTGCTAATAGCTCGGGTGAGCTTACATATGGCAGAATGAGTCATAGAGACATGTTGAACTCCTGATAAGAATGGCTCGGGATAACAGGATATAGCTGAGTGTGGCCTTCTAGATAGAAGGAGATGTTCACGGCTGCGAGTTTGAGGAATCAGAGAGAAGCCGGTATGACTAAAGAGAGATGTTAACGAGTTCAATGGGAACTCGAGAATGGTATAGTGATTCACTTGAAAGGGAAATGTGTTTAGCGAGTGTTCGATCTATTTCACCATGTCAAGAGGCAATGTGCATGCTATAACAGAATATAATGGCACGATAATGAGTTCGTTGAGTTTGATGTTGTAGTGAAGTAAAGTCGATTCACGTTTTCCATAAGAGAAGTTTGAGGAGATTTTTAGGTGAGTTGCAGAAAAGGCATGAGCCAATCCAATCCAATTATAGGAGCTCATCATCGGTTAGTTGGTGATGTATAATGCCAAATTATTAATTAAAATTGTGATAGCTCGAGAGCTCAAGCCGTTCGAGATGAATCAAGGGAAAGCTAAATGGATCAGTTGGCATTACTGCAAGCGCTGGAAAGGTGGACACTTTGGTTCGAACCGGGTAGAGTGGCTCATGCTCCAAAAGAAAATTATCGTAAAGGAGGCCGAGTTTCTTGGAGAGCTTGACGAGCTCAAGGTTATGCCAAACACTAGATGAAAGATAGGCACGATTCGGATGTGAAATGAGCTCGGCTTGTCACTGTCAGGGACAAAGTGGTCATGGTTTTCACCAAGTGAATAGCTCCATGATCGTCGAGGAAGAAAGAGATCTCGAGAAAGCCATGTAAACATATACGCACCTTTGCTTGAGATTCAACTAGCTCCATCGAGCTATGGGAATAGAGCTTTACTCGGTTAAATAAAACAAGGGGCTTGATTTGTAAGCGCAATACGATTGGCCAAATTCAGAGGGCCAAGTTGAGAGTAGCTCGTTTGGAAACTAACCGCGAGCTCATGAGATGAATGAGTAGATCGAGAAGGTGGAGGAGCTAGCATGAGCTCAAGTTTGCGACTCGGACAAAGAGGAGTCGGGCCGACTCGGAAGACTAGCTCGTTTGAGGTAACTTGGAGCTCGTATTCATGGAACACAATTGATTCGGCGTGTAAAGGGGGTCCTCGATTTTGAGAATCCAATTTCCAGAGAACTTAGCGTTGAGTCAATGCCGAACCTATGGGATAATGTGGACAAGTCATTACGCGGGGATTATTTGGATGTCGAGTGCGTGATGGAATATGGCGAGGTAAAGTCCAAGTCGTCTATGGTGCCCTGTTGGTTGGGTCTATATGCCAATTCATTGATGTTGGAAGGGATTTCCGTGCTTTTCCACTCGTAAGATCGGACGGGGTATGTAGCGAGGTGATTCTCGAGTCACTTGGAATGTAAGTCGAAAAGTTCGTTGAATTCAAAATGTAACATCCCATTTTAAAACACGAGAACAAGGGAAAATTTTTTTAATTTTATTTTTATATAACGTTCTCTGTTATGAATTATAAAATTCAAACACACGTTCAAGATTTAATAATTGTTCTCTCCCAAAAACACAGTTTGGATCATCCAATTTCTTTTTAAAACGAATGTTCCCTGTTCACATATTTACAATATGGAACACACATTCAATGCCATTCAATCTTATAATGATTCTATATCTTTCTTGTAAATGAATCGATGAAGCTGCTGATCCTTCCATTTTCATGGCTCGGAGTTTCAACGATCCTTCATTTCATGACTCGGCAACAACCCGTTCTTCATGGTTGGTTATGGCAAAGTATATTTTATATACTTGTTCTCATAACCTTCCCGGTTATCGAAGTGATCCATTTAAGAAGCCTATCTGAATATCTGTTACTGATATTCATCTGACATCCTGCATCTTAAATTAAGTGATAAGGACAACGCAACCAGCAATTGCGATACTTTGGCCAAAGATTTTCACATGCTTTGCATGATCATATTCCTGGATGTGATACACATCTACGGAATACGTCCTTCACTTCACTTCACCTGTTATCTAGAATGGTCTTTCTGGTTCCTACCGGTCCTCAAGCGTTTAAGTTTAGTTTTAAACTTTTCAATTCAACTAGTAATATGAGCGGGTATAGGAAGGCACTCTGGTAACTAAAGATACGCAGACATACGATATCGTTACCGCACGACTCCGTGTGTCTGATTATCTTTAGTATTCGGAGTCACTCCGTATACCAGATCATACCCTATCTCCACCCCAGCTAAGATCTACACATTCAGCCTATGTATTCTAAATGTTTTAATTCGGGAGGGCATTGCTATATATGTCAGTTTGCAACATGTGTCATCATGAAGACCCCGTCTTCATGAAGACACCTTCTTTGTATGGCCGGGCGTATGCCAATGTCTGTGAATTCTCCCAACGAGAATACACATCCTGCCCAAGTGACTTAGCCACGAGTTAATAGTTTAAGCAATTTTCAGCATCCACGCTGATCCCTTGATCCTCGTTTCCGTTGCAGTTGTATATAACTAAGAGGGACTAAACTGTCCATTAGTTTGCCAAGTATCGTCTCCTTCGTATCGAAGGGCTACATTTCCTTACTTGGTTCATTTCTTAATCATTGGATTAAGCAGCCCGTACCAACGGACGTAATAAGTTTAACCTATTAAACTTAGCCAAGATGTTTCCAACTGCAACTAATTTCAGAATATTAACTTATTAGACGTCATTCAAATGAGGTCTAATCTTCGAGAAATGAATTCATTTGTTCCCCTTAACATTATATAGTTAAGGATCATTAGTTATGGATATATGTATCCTATATCCTTTAATCTGAATTTTATCAAACGAGATCAATGATGGAGTTCAAAAGCGAAGTTTGAATACTCCAAATTTAAATTGATATTCCTTAGCTCCTAAGCTAATCGAATACCCTTTGATTATGAAATCATATTCTTCTTAATTCTTTTTAATGTCAATTAAAAATTTATCTTTACCCAAGTATGAACTAATTGCATTATTCAACTTAAAAGTTGTATTTAAGTAAGAATAGATATCGGTTTCAATTCAACATCCATCCGAGGATAATGAAACAATTCCAACTCGGGAAATAACATCATATTTCCAATTTAAACAACAATATCAATGATATAATTATTGAAAATATCACTTATGAATCGTATTCAATATTGTAAGTCATAATTTGTACATTTTCCAATCCGGTGATTGGGTATAGTTTTTACAAAGCATCCATACAACTCATGGATGGAAGAATACATTTTCTTCTTTCACAATTCCTCGAGAGGAAGAAAGGCAATAGTTACATTATAATTTACATCTAATCAAGAGGCATCGAGAAAATAGCCAAGTCTTCATTTTATTTAATCAAATTCTATATGCAAAATGAATTGCGGGTGGATTCGATAGGCCGAGCACATTAACACTTATCCTTAAAATAAGATGCTTGACTAAGCTCATTTGATAAAAGAACCTAATTTTATGAAACAACAAAAAACATCGATCTCAAAAAGCACCAAAGAGAGATCAGCATAACCACCGAACTATCAAAAATATCATCACAATCGCCGAGGATTTGCTGTCCGTTTCCACATAATCAATGCAAATATCAATTTACAACATTTGTCAAGTTAGGAATACAAGTAGTTTCTTTGCCTATATAGCATACTGATTATCCTTTCCACGCCTTTCATTAATAACCAATGCAAAGGATGAAACTAGCGAATATAAATCCATTACTTTCCTTCCGTTCATGAAGCATGTTAAATTTAAGGCATTCAAGTCCAAACAAGAAAGCGAACAGCAATGCAAATAGTAGCTCCCGTCTAAGCACTATAAAATTCATCATTCACGAATTCCAGATTTCCAACTGAATGAAAGAAGAAAGATCATTTTTCTAAAACATTAATTCATATCTCTATTTCTTTCCACATGACTGTCCTAACAGTGGAATCCAAACGAAAATCAATTCAAGATAACAGTTCAGAGTGAAACTTACAAAATCCACTCGGAATTCACTTTCCGGCAGCAAGAATAATTTCATTTTATTCCAGTTCATATGAATACCAAACAGGTTAGTAAGACATTATATTCATCGTTGGGCAAGCCATATCAATATGCATACTATGTATTTGCTATACTAGAAGATTCCTACTTACTTACTTTGTATAGCTAGCCAACAACAATTATGCAACCACGTAAGTATATATTCATATGATCTTTTATACCTCTGAACGCATATAGTTCTTAATAACAAGTGGTACATTGCTGTTACCTACAGCAAGATCAAGTCATATGCACTATAATTCCAATGTCACTTTCAGAGTCCCAAATAGCAAAAGAGAAGAATTCATTCTCTATGATTTCATTAAGAAACAATCATTGTATTCAGAATGAAGTAAAAACACTCAAATCATGTTTTTCTTAGCATGACAACTCAACTTATAAAGATAACAGAACAAACGTTCTCATTGATAAGCATCTCACATAGCCAGTACAGCTTCAATCCAACGTGCTACAACAATGAATATTCCAGTCAAGTTCGCATTCACAAGATAGTAAAAAAAAAAAAAAAAGAATATCGGAAGGTCAAACCACGACTGCTAAACGCAATGGGGTCAACCTTCATTACAGCAAGAAGAAATTATAATCATTCATTGCACAGAATACAAAACCAGTTTGTAATTGCGTCTACAACCCGAACAAGAAGACCGAACAGCATCTATGAAACACAATAAAACCATCTTATCCTCACAAATGAGGAAACACGGTCAATCATAACCTCTCGAAGGAAAAACAGTTAACTTTCCTCTATTTCACGAATACCCAATACGTATTCGCTTAGTTCCTACTCAAGAAAAGGTACAGTAATGATATTATTGCCTAAACTTCCTATGGTCCGAGTTCAATTACTCACAGTAACCCGAATGCCACTTCCATCCAAAATCCAAACAGTACAAGAAGAAGGGTCTACTTTCTTAAAGAAAATTTCAATAAGAACTACTTCATCAACCATTATTCCCTTCCTTTCAGTTTATTAACAATAAACGGTTGTTCATTAGTGGAAACAACTCATAAAAAGAAAGTGTACAGTCACAAGATATATATATATATATATATATATTCAAGGGATTTCCCAATACGGTCAAGCGTCCGACACTACGGAAGATACATCATTCGAAATTTACAAGACAATAAAACTCAATGATCAAGACAATATTTCCATATTGTTTTCAAATGTGTGAATCAATGAAACCCATTTCATAGAAATATACACAGGCTGTATCTTCATTTTTCCCTTTTTGTTTACATGCAAGGACAATTCCCCATATAGCAGCAAGAAAAGATTGCACTTAAAGAGACAATTTCGCCACAAGGGCGATTGCACAGCCTATTCCAATTTCGAACAACACGAACAGTGAAAGGAATATCCACATTCCAACCCATTTATACAGTCAACAATCAAGACTGAAAATCATTTCCAACATGATTCGAGCAAGAACAAATCAAGGCAGAGCAACCAGAATCAAATCTCATTAACATTTCCCAAAGAAAAGAAGCAAGAACCAATAAAATCCATTTCCAATCAACTCAACAACAATCATGCGATCCCAACCCAAGAGCAGGGTTGTTTTAATGAAACATTTAATCAAAGCAAAGATTTTAAAGAGAAGGGCTTAACGTGCCTGAGATATCTTCTCGAGCTCGAAAAAGCGTTGTTTGCCACGTTTTCTTCCACAACGGCAACACAGTATTCCCAGCACTCCCTTCCTTCTTCAGGCTTATCAACAGCCTCAAAACTTCCAAGAAAATGTCAAATGCAAGAGCTGGTTCGACTGAACCAGACCAAAGAAACCAAATGCAGAGCAACTTTACAAAAGGCTCGAACCAACAAAATGAAAACCAATTTTTCCTCATGCTGTTTCCAAGGCGAGCTGGTCGCGAGGACCAAAAACCATTAATGCAATAAAGGCTTGGCCTTTTTCCTTATTTTCCACGCCACCGCCACTTGGGTTGGCGAGTTTTAAATTTCAAAATTTCCATGCAAACTGAATTTAGCCATAACTCCAAATAGATACCTCTATTTCCTACCTGCCCCGCCAAAACTGGCGCCGTCCACGAAGGGACAGTTCATTTAATACCAATGAATGCCTCCTTCCCATCCTTATCCCTTTTCTTCCCAAGGGTCTGCGTACCCCTTAGTTTAGGATTAGTTTAGGTTACATAAATCATTCGACCTAGGTCTTAGTTCAACCTTAGGTTTTAGAACTTAGGTTTATTTTCCCCTTTTTTTTTTTTGTAATTTAAAAATCCACTTAGGATAGTAGTGTAGGATGTATGTTAGGTCTTAGGGTTAGTTTAGGTTTAATTCACACTAACCATTAACACTAACAACTTCCTTCCAGCCCCTTACTAACATTCGCGTTAACGCAGAGCAGGACGTTCAGTCCTTTAGATTACATGCCAAGGTCACCCGTGTCCAGGCGTTTCTCGCCCCACGAGGTCCCGAGGTCGACAAGACGGGGTTCAAGAATCGAACCCTTTGTCATTGGCATTTTCGTGCTATTTATTCACACTTTGTAATCAGTATTTGCACGCTCATAACAATTTCAGTCCAGTTCAAGTGTGAATTAACATAGAAAACACAAGAGGACCTCAGCATACTTGAATCAATGGAATTGATTCAGGGTATGCTGTCAATCAAACACAAGAGCAAACAATTATACGACAATGATAGCCGTCACATCAACAAACACACAAGTACAATATTTTTCGTCCCATGCAATAAATCACGGTATGCAAGAATCCAAATTAGCAACACATTCTCTTAAGATCAAAACATATCTTAACATGTTTGCTTTCATTCAAAGCTATAATGATATGTAAAACATTCACCAAGTTAACATACAAAATCGAGTGTTACATTCTTCCCTCCTTAAAGATTTATCGTCCGATGATCGATTTACAAATCAAGGAGTTCATAGGACAAAATTCAGTTATTGTCCTTTCATTCATAAGTTCATACCAAAACAGATTCTCTCTTAAAAATAACGTTTTAAGACAAGCATGCAAATAGACTAATAATTGTCTAAATTTGGTAGAATTTTCAGTTCTACGAATTTCATATACTGATTAAACAGTGTGGAAAAGTAGATCTCATTTCTTCGAGATTCTCCCAAGTTGCACTTTCTTCACCGAGCCCGGTCCCCCTTTGGACCTTACATTGGTTCACTTCGCGATTTCTCAAGTACAACGGGCGAGTTCCCAACACTCAAATGGGCTTAACCACGATTATTCCGGGTCTTGGACTGCTGAGGAATTCAATTTAGCACATGTGATAAATCATCACGTATTTCTTAAGCAAAGAAATATGAAAAACATCATGCATTTGAGACAAAGCGGGAGGCAATGCTAGACGATAAGCTACGGGGTTGATTATTTCAATAATTTCAAAAGGTCCCATGTAACGTGGCGGACAACTTGGCGCCTTGCCAAAGTTATGGAGCTCTTTTCGGCTTCACCTTAGAAGAAAGACCTTCTCTCCAAGTTTATAATGCTGTCAACCCGCTTCAAGTCTGCGCATAGCTCTTCTACCTATTGGCAGCCTCCTTTAGATGTTCCCGAATCATTTTGATTTCTTTGTTCCATTTCCATAAGGATTTTTGGCCCAATTACCTCTCTCTGTCCTCAACGCTTTGTCCCGGTGTGACAGGGGTTACGCATTTTCTTCCATACAATGCTTCAAAGGCGCCATTTTTAAAGAGGCATGATAGGTGTTATTGTAAGAAAATTCTACCAGTGGAAGGTATTCCTCCCATTTATATTGCTGGTCCATGCAATACATCCTTAGCATGTCCTCTAAAACTTGATTAACTCTCTCGGTACTGTCCATCCGTTTTCGGATGATATGCGAACGAAGTTAAATTTAGTTCCCGAGGGCTGCATTAAGCGTTTGCCAAAACCTTGATGTCATCCTTGGATCTCTGTCCGATATGATTAATTCCGGTATTCCATGCTGACTGAAGATTTCATGCATGAATCTTCTTGCTTAAAAGCTGGTGCATCGTCCTTCAAATTACCAAGATGAAGTGTGCCACTTTGGTCGATTTGTCGACTACAACCGAGGATAATGTCATGTTTATTTCTTGACATAGGCAATCCTTGAACGAAATCCATCGTTATCACTTGCCACTTGTAATGCGGAATCTTTGTGGGGATACTGATAATCCGAAGGGTGCATATGTTCGCTTTAACACGCCGACATTCCAAGCAAGTGTGTTACTGAACTCTACCACATCCTTTTTCATTCCCTTCCAAAAATATTGCTGCTTAAGATCAGCAAGCATTTTTGTAATGCCAGGGTGCCCAGAAAAAGGTGAATTATGGAATTCAGTTAGCAATTTCCCTCTTAAGTCATTTGCCACAGGTACATATACCCTGTTTTCGAACCTCAGAACTCCTTCGTTATCAAAACGAAATCCTTTGTACCTGCTGTCCTGCGGGTCTGCAGCAAGTGCTGATTTGACTTGCTGGGAATAAGGATCTGATTCCAAGGCATCTTTTACCTCATCCTTAAACTGAGTTCTTAACGTTATAAGAGCAGAGATATGCTTCCTTCGACTCAGAGCATCTGCTACTCTATTTTCCTTGCCCTTAATGTAGCTTATATCAAAATCATATTGAGACAGAAATTCTAACCATCTTCGTTGCCTTGCATTCAGATTTGGCTGAGTAAAAATATACTTCAGCCCCAGATGGTCTGTTTTTAATTCAAAGGGCTTGCCAAGAAGGTAATGCCTCCATATTTGAAGCGCATGAACAATGGCAGTGAGCTCAAGATCGTGTGGAGCATAGTTCTGTTCATGTAACTTAAGCTTTCTGCTTTCATAAGCGATAACATGGTTATTCTGTAACAGAATACCTCCAAGGCCTTCTCCTGAGGCGTCCGTTACAACCATAAAATCTCCATTTGGATCAGGTACAGTCAAAATAGGTGCTGTAGTTAACTGTTCCTTTAACTTTTTAAAGGTAGATTCACATTTGTCTGTCCAGACAAATTTCTTTTCTTTCTTTTGCAACGAAGTGATTGGGGCAGCAATTTTTGAAAAGTCCTTAACGAACTTTCGATAATATCCAGCCAAGCCCATGAAGCTCCTCACTTCATGCACATTCTTAGGCGCAGGCCACTCAGTTATAGCTATGATCTTTGAAGGGTCAACAGCTATCCCGTCTTTGCTTATAACGTGTCCCAAATAATGCACCTCTGCATCATAAAAGGAACATTTGGACAGTTTTCCATACAACTTCCTCTTTCTTAAGATTTCCAGCACTATCCTGAGATGTTCTTGGTGCTCTTCGACATTTTTAGAGTATATAAGAATGTCGTCTAAGAATACAAGCACAAACTTGTCTAAGTATTCTTGAAAAATGTTATTCATTAGATTCATGAAGGCGGCAGGTGCATTAGTCAGCCCAAAAGTCAACACCGTGAACTCATAATGTCCATACCTCGTTCTAAAAGTTGTTTTATGAATATCTTCCTCTTTTATTCTCGGTGATGGTACCACGATCACGAGATCTATTTTGAATAGACCGATGCTCCTCGCATCGATCAAGCAGATCATCGATCCTTGGAAGTGGGTATCGATTTTTAATGGTTGCCTTGTCAAGATTCTCGTAATCAATGCACAATCTCAAAGTGCCATCCTTTTTCTTTACGAAGATTACCGGGCGCTCCCCAAGGTGAGGCGCTCAGTCCGATCATCCCCTTAGTCGAAGTTCTTGTGGCGAGCCTTGATTCTACCAGCTCAATGGTAGTCATTCTATAAGGTGCCTTAGATATGGGTTCCGTTCCTGGTTTGATCTCTATAGCGAAGTCAAACTCACGTTTGGGCGGAAGACCGGCAATTCCTCCGGAAACACATCACGGAAATCCCTCAACAATGGATATCTTTCCATGAAATCATTATCTTCCTCTTCATTTTCTGTCATTTTTACTGCATACAAAGTGCAGCCTCTGTTTTTAGCCCTCTTTAGTTGCATAGCCGTCAGTTTCCTAACTATAACTTCCCGTTTTACACCTTGAATGATTCTTTGCTTTCTGCAGGTCATCAAGGCAACTGATTTGTTTTTCATAACAGTCAACCTTTGCCTTATGTTCAGCTAACCAATTAACTCCAATAATGATATCATATGATCCTAGAGGAGTGACATACAAGTCAACTTCGGTGGAGAACCCAGCAGTCAAGAATTGCCCCAAAAAGGCACATTTCAATTTGTATGGATAGCATTATTCCCATAATGCTGCTGTCCATGTTTTATCCATTCTCGCAGCCTTTCTTTTTAATTTCATAGCAAGTTCAGTAGAAATAAAACATTCTGTAGCTCCAGTATCAAAAATACAACTACAGGTTTACCGAATAACTTACACGTAACTTCTATGGGCGTCACTTGCTTTTCGACATGCATTAGACACTGCAACATGTATCCTATGCTGTGTCCGCGATCATCCTTCTTCAGAGGATAGTGATTCGCATAGTGGTCCTTTCCACGGTTGAAGCATCCTCCGGTGGCCCTTTTCTAGGTTCAAATTTATTACTGACCTTAAAGTTATCGTTACGGCTTCCATAGGACTTTTGTCAATGCCATTAACTTTTGGGAAGTCTGTTCCGCACACTATTAATGAGTGTCCATTCATCACGGGTTTCTTGTTGTTATCAACAACAATTTTATTTTCACACCAAACCTTTTCCAAGGTCCCCTTTTTGGTGCGAGACGAAGAAAGATTGGGAATCTTCTTCCTTATCTCTTCCCTGCGTGAGCGAGATATTGCTCTCGATTTACATTCTGTCGATTGCCTTTTCGACAACTCCATCCATGGTGGTTGGGCCGTGGACATCCACTTCGCCACCAATGATGGGATTCAATCCCATTATGAATTTTCGTATTCTGAACTTCTCATCAGCTTGGTACTGCGGCACATACTTAAGGAGTTTAGTAAACCCTTCCCAGTATTCTGTCACCTGACCTTCTCATGCGACAGTTCACGAAATTCGGTCATTTTCCTATCAAAATAGAGTTGAGGCAGCCATCTTTGCCTAAAATAACCCTTAAATTGATCCCAAGTTATGTCTGATTCGACAATATTCAGCTCAACCTTACGGTTGTCCCACCATGATGATGCTTCATGAGAAAGCTGATATGCTCCCCATATCGCTTTAGTCTCTTCAGAGAAGTTTCTTATTGCAAAGTATTTCTCCATTTCTTTGAGCAGTTTTCTCAGCTCTGTCCCCAAGAGTTGTTCCATCAAACTTTGGAGGACTTATTCTCTTTATATCATTTGTAAGTTCAGTTGCTAATCTTGCCCTTTTATTTTCAGGGGGATTAGGAGCAATTACATTATTATCATCAACACCCGGATTCCCTCCGTTGATGTTGTCCACAGGAGGTAGCTGATCATTTATTTCAGCTTCATTCCTCTCCTCTTCATTACCCATTATTGCTTTGTTCAAGATACGATCAAACGATCCCTCGTATCAAGTAGGCGCAGCAAGGATTTCATCCAAGCTTTTGGGCGATTCTTTGCTTCTCCACCCTGCAACGGGTTATTCGCAGCATTCCCTCTTGTCACGACCATTTTCTACGTTCAATAAGAAAATGTAAACTTTATTAATAACGTGGACTCATTAGGTCCAAGAGCTGCAACCTTCAAAGACGATACCAAGATGTAACATCCCCATTTTAAAACACGAGAACAAGGGAATTTTTTTATTTTTTTTATATAACGTTCTCTGTTATGAATTATAAAATTCAAACACACGTTCAAGATTTAATAATTGTTCTCTGCCCAAACAACACAATTTGGATCATCCAATTTCTTTTTAAAGCGAATGTTCCCTGTTCACATATTTACTGATATGGAACACACATTCAATGCCATTCAATCTTATATGATTCTATATGTTCTTTGTAAATGACTCGATGAACTGCCGATCCTTCCATTTTCATGGCTCGGAGTTTCAACGATCCTTCATTTCATGACTCGGCAACAACCGATCCTTCATGTTTGTTTATGCATAGTATATTTTATATACTTGTTCTCATAACCTTCCCCGGTTATCGAAGTGATCCATTTAAGAAGCCTATCTCGAATATACATTCGATATTCATCTGACATCCTGCATCTTAAATTAAGTGATAAGGACAACACAACCAAGCAATTGCGATACTTTGGCCAAAGATTTTCACATGCTTTGCATGATCATATTCTGGATGTGATACACATCTACGGAATACGTCCTTCACTTCACTTCACCTGTTATCTAGAATGGTCTTTCTGGTTCTACCAGTCCTCAACGTTTAAGTTCGTTTTAAACTTTTCAATTCCAACTAGTAATATGAGCGGGTATAGGAAGGCACTCACGGTAACTAAAGATACGCGAGACATACGGTGTCGTTACCCCACGACTCCATGTGTGCGATTATCTTTAGTATTCCAGAGTCACTCCGTATACGAGATCATACCCTATCTCCACCCCCTAAGATCTACACATTGACCTATGTATTATAAATGTTTTAATTCGGGAGGGCATTGCTATATGTAATTTGCAACAATGTGTCGTCATGAAGACCCCGTCTTCATGAAGACACCTTCTTTGTGGCTTGGCGTATGCCAATGTCTGCAGAATCTCCCAACGAGAATACACATCACCTTGCCCAAGTGACTTAGCCACGAGTTAATAGTTTAAGCAGTTTTCAGCATCCACGGCCGATCCCTTGATCCTCGTTTCCATTGCGGTTGTATATAACTAAGAGGGACTAAAGCTGTCCATTAGTTTGCCAAGTATCGTCTCCTTTGTATCGAAGGGCTACATTTCCTTACTTGGTTCATTTCTTAATCATTGGATTAAGCAGCCCGTATTAACGGACGTAATAAGTTTAACCTATTAAACTTAGCCAAGATGTTTCAATGCAACTAATTTCAGAATATTAACTTATTAGGCGTCATTCAAAGCGAGGTCTAATCTTTGGGAAATGAATTCATTTGTTCCCCTTAACATTATAAAGTTAAGGATCATTAGTTATGGATATATGTATCTTATATCCTTTAATCGAATTTTATCAAACGGGATCAATGATGGAGTTCGAAAGCGAAGTTTGAATACTCCAAATTTAAATTGATATTCCTTAGCTCCTAAGCTAATCACGAATACCCTTTGATTATGAAATCATATTCTTCTTAATTCCTTTTAATGTCAACTAAAAATTCATCTTTACCGAAGTATGAACTAATTGCATTATTCAACTTAAAAGTTGTATTTAAGTAAGAATAGATATCGTTTCAATTCAACATCCATCAAGGATAATGAAACAATTCCAACTCAGGAAATAACATCATATTTCCAATTTAAACAACAATATCAACTGATATAATTATTGAAAATAT
The DNA here is from genome assembly GCA_018340775.1 of Taxus wallichiana var. yunnanensis. NCBI lineage: Eukaryota > Viridiplantae > Streptophyta > Pinopsida > Cupressales > Taxaceae > Taxus > Taxus wallichiana. The sequence goes on from CM031241.1 coordinate 403,978,323, forward strand.
CACACTTGTAACTGTATTCAATATTGTAAGTCATAATTTGTACATTTTCCAATCCAGCTGATTGGGTATAGTTTTTACAAAGCATCCATACAACTCATGGTCAGAAGAATACATTTTCTTCTTTCACAATTCCTCGAGAGGAAGAAAGGCAATGATTACATTATAATTTACATCTAATCAAGAGGCATCGAGAAAATAGCCAAGTCTTCATTTTATTTAATCAAATTCTATCTCGCAAAATGAATTGCAGGTCGATTGATGAACCGAGCACATTAAGCACTTATCCTTAAAATAAGATGCTTCAACTAATCTGTTTAAATAAAAGAACCCTAATTTTATGAAACAACAGCAAAACATCAGTCTCAAAAAGCACCAAAGAGAGATCAGCATAACCACTGAACTATCAAAAATATCATCACAATCAGCCAAGGGACTGCTGTCCCGTTTCCACATAATCAATGCAAATATCAATTTACAATATTTGTCAAGTTAGGAATACAAGTAGTTTGCTGCCTATATAGCATACAGTTATCCTTTCCACGCCTTTCATTAATAACCAATGCAAAGGATGAAACTAACTGAATATAAATCCATTACTTTCCCTTCCGTTCATGAAGCATGTTAAATTTAAAGCATTCAAGTTCAAACAAGAAAGCGAACAGCAATGCATATAGTAGCTCCCATCCAAACACTATAAAATTCATCATTCACGAATTCCAGATTTCCAACTGAATGAAAGAAGAAAGATCATTTTTCTAAAACATTCATTCATATCTCTATTTCCTTCCACATGACTGTCCTAACAGTGGAATCCAAACGAAAATCAATTCAAGATAGCAGTTCAGAGTGAAACTTACAAAATCCACTCGGAATTCACTTTCCGGCAGCAAGAATCATTTCATTTTATTCCAGTTCATATGAATACCAAACAGGTTAGTAAGACATTATATTCATCGTTGAGCAAGCCATATCAATATGCATGCTAGGTATTTGCTATACTAGAAGATTCCCTACTTCTTACACTGTATAGCTAACCAACAACAATTATGCAACCACGCAAGTATATATTCATATGATCTTTTATACCTCTGAACGCATATAGTCCTTAATAACAAATGGTACATTGTTGTTACCTACAACAAGATCGAGTCATATGCACTATAATTCCAATGTCACTTTCAGAGTCCCAAATAGCAAAAAGAGAAGAATTCATTCTCTATGATTTCATTAAGAAACAATCATTGTATTCAGAATGAAGTAAAAACATTCAAATCATGTTTTTCTTAGCATGACAACTCAACTTAGAAAGATAACAGAATAAACGTTCTCATTGATAAGCATCTCACATAGCCAGTACAGCTGCAATCCAACGAGCTACAACAATGAACATTCCAGCCAAGTTCGCATTCACAAGATAGTAAAAAAAAATATCAGAAGGTCAAACCACGACTGCTAAACGCAATGGGGTCAACCTTCATTACAGCAAGAAGAAATTATAATCATTCATTGCACAGAATACAAAACCAGTTTGTAATTGCGTCTACAGCCCGAACAGGAAGACCGAACAGCATCTATGAAACACAATAAAACCATCTTATCCTCACAGCAAGGGAAACACAGTCCAATCATAACCTCTGAAGGAAAAACAGTTAACTTTCCTCTATTTCACGAATACCCAATACGTATTCGCTTAGTTCCTACTCAAGAAAAGGTACGATAAGTAATGATATTATTGCCTAAACTTCCTATGGTCGAGTTGATTATTCACAGATAACCGAATGCCACTTCCATCCAAAATCCAAAGCGGTCAAGAAGAAGGGTCTACTTTCTTAAAGAAAATTTCAATAAGAACTACTTCATCAACCATTATTCCCTTCCTTTCAGTTTATTAACAATAAACGGTTGTTCATTAGCGGAAACAACTCATAAAAAGAAAGTGCACATCACAAGATATATATATATATATATATATATATATATTCAAGGGATTTCCCAATACGGTCAAACGTCCAGCACACAGGAAGATACATCATTCGAAATTTACAAGACAATAAAACTCAACAGTCAAGACAATATTTCCATATTGTTTTCAAATGACAGCAAGATCCAATGAAACCCATTTCATAGAAATATACACGGCTGTATCTTCATTTTTCCCTTTTTGTTTACATGCAAGGACAATTCCCCATATAGCAGCAAGAAAAGATTGCACTTAAAGAGACAATTTCGCCACAAGGGCGATTGCACATGACCTATTCCAATTTGAACAACACGAGCAAAGTGAAAAGAATATCCACATTCAACCCATTTATACGATCAACAATCAAGACTGAAAATCATTTCCAACATGATTTGAGCAAGAACAAATCAAGGCAAGCAAATGAGAATCAAATCTCATTAACATTTCCCAAAGAAAAGAAGCAAGAACCAATAAAATCCATCTCCAATCAACTCAACAACAATCATGCGATCCCAACCCAAGAGCAGGGTTGTTTTAATGAAACATTTAATCAAAGCAAAGATTTTAAAGAGAAGGGCTTAACGTGCCTGAGATATCTTCTCCAGAGCTCGAAGAAAACGTTGTTTGCCGCGTTTTTCTTCCACAACGGCAACACAATATTCCCAGCACTCCTTCCTTTCTTCAGGCTTATCAACAGCCTCAAAACTTCCAAGAAAATGTCAAATGCAAGAGCTGGTTCGACTGAACCAGACCAAAGAAACCAAATGCAGAGCAACTTTACAAAAGGCTCGAACCAACAAAATGAAAACCAATTTTTCCTCATGCTGTTTCCAAGGCGAGCTGGTCGCGAGGACCAAAAACCATTAATGCAATAAAGGCTTGGCCTTTTTCCTTATTTTCCACGCCACCGCCACTTGGGTTGGCGAGTTTTAAATTTCAAAATTTCCATGCAAACTGAATTTAGCCATAACTCCAAATAGATACCTCTATTTCCTACACCTTGCCCTTAAAAGCCAGCGCCGTCCACGAAGGGACAGTTCATTTAATACCAATGAATGCCTCCTTCCCATCCTTATCCCTTTTCTTCCCAAGGGTCTGCGTACCCCTTAGTTTAGGATTAGTTTAGGTTACATAAATCATTCGACCTAGGTCTTAGTTCAACCTTAGGTTTTAGAACTTAGGTTTATTTTCCCTTTTTTTTTTTTTGTAATTTAAAAATCCACTTAGGATAGTAGTGTAGGATGTATGTTAGGTCTTAGGGTTAGTTTAGGTTTAATTCACACTAACCATTAACACTAACAACTTCCTTCCAGCCCCTTACTAACATTCGCGTTAACGCAGAGCAGGACGTTCCGTCCTTTAGATTACATGCCAAGGTCACCCGTGTCCAGGCGTTTCTCGCCCCACGAGGTCCCCGGTCGACAGTCGGGGTTGAGAATCGAACCCCTGTCGTTGGCATTTTCGTGCTAGCTATTCACACCGGTAATCAGGCGCTGCACGCTCATAACAATTTCAGTCCAGTTCAAGTGTGAATTAACATAGAAAACACAAGAGGACCTCAGCATACTTGAATCAATGGAATTGATTCAGGGTATGCTGTCAATCAGCACAAGAGCAAACAATTATACGACAATCTGTCGTCACATCAGCAAACACACAAGTACAATATTTGTTGTCCCATGCAATAAATCACAGTATGCAAGAATCCAAATTAGCAACACATTCTCTTAAGATCAAAACATATCTTAACATGTTTGCTTTCATTCCAAGAGCTATAACAGTATGTAAAACATTCACCAAGTTAACATACAAAATCAGTGTTACACAAAATGCCATTCAATGTAAATGTGGAGCTCCCGAAGCATTTGGCGGTTGGAGTCGTTGAAGCGATTAGGGATGTTTTTGTATGCAAAGTGGCGATTTGTAAAATATGGAAGACGTGTTTATCACATGTAAATAAACCGCGGTTTATGGACACGCAGATCCGAATGAATGCAAGGGGAAATTAACAGAGCTCACCAATATAAATTCAAGGATCCCACGAGGAAATCCCTAAGTCGATAGATGGTGGGGTATTCACGAAGCCATTAATTTCATTCAAACCATAAAGCAACCCAGCTATTGAGATGGAAATGTGGAATGTAGAGCACCGAATAGGTCGGGAGATATAAGGAGATGGTTGGCGGGATATTAGTTCCAACATTCAATGCAAAATTACTCACTTTGGGTCTATAAAATAATACGGTCGAGTGACATTCAAAATCAGTGATGGTCGATTAAACGAAGTATGAAATATGTACTAAGAGCACACCAAACAAGTGCACTAAATTCTAAAACATCTCACCGGCCAGGTTGTTGAGCTCGCTGGTGAGCCACTTTCCAAACCATGACATTAAATACCCGTCGGTTCAAGATAAATTCACGGGTCCTACTAATGGACAAAGAAATATTATTTTTATTAAAATGGAGGATTAAATTAAATTTTTTTTTTTTTTTTATGGGGAAGTAATGGTGGAATTTTCTTAATGTGCAATTAATGTTTTCATTAAGCATGTAGGCCATCATGTGCTACATTCATGCCAAATTTTTATGCTTTCTTCCTCCTTTCTCTTCAATTGGATTCACTATGAATGTAAATGAGAAGCCCATTTCAAGGATTCTCTATAAGTAGTATTGTGTTTAGTTTAGGAAGAGAAAGTTGACCTTCTCCAGAGGTTCACCTCAAGCCGCAAGTCCCACATATTGTGAGGTGATCTCATGTTACCTTATCACACTGAATGTCCTATCCATCACTTAGACATTCAGAGGGTGTAGTGATTTGGTGATAAAATTTTTGTACGCTTTGGTGGGACCATAAGAGTCCTATCTTTCACGGTGTGTCTATTGTGTTAACTTCATTTCATTACATCGTTGTACTCTTAGTGAAATTTTATGTTTAGAAGGTATACCCAAGCACAACTGTTGGTGACTCCATTGGTCAAAGTAACCCACTCTCGTGTTGCAGAATTTAATTTTTACCCATTTCAATCAATTTTTCTTCCACATATTTCAATTTTTCTCCCATTCATGAAGCTATGCAATCATGGCTTCATTCCCACAGTGGAATTCCCACTTGCAACAACAATGGTTCTTTCCATATTTGGGATATTATATAGGCAGTTTATGAGGAATATAATTTTGAGCATGCATGCCCACATGAACAAGATGTAGATCATTTTGGTCATCCACCGAGGCTTGTGTGGTTGATGAACTACAATGGATTACTGATTCTTGAGGCTATCCTACACCTGAAGAAGACCACTTGTAGAAGAAGGTTCAAGAGTTGGAGTATAACATGGTGTAAATAAGGATTAAGGAAATGAAAAAAATCAACCCAGATTGGTTTCAAAATTCCATACCTTGCCCTATACCAGGTGAGTTTAATCCTCAACAAAAGTTTCAATTAATAATCAAGACGATGACTCACGTGGGAGAATGGATAAATATTAGGGACACTCACAAATGTAATGTTAGTCAATCCTTTGATGGGAGGTGCATACATTACCCCTATTGATGCTCTTCTCATGTTTCCATCCATGTAGTTTCAACTTGAGCCCCATGGTCCTAACCTTCTAACTGCTACCCCTATGGTGGAATTCAATTCTTCGTCTCCTAATTTTTCACCCCATCATGAATCTTTTGTTCCCCATTCTTCTAAAGTTCCTTCTTTTCTACAAAGGCCATCAAGAAAAGAGGTTACACCTCTCCCACTACATCAAAGCAGTCCAAAGTAAGCAGAAATCATAGTAAGATCAATGTCAAAGAGGAGTGGACACTACACTATGTTCCCATTTTTGTTCTTTTTCTATCTCTTCCTTTGAAACTCTTGCAATTATCCTAGTGTTTTGTCTAATCTATTATTCTTACTTGTCATTTCTATAAAATTTTCTTCACTTATTGCAGTTCCACTTATTCATGTTCATTCATGGTGACTACATTCACAAAGGTAGATGATTTATCCTCTTCTCAACTCAGTAGTCTTATTAACTACAACCTATCTATTATCATTCTCATTTGCGAGGTCTACCTTTAACTTTTAAAATTTATTATTCAACTTATTATTCTCTCTTCCTTCCAGTAGAAATGATTTATACCACATCATTGTTCCTTTTTAAAACATTTATGTTATTGCGAGGTTTCATTTCGATAAAATTCATTTGAAGGGTGTTTACATCATAGTCATTGAAAACCATTTGATTATTTGGTTTTACAACTTTTGGCACAATATACATGTATTCCATTGTATCCATCTTTGTGTTATTTGTAGGAAATACCCTCATTGTGGAAGGATCTAAGGTTACATTAGAATGTAACATTTCTTCTTGTTTCTCTTATCTCTTTCTATTTTATGGTCAAACTCAACTCGGTAATAAAAACCTTAGGTGTTTTGAGGAATAAAATTCTTGAATGGACAAGGAGTAATTGAGGTTGGGGATAATTTCTATGTGGATTATCAATTTGATGAGGAGTGACAATTCCTTTTGTTATTAGTTTACTTGAGGCAATGATACCCTACCCAAGAGTAACTATATCTATGTCTTTTTCCTCTTATCGGGGTCTTGTTGGATGGTAGGAACTTAAAATGTCTCTATTGGATTCTTTAGAATAATTTATTACTTCGGTAGTTATTGAAAACTATTCCTACCTTCAATAAAACCACTTAAAATAGAAACAATAACATATTCATTGCAAACTTCTCTTAAATTTTCAACCTATGGCTAAAACGTTTGCTTTAGGATCGAATATGGAGAAGCGCATTGGATTACCACTAGTATTTTTTTGTATGTAGTTGTACTTTCTCTGCGAGGGTAAATCTCCAACGCCTAACCTATCGAACCTCTTCTATGATGTAGTTCTCGTTGAAGCCAAATTCCTTTTCCTATTGTACCCAAACCACCACCACTAAAACCCATCTTTTCACCTATAACTACTCTTGTAGTATATGTTCATTTCATGTTTTCATTCATAATTGGTGTATATGATTTATCCCCATTAGGTGGAGTGTGTTATTCCTCATCAAAGTCACACTGATCATCACTAATTTCCTCTATGGGATGAAATGCATTCCTCAATCTGCTAAAATTGCATCTTCTAGAATAGAATCATACTTTGAAACAACTTTTAGATCTCATAGGTCTCACTGGTAGACTAAAAGGTAGTTATTTTAAGATTTTCAATTTTTTATATCTCGCAAAACAATATGTAGATGCTTTGGAATTTTTTAGAGGGATTTTTATAAGATTTTGTATAACAATTGTCATATTTAATATGAAATTACTTTGCGTCTTTTTGTGGATGCAATCCCAAAATTTGTGTTAATAAATCTTGAAAATTAATTCCTTTCTTAATAACAATTTCATCTATTCTTGTTTATACGTCATCCCAAGAGTTCTTGTTTTTAGTTTTTCTAGCAAGGTTTTACTTTCATATTGAATTTTAGTGCGATTTCTTATTTTCCACTACCTTTACATTAATCACCTCACATGGGTCATATAACCGGTGAGAGTGAACATCAAACTTTAAATTTTGTAAAATTTCATGTGCCACATTGAATTTTTGTCTCAAATAGGAACCCTCCACATGAAAATGGTAAGGAAGGAAATATGCTCCTCTTTTGTTGGGTAACAAAATATAATTTATTTGTTCTTTACATATGTTATATATATTAAAAGGAAAATACACTCTGTCACATTTATTGGAAATATTTAGGGTTGTACTCTTGATTCTTAAAACCTTTGAATAATATATTCCTCCTTGATGTAATAGTCAACTAACTATATTTTTGATCCCGATTAAATATAATCTCTTTAGGTCATAGGAAATATGGGCATTGTACTTTTGAAATTACTTGATAAATTGGAGTCCATAAGTAGTCCAAAAATTGATTGTAGTCCCTTCGATTATCAAACATTATTATCTTAGGAGTCCACTCGGTTAATGGAAGCAACATTTTTGGTTGGCCCTCACCATCATTGTAGGCCTCAATTGCAAGATTTTTCTCGTAAACCATTCAATTAAATGTCATAGAATGAAATAGAACATGTAGGTAGTGAACCTAAAGGTCTTAGTGCTAGAGAATTCCTTGATTGTTAAGAAATTTTCATGCATAGATTTTACAATGTGTGAAAAAATCTGTATGGACAAGATGAAGAAACGAAGTGGATAGTGTATACCATTTTGAGAAGGGTTACATCCACTTCATCATCACCATCGAATCCAAGGATAAATTCTATAATAGAAATGGTGTCCATAACCCACTATTTAAACATCACAATTGTATCTACAGAGGCTTACATTTTGGTACTATTCCATTAATTATTATTTTTGCAAAAATCATCTTTGGCATTTTCAGTGGTGGCATGATAATCATTAGCAAATGTTTATAGGTTTATGCTTATGATTCCTAATTCTTTACTTTGAAACGCCAACGAATGATCAAGATTAACATCTCGTGATGAAGAACATTTCTTCTCTCGTTCCACTTTACAATGACTTTTTGTTTCCCATTGTAATTCTCGGCATAGAGAATGATAAATGCAAGGCAGAGGTAAAACCTCATCCAACATCATGCATCGCAATCCAACCCCCATGTTATCCAACTTGATGAGTTTGAGTGCTTACTTGTAATTTTATGATTCTCTAACATGTATCTAAGTTATGAAGTTCTTGTGCTAATTATAGGATCATAATATCATGATATTTATAAGTAAAACTAGGGTTTTTAGTAGTTTGGTGTATGGGATTGGGGATTTATTTTGGGAACTAGTGGAAGTATTCATGCTTGAAATTTTGGATTACGAAACCCTCAAGCACAATTTTTAAACACTTATTTTGAAATATTTCAAAGCAAAGGATTATACAGATCTACTAATAAAAATATAATATTCAAACAATCAAATACAGGATGACACTTACTTGGAAAAATGAATATTTTGATTCTTACATAGTCCACAATTTTTATGAATCTATTCAACCTATAATTGTAGTATTCCTTCCATAAGTATAATGCAATGGACGTTAAATATCACCTTACAAGTAGTATCACATAATTATAAATGATAATAGATATTAAATATTGATTATGTGACACATATATTCTCAAATTACATTCATTAGATGATAGTTTTCACTTTGTTAGGCCTATTACGAGCACTTGATTTGAAAAGTGAGTGTTTAAATACTTCGGTCTAGAATAGAGTGCTGCGACGTTGATTTTAATATATCGAATTATGCCAAATATTTAAAATAATGTAATAAATAGTAAAATCATACTTTGCATCACGTATGTATATATATATCTTAGTATCTATATGTAATAACCTCACACATCGAAGAATTATGATGTTGCAAAATAGTCAAGGACATGATTATCCCAATTTTTTTAATTAACCCCCAAATTAATTTGAAATCTGGATAACTTATTTATAATGGACTTAGGTGGATATTGTTTAGAAGCACGTGGAATAAAGCCATATAGCCCATATTTGGAAGCCACTAAAATAATCAATCGAACCTTTTGATAAGCCACAACGAATAAGGAGCAACTAAGTGTCACCCATTCTAGGAAATTGAGAGTAGTAGTTTGCAAAAGAAGCCCTAATTCTTGGAATTAAATATCGATGGAAACTTGGCAAGATTCTCGTGCCTCCTAAAATAAAATACAATACGTGGAATCTAAGCCTGTGGAATAGGCCGATTCGATAAATTTTTTGTGTCTATGGTGTAGGTGATGTGAGGAAAAGTGATACTCGGGGCACACGTCTCTACGAAAATATTAGTGACCATTAAGAATCTGCCATGTGTCATTTTATTATTCCCCCATTCTATAAAATTTCAAATTACTAGAACCATAACTTCCACTCTGCTACTCCAAACTTCAAAACAAAGCCATATTTTGAAATTGGAAACCGCTAAACCTTTTGATAAGTTGTACCAAATAAGTAGTGGTCATGTGTGAACCATTCGGTGAACCTAAGTGTAAAGGTATGGAAAAGGATCCAGGACACCTGAAAATGAATATCAAATATCCAGATGGTAGAATTTTGGGCCTCCTCAAGGAAAAGGATTTCCATGAGACACTTAGCCCATGAAATGAAATTATTGAATAAAGTTTTAGCTCCATTGTGCGGTGAGGTACGCTAAAGTGGAAGTCGATGAAATTGTTTCAAATCAATCTCGGTGACCAATCATAAGATGCAACGTATAATTTTACTATTACTCCAAATATGTGAAATTTTAAATGAACATAACTTTCGATTTTTTACTCTAATTCTTTTAAAATTTCTCATCTGGAGAGGTCTCCTCAAGGCCTTTAATTTTTCCTCATAATATTAAGAAATTAATAAGGTTAGTTGGGAAAAATGGGCAAGAAACATATGAATTAATAGGAATTAGATATGAAAAGACAATAAATATCTATGGGAATATGTGGATATTCAATAAAAGTGGTGTATCAAATCAACATCGGTTGTAAAATCCATGAGTACTTAGATGGTGTGAGTGTCACACTTTTTTTTATCAATGTAGATTCCCATGAACATAATTAATATTGGATAAAATATAAAAATTTTATCATTACACTTTTCAAATTTTTATAGTTTCCATTGTTGGTGCTCAAATTTATCTCACCCCATTTGTCATTGAAATCCTTCAGTTTGTTGGCTCTGTCATGTTTTTTATCTCCCTATATTGATGCATGAAAACTCTGTCCTCCATTTAGTTTCCATAATCAGTCCCTTCCTTGGTTAAGGATCACTTAAAAGTCCAAAATTTGTTTTTCGTTCCTCTATCCATATGAAAGAGTCTGTAACTTGGGCGTAAAACTCGGGTTTTTCCTTTCCTTTCATTTTCCATAGTCATGTTTTGTTGTCCCTGTCATTTGTGTCCCAAATATCTATGGAAACATGATTGGATGCAGCTTGGAGGATCACATTTGGGCCTTATATCATTTCTAAACTCTCTGTCCATGAAGAAAGATTCATTTCCGGGCTCAAATGGTGATTTTCCTGCATTTTATGGTTTGACAGTGTATTTCCCCCATCAAGTTTACATTTCAGCATCGGTGGAAACATGGTCCTTTTTGGTTGGATGCAGCTCGGCGAGACACTTTGAAAAATCTAAGGCTTACTTCAGACTCAAAGATTGTCCACGTGGAGGGCCGATGCTCATTTAAAAATTTTCCTTTTGGTTTGGCCTTGGAGTTGCGCTACGGGGAGACACGTGGAGATTTCCGTTGCCTTGCCCAAACTTAGACAAATTTTTCATGTAGCCGGTACTAGTTTTGGTGGACCATGGACACATGGAGGGCGGCGCTCATTTGAAAATCTACCTCAATGTTTGACCTTAACAAGTGCGACAGAGAGACATGTGGAGGCTTCCACGGCTCCACTCTATACTTAAACTTTCCAAAGTAATTTTGAAAGGCCTGGGACATGTGGAGGGACCATGCATGTTTGGGGACCGGCCCCTAAGTTTTATTTTGAAGAATCGCCAGGAGGAAACTTGGTGGCTTTCGCTCACTCTGCCCTTTTCTTCAACCTTTCAAAGGCCAAGGAAAAATGTCTCGGACTCGAACACATGGCGCTTTGGTGATCCTTCAACTTTTAAACAAACTCTGCGAGACCGAGACACGCGGTGAGCCCAAACTTGTTTGGGTCTCTATTTTAGGGCCATGAAAAGGTGTGCCAAGGTGACATGTGGAGGCTCCCACAGACTCCTTTTTTGCTAAGACTTTTCACATGCCAAAAATGATTTTCTAGGGCTTAGGGCACGTGGAAGTCCCGCACTTGTTTGGAAACTTTCCCTATACTTTTCCTTTGCATTAGCACCAAGGAAACATGTGGATGGCTATGATATAAAGTAAAAAAGGGGCATAATCAATGGTTGATGTGTATTGCATTTGTTTTTCCATATTTTTGCTCCAACACTCTTGGAGACGCAATTACACACTATTTTTCATCATATTTTGATGAAATTCCTTGTCATCTCTATCTCAGTAAAGTGCCATTGAATGGATTGAGAACTTAATTTGTCAGTCCAAGGTTTGTTAAGATCAATATTTTGAAGTTTTAATTGCTTGGGCACTTGTAAAAATGGGAGTTACCGGAGAAGATGGATTTGGGAAAAATTACGAAAAAATAGATGGAAAAGAATGAAATGATAAAAGTTGCGAAGTGCAAAAGATGAAAAAGGTGTTGCCTCAAGAGAAAAAGGGATTACTGTAAGATCCGGTTGTGTAGAGCCTTTGGAAAATGATTAAAAAGGGGATTTCTCACATGACAGAATCAAAATGATTAGAAGGATTACTGAAAAGTTGTGGCATGGCATCCTAGTCATTAGTCGAGGGCCCAAGAAATGTGATCAGTTCACAATTGGTCCACCTGGCAGCTTTCGGATATGAATTTGTTAAACGTTGCTTTCTAAAAAAATTGATAACAAGCAAAGGTCCCTCGAATATTATTCTCTTTTGGGAAAAAATTTAAGTGAGTGAAATGTATAAATGAAATGAGAATTCTCTTGCTAAGGGTTGGGGTTGAATTCTTAAGAGAAAATTTGAGAAAGTCATCTTCATGAGAGACCAAACCGAGATAACCTGTTATTTTCTTTTGTGTTAGATTTTCTATCATGTCAAGTTTGTTGTAGATGTATAGCCATTGACGAGAACTAATATTTCTCTGAAAGCTTTCCCCTGATGATGAATCTAATCAATTTTGAAATTAATTTGGGTCTAATGTCTAGCAATTTGTGTCTCCGCTTTATTTGAATGTTTGTAAATGGTTACTTTTGTTCATATTGCAATTTTACTTTGAAATATTTATGAAATCACATGGGATCTCATCCCAGTGATAGTTTAATGGTATTTGCAATTTCATTTTAAGAATAGCCTTCATCTTGGATGATATAAACAAATTTTAAATCAATTCACCGTCATTTATCAATAAAGATTGTTTGTAAGTCTTTGGGTTTACCCTAGGCGTGATTGATCGGAGATTTTGCGTTTAATTGAGTCTCTCAATTTGAGCCTTCGTGTTAGAGTCCCAAAGATTATGTGAAAACGTGTTGATTTGGGCTCTATTAAAGCACATCTTCTAGTTGAAGGAATGTCCTAACTATTTTGAAGCTTTTTGTTGTTGAGTTGTCCATTTTTGTGAATTCCCTCAAAGATTTGGTATAATCAACTTTATCTTGCTTCATCTCCCACAAAAATCATTCAAAACCATGAATCCATCTTGAACTACCCCTGTTTTCCTTGTATATCAACAAAGGAACAAAATCTACTTACTAAAATATGTAGAACAGTCAGGATTTCTTAATGTCTTCAATAACCTTAGCCTTGTGTTGAAAGTATCTCCATATTTTAGAAGTGACAACTCTTAAGAGTTAAATTATGGAGTATTGACCGTATTTTCCCAAGGTTTTCTTCATAAAATTTGTGCAAAAGAAGGATATCTCCATCTCCTTCATCAAACAGAGGTTACATTAAGGGTCCTCTCACCCTAGTCGAAGAGGCACAACCTAAAGTAGTGAGGACAGGTCAAATCCTCTTGAAGGTGCTATCCATCTCTCCACAAATATGAGTGACAAAGGGCCAGTTAGATCTCATCCCCGACTACAAAATGACACACACTATGATCTATCTGTCTCTAAGCTCCATGTCTAATCTATGTTGTTGCTCACTTGAAAAGGAGAATGAATTTGGATACCAACACTAGTGGCACCGTTATCGAGGAGTATTTGAACAAAGGTGTACATGTAGACCCTGGTAATGATTTTTATAGATTTTAAAGTGAAAATACATTGCTAAAACATCATTATCTATTCAAATATATAAGAATTGTTCAAAGTTGTGAGTTTTGAGTGTAATATTTCCAGCTTATATAGTTATTGCACTAAATTTTGTATCATCATTGATAAATTTGGGTAAAATAAGAGAAGATATTGTAAGCTTTGCATGAATCTGGTATTGACAGACATTTGATAGATCTTTCATAGTGAATTTGCACAAACTAAGGTGAAAATACTTAGTGGCGACTATGTGCTATTTAAATTCTTTATAAATACCAGTGTCTTAACATATATCAAGTAAGATTTGTCATTAATATTTACAAAGCTGGAAGGAAGAAGATTTGTCTTCGCTAGGGATCCTAGTAGAAGGTTTTTTCAAGATCTGGGAAAGTCTAATTCAGAAGGAAGAAGAATTTGGAACGTTGTTGGAGATCAGGCATCAAGAAAAGAGATCTCCATTGGTGAAACTGATCAGCATGTGATTGAAGATTGTAGTACTTCCTCAAGTGCTTCTGAATTAGGTAGTCTCTTTGTTGAATTGAATTCTCCATCTAGAGAGGGTCCTTCTTTTGTATTTGAAACATTTTCCTCTCAATCTGCCCCGGTATTTTCCAAATCTAATAGAGTTTTCCAAGAAACAAATCCTTTAGAGGGTAGTCATTCTGAAAATTGTATCCCTGTACCACACAGACCCCTCACTCCTCATCATTTTGTTTCTCCTGTAAGATCACCTCCTTAGAATAATATGGCTCAGCCTCCACCCAAACCTCCATTTGTTGTTAATAATTTTGGTCCCATTAGTTTTAGAGGTATGGTGGCTATCCAAATGTTGTGCCACAAGATGTAAGAAACAAATTGCCTAAGTTTCAAGGAAATAATGCAATCACTAGTGATTAACACTTGAAACTCTTTGTCAATATGACGGAGTAAGTTGAAATAGAATTTGAAGATGTATACATTAAGTTGATTATCCATACTCTAGAAGAAGATGCAAGGACTGCTATAAATCTCTGCGAGATAATACCATTGACTCCTAGACATAGACACATAATGCTTTTAGAATGTAGTATGGTGATAAAACAAACCCTAGGTTTCTTTTATCATAGTTTGAAAATATAAAAAGAATCTGAATGAATTAGTGCATGATTTCAATACTAGATTTAACAAAACATTGAGAATACTTCTGTTAATTTGAAGCCATATGATGAATCATGTTTGATAAATTATTAATATGCATTTGATAAGAAAGTTGCTTACTATTTGAGGGATAAGAACCACGGGACTTTGAGGCAGGCCTTTACCATGGCTCTGTAAATTGAGAACAACATTAAAGAAGTTGGAAAACCTCCTAAGAAGGAGGGTGTTAAATTGATCAACCTTGAGAAGCCTCAATCAAGTAAGATTGTGGATCTTGAGGAAGTTTAAATACTTTGGCCGGAGTTGTCAAAGAAATCTCTTATAAGCTGCGAGGGAGAGAAAGGAATTGGACAAGGTTCTCAAGGTTAGCATAGGTAACAAGGACAAGACATATTTACAAATCATCCTAGAAATGATCAGAGGTCTAATGACAGAGGTAAAGGACCCATGAGAGCTAGACAACCCCAAGCTAGGGAAAATATAGTAGTGCATGATCCTCTAAATGCCAGAGTTGCTATTTTTGAAGAGACAAATCAAATGGATTGGTGTGAAAATATTTCTTACCCCACCCGCCATGTGAAGTAGATCAGCAAGTTGAAGAAGCTGATGATGATGACAACACTGATGATGATGCATGCATGGTGGACTGCTCTACAAGCTCACAACAAGGAGCAACTTCAACTGAGGTAATAAGTGTAAGAACTGTTGCAAGTTTTTGGGACTGCATTCACTAGGTACCTCTTCTTCCTCCCTCTCATGCTTTATAAATAGATATGGTACAAGCATTTGAACTTCCTAATAATTATTTTGAGTACCTAAGATCTCTAATGATTAAGAAGTATGATGGAGGAATCCCATCAGAAGAGGATAGACAACTATTAATGAATGTTGTTGTTGCCCAAGAAAAAGTATAACACAAGAAGTAAAGCTGTCAAAGGGGCAGGGCCTCAAGCCAAACCAAAGACCTCAGTTCTCACCAATGTCCCAAAAGAGACTCCAAAGAAAGATGCATCTAGAAAAGGCCTTGTTGTCTCAAGTAGAACTAGTGTTCCTACCCATGCCTAAAATGTGAAAAATCTTGTGCCATCCGATGAGTTTGTCAATCTTTCTCCAAATTCTTCTTTGCCCAAATACATTCCATATGACATTTCCTAGGTCTTGAGTCAGATCAAGATTTCTATCCCAATTATTGAATTGCTCGAATTCTTGAGCATAAGAAGAGGGCTTTCGAGTATTTGGGATTGGAGGAAGATAGGAGTGCCCAAGGCAAAAATATAAATAATGTAAACACTCCTCCTCCAACCATTACAGACCTATAAAAACCACCAACATTGGAGGAGATAGGTGAACCACTTGAAGTTTACTTGGGAACATCTTTGGTTGAGTCTCAATTAATTGTTGATGAATTTTTACAACATTGATTATTAAAGACAGACTGTTGTACAATTGTATGTTTGATTCCAGAGCATCATGCAATGTTATGCTTCTGGAATTCATGAATGAATTGAAAATTAAAGTGAAAAAAATCTTATGGCAAGTGTGCTTCAATGGATTCTAGAGAGGTGCCAAATGTAGGGTGTGTAAAAGGTTTGGTAGTACAACTTGCGGCTTATCCGAATAAGAACTTGAAACTTGATGTTGTTATTGTTGATTTCCCTACCAAATGGGGCATGTTGTTATCAAGAAAGTGGGCTGCAAGTGTTGGTGGAAGTGTTTAGATGGATATGTATTTTTCCACCATTCCAATTGAAGGCAACCTTGTAAAGATGTATGGAGAGAAAAAGATGTTGCACCTCATTGAAGATCCCAATAATACTTCTTATGAAGTGTTGTATGCTGATGTAGATGCTGATAACTTTGTGGGGTTTTTTGATGGCAAAGAGAATAATATTGATTAGTGTAAATGTCTTGAACAAGTGGGTTTACCTTGGACCTTGTTATTTGATGGAGCTTGTTCCAAGTTTGGAAATGGTGCTAGAATTGTTCTAATTTCTCCAGCCGAAAGAGTTTGTTTTTTCTTTCAAACTCAACTTTGAATGCACTAACAACATTATTAAATATGAATCACTGTTATTAGGCTTGAGAATTACATGGAAATATGGTATAAAGGATATCATTGTCAAAGGGGATTCAGAATTGATTGTCAAGCAAATTAGAAAACTGTATGCTACTAAAAATTAGAGAATGAAACAATACAAGCATGCAGTTTGGGATTTGATTGAAATGTTTGACTCTTTTAATATTTTGCACCATGATAGAAAGTTTAATGCTATTGTAGACAAGTTAGCAGTGCTAGGATCCAAATTTGGGAATTATACAATGTCTCCATTTTGTGAGTATGATGTTGAAATACTAACAAGGCCATCTGTCCCTGATAATGTTAAAAATTTGAAAGTTTTTGATGATGATGCCCAGTGAAATGGTTTACGTAGAACCAAGGTGAGTTTTCGACCAAAATATAGATTGGGAACCAATGGTGTGTGTTTTTGAAGGAAAGGAAACTTTATTTGGCGAGACATCATCCATTTGAAGACAAACATGATTCCCAGAGGTTTGGTGTCACCTTGGAATCAAACTTTGATAATGTTGTTTTCATTATTAAAATAAGTATGTTGTTTTCAAGAGAGGTGGAAGAGCACGACTTGGGAATAAAAGAAAAACCATGTAAAATCTGGTTAGGAAGCAATCCCAACAAGGAAGAGAAGTAGTCCTATGTTCAATTGCTGAAGAAATATCAAGATTGCCTAGCTTGGTCTTACTCTAAGTTGAAGGCATACAAGGAAGACTTGTTCCAACATGAGATTCCTATTAAATCTAATGCCAAGCCTTTTAGGCAAAAACAGAGGCCCATCAATCCTCTCCTTTATTTGAAGATGCAAGAATAACTGAAGAAGTTGAGGGATGGAGGGATCATTCAGCCCACAAGGTACTCATCTTGGGTTACAAACCTAGTGCCTGTCAGAAAAAAGAATGGTGATATAAGGTTGTGCATAGACTTCAGGAACTTGAATAAAGCATCATTGAAAGATAATTACCCTCTACCAAACATGGATAATATGCTACAATTAGTAACTGGTTTTGAATTTTTATCTACTGGATGGTTTCTTTGGCTATAATAAAGTTGTTGTGAAGGAGTCAGAAAGAATAAAAACTTCCTTTACCACTCCTTGGGGAACTTATGTCTATGTCAGGATTCCTTTTAGCTTAATGAATACTGGAGAAACTTTCCAAAGAGAAATGGATGTAGCATTTGTTGGTTATATTAATGACTTCATTGTTGTTTATCAAGATGATGTAACTATGTTTTCTAGAAAAAGAAATGATCACTTGCAACACTTGAAGAGAATGCTGATAAGGTGTAGAAAGTATGGCATATCCTTGAATCCCAAGAAGTTACACTTTGGAGTGTAAAAGGTGAACTTTCTTTCTTGGTAACATTGTATCAAAGGAAAGGGTCATGATTGATCCCGAGAGAGTGGAAGCCATCAACAAGGTTCCAATTCCAAGAACTAATAAGGGAATTCAATCCTTATTTAGAAAAATAAACTTTATCATAAGATTTGTGTCTAAGTTTCTTGAGTTGACCATCCCCATTACTAGTATGTTGAAGAAGGATCAAAGTTATCAAATGGGATCAAAGAAGCAATAAAGAATGCCCCTGATTGGAAGCCCCAAATTACAAGAAGCCTTTTCAAGGGTTTTCTTTTGCTACAAAAAAACACCATTGCATCTTTTTGTTGTAGAAGGATGATGAAGGTGTGGAGAGACCAATTGCCTTTTCAAGAAGGCATTATAGGGAGCTAAGTTGAAGTACACCATCATGGAGAAGAAAGCATTTTCCTTGGTGAAAGCAAAAAAGGTTTTCAGACCCTACATCTTGAGCTCTAAAGTTGTTTCTTATGTTCCCCACACCATGGTGAAAGACATCTTATCAGAGATGGAGGTCTCAAGAAAAATATGTAGATGGGTGAACAAGTTGCAGGAGTATGACATGGATATCCAAACCACGAAATTGGTAAGAGGTTTGGGCCTAGCTAATCTTATGGCTGAGAGAAACTTGCAAACTATTGAGGTGAATGAAGTAGAAGGAGAAAGGGTGGATGTCCTTGAAAATTTGGTAAGTTCTGAATGGTACAAGGATATAATATTTTATCTCAGACATCTATGCTGCCCTGAATATTTGAGTAAAAATCAGAAAAGAGCTCTTAAGTTAGCCTCTCAAAAATATGTCATTACTGATTTTGGGTTATCTTGGAAGAACCCGAGGGAGTGCACTTGGATGCATTATCTGAAGATGAAGCCCCAAAGGTAATTTATGATCTCCATGGAGGAGTTTGTGGGGTACATTTTTGGAAGAGTTAAATCACATAAAATCTTGAGGGTTGGTTATTGGTGGCCAACTCTCTTCAAAAATAAAACTCTATTGTTTAGGAAATGTTAAAGTTCTGTAAGCATTTTCTCGGAAGAATGAAAGCTTCGGGTTCCCTTCCTTTGCATCCTATGTCAGTTGAATCCCCATTTAAGCAATGGGGAATGGATTTCATTGGTGAAATTTCTGATCCTTCCAAGTCTTAGTCATAAATGGATTCTTGTAGTCACCGATTATTTCACTAAGTGGGTGGAAGCAATCCCCACTAAGAAGGCAACACACGAATCTATCATGGAATTCATACTAAATCAAATCATATGAAGATTTGGAGTGTTAGATAAATTATTTTCTAATAATTCCATGAGTTTCAAAGCCGACCTTTGGTGGAAATGTGCAAATAGTATGGAATCAATTTGACATACGCTTCTAACTAAAATCCCCAAGGAAATGGACAAATGAGTCTATCAATAAAAAATTATTGAAGATCATTAGAAGAACCTCGGAGCTGAATAAAAATAAGTGGGGTGAGCAACTGAAGTTTGATGTTTGGGTTGACATAATCATCATCCAAAAGAGCTAATGGTAAGAGACCATTTGAGTTGGTATATGGAACTCAAGCTTTTCTACCCCTTCATTTGTAATTATCTTCATTTCAGTTTGTTGAACTCATTGAAGATCAATAAGTTAGTCCATATGATGCTCAAATCAATCAGATTATTGAGTTGGATGAAGAAAGAAGGGCATCCCATCAACAACATGTGAAGTTTAAAGAAAAGTTGAAGAAGTTATTTGACAAGAAGGTGACTCCCAGAGCTTTCAACATTAGGGATCTTGTGCTATTATGGGATAGTAGGCATGAAGATAAGGGAAAGCATGGTAAATTTGATGCATTGTGGATGGGCCCTTATTCAATTGACATTCGAATTGGTGAAAATACCTTCTTCCTAAAAGAATTACACGGGAATTGGTTGAATTGCCTATTAATGGCGGGCATTTTAAACACTTCCTTGATAGATTTCTCGAGAATCATGGTATACTCCATTTGTATAGTGAATATTTCTTTGTTTTAATTTTACTTTTGTGTTTTTGTTCATTATGGTCCTTCTTTGCTGACTTTGTTTTACTAGTTTCTCGGTTTGTTTTTTGGATGATGGTTGTGGTTTCTCTGCTCGTAAGATTATTCCTTGACTCCATTGCCCAATGGTCTATTTTTGGCACTTGGTATGCTATTTGTTCTTGTGGCACTCACAAGGAGTGCCCATCCCAGTCGAGTCGATGTTGGTGCTTAAATTAGTCTCGCCTCGTTTATCATTGAAATTCTTCGGTTGCGTGCTCTGTCGTGTTTTTATCTCCCGTATTGATGTATGAAATTTTCCCCTCCATTTGGTTGCCATAATCAGTACCTTCCTTCATCAAGGATCACTTAAAAGTCCAATTTCGTTCCTCTGTCCATATGAAAAAGTTTGTAACTTAGGCGTAAAACTCAAGTTTTTCCTTTCGTTCTATTTTCCGTGAGTCACATTTTGTTGTCCCTATCATCTCGTGTCCCAAATATCTATGGAAATGTGATTAGATGCAGCTTGGAGGATGAAATTTGGGCCTTATATCTTTTCCATACTCTCTTTCCATGAAGAAAGATTCATTTCGAGCTCAAATTGTGATTTCCCTTCATTTTATGGTTTGATAGGTGTATTCTTTCCCCATCAAGTTTTCATCTCATCGCAGTGGAAACATGGCCCTTTTTGGATGGATGCGGCTTGGTGGGGCACTTTGAAAACTATAAAGAATTCTTCAGACTCAAAGCTTGTCCACTTGGAGGATGACACTCATTTGAAAATTTCCTTTTGGTTAGGCCTGGAGGTGCACCAGGGAGACATGTGGAGATTTCCACTACCTTTCCTAGACTTAGAAAAAAATTTCATGTAGTTGGTATAGTTTTGGTATACCATGGACATGTGGAGGGCTGGTGCTCATTTGAGGATCCACCTTAGGGTCCCACCTTAACAAGTGCGACAAAGAGACATGTGGAGGCTCACGCCGGCTCCAATATATACTTAAACTTTCCAAAGCTATTTTGAAAGGCCCGAGACACATGGCGGGATCTGTGCATGTTTGGGGACCAACCCCTAAGTTTTATTTTGAAGAAGTGTCAGGAGGAAACTTGGAGGCTTCCGCTCACTCTGCCCTTTTCTTGGACTTTTCAACAGCCAAGGAAAAATGTCTCGGATCTTGGACATATGGCACTTCTCGCTAGTTCTTCAACTTTTTTAACAAACTCGCTAGAATGAGATACGTGGTGAGCCCATGCTTGTTTGGGTCTCCAATTTTGAGGGCCATACTAAAGGCGTGCCAAGGTGACACATGGAGGCTCCCGCTAGCTCCTTTTTTTACTAATACTTTTCAAAGGCCAATAAATGATTTTCTTAGGTCCAAGGCACGTGGAAGGCCCACGCTTGTTTGGAAACTTTCCCTTGCACTTCTCCTTTGTAGTCATACTAAGGAAACATGTGGACAGATATGATATAAAATAGAAAATGAGCAAAATCAACAGTTGTTGTGTATTACGTCTGTTTTTCCACCATTTTTTTGAAGAATTCTTGAGATGTGAATATGCACTATTTTTCATCATTTTTGATGAAATTCCTTGTTGTCTCTATCTATAAAGTGCCATTGAATGGATTTAGAACTTAATTTGTGAGTCCAAGGTTTGTTAAGATCGATATTTTGAAGTTTGAATTGCTTAGGCACTTGCAAAAATGGGAATTACTAGAGAAGATGGATGTGGGGCAGAATTGCAGAGGAAAGAGATGGAAAAGAATGAAATGATGAAAGTTGTAGGTGTAAAAGATGAAAAAGGTGTTGCCTCGAGAGCAAAAAGGATTACCTCAGATCCAACTGTGCAGAGCCTCCGAAAAATGATTAAAAAGGGGATTTATTGCATGATAGAATCAAAATGATTAGAAGGATTGCCAAAAAGTTGTGGCATGACATCCTAGTCATTAGTTGAGGGCCCAAGAAATGTGATCAGTTCACAATTGGTCCACCTGGTAGCTTTCGGATCTGAATTTGTTAAATGTCACTTTCTAAAACAAATTGATAACAAGCAAAGGTCCCTTGAATATTCTTCTCTTTTGGGGGAATTCAAGTGAATTAAATGTATAAATGCAATGAGAATACTCTTACAAAGGGTCGGGGTTGAATTCTTAAGAGAAAATTTGAGAAATCCGTCTTCTTAAGAGACCAAGTGAGATAACATGTTATTTTCTTCTATGTTAGATTTTCTATCATGTCAAGTTGGTTGCAGATGTATAGCCATTGATGAGCACTGAGATTGCTTTGGAAGCTTTCCCCTACTGATGAATCTAAGAAATTTTGAAATTAATTTGTGTCCAATCTCTAGCAATTTGTGTCTTCTTTGTTTTAGAATGTCTATAAATGGTTTCTTTTGTTCCTATTGCAATCTTACATTGAAATCTTTGTGAAATCACATAGGATCTCGTTCTTTATGATAGTTTAATGGTATTTGCAATTTCATTTCAAGAAGAGCCTTCATCTTGAATGAGATAAACAAATTTGAAATTAATTCAATGTAATTGGTTGATAAAGATTGTCATGGGTCTTTGGTTGTACCTTAGGCATGATTGATAAGAGATTTTGGTGTTTAATTGAGTCTTTCAATTAGAGCCTTCATGTTAGAGTCTCAAAGATTGTGTGAAAACATGCCGATCTCGAGCCTCCATTGAAGCAAACCTTCTAGTTGAAGGAACTTCCTAACTATTTTGAAGCTTTCTGTTGTTGAGTTGTCCATTTTGTGAAGTCCCTTAAAAATTTGGTATAATCAACTTTATCCTCGTTTCATCTCCCACCAAAATCATTCAAAAACCACGAATCCATCCCGAACTACCCGTGTTTTCCCGTATATCAACAAAGGAACAAAATCTACTTACTAAAATATGTAGAATGTATCAATATTTCTTAATGTCTTGAGAACCTTAGCCTTGTGTTGAAACTATCTTCATCTTTTAGAAGTGACAAATCTTAAGAGTTAAATTATGGAGTATTGACCATATTTTCCCAAGGTTTTCTTCATAATTTTTTTGCAAAATAAGGATATCTCCATCTCCTTCATCAAACAGAGGTTACACTAAGGGTCCTCTCACCCTGGTCGAAGAGGCACAACCTAAAGTAGTGAGGACAGTCAAATCCCCTCAAGGTGTTATCCATCTCTCCACAAATTTGAGTGACAAAGGGCTAGTTAGATCTCATCACTCGGCTACAAAATGACACACATTATGATCTATTTGTCTCTAAGCTCCATGTCCAATCTTTGTTGCTGCTCAGCTTGAAAAGGAGAATGAATTTGGATACCAACATCCACGATTAAATATCAAATAAAATTTTCTATTTCGTCACATTTCGTACGTATTTGAATTAAGTGCATTATTGTTTTGATCTTATAGTCATGACAAATTTTATATAAGGACAAGTTAAAATTGATATAATTCAATAGTTATATAAGAATTCCAATTCGGTCTCTCTCTCTCTCTCTCTCTCTCTCTTTTCTCATCCTATGTTATTTAAGCTTTAGAGTTTCCCATTAAAATCTATTATTTCTATTTATACAGTCACCATTCATCCACCGTGGGTTACATTCTAAGGAGATTATTATGGAAAATGTTTTATGTCGTTGATGATAAATTAAAGACTTGTCAGTCATTTCTTAACCTTGCCTAATCCCATGGATTCAAAGGAGGATTTTTCATTCGTTGATAGTATACAATTTTGTTTTCTTGTTAGGATATCTATGATCGCCCTATCTCAGTAATGCATCAATTCCTCGTTAAGAATCTCTTTTTATCTAATTTCCCTTCCCAAGTGAAATTGATAATCAGCAAAGCTAGAAAATGAGTACTAGACCAGAATGGAGACAACATGTTGATCGAAGGGGGCATTGTAGAGAGAAGAAAGAGGTAATAATTAGAAAAATGAACAAAAAATGCAACAAATGCGAAATTAAAAAAATTCCCGAGAAGTCCACGGGATAGTTTGGATGAAAGTATGTGTGGGCCTTGAAAATCCAAAGTACCTACAAAAGAGAAATGTAGAAAACATAGAAGATTTTGTCCTCGCAGTTCTACGGGACAACCTGGGACAAAAGTACTTGAAATGCCTGAAAAGCTGATTTGGTCGTAGCTAGTTCATTGCAAAAAGGTAGAAAATAATGTCCCGAGTAGTCCATGAGATAGTTTGGAAAAACATATGCATGGGCCCCGAAAATATGAAATAGCCATAGCCAAAGGTGGAGTGCGGAGATGGCGGAGAAAATGTTCTGGGACAACCGGGACACATGACTCGAAATATCGTAAATACCCATGGGCAAGTGGTGTAAATAGGTCGGTGGTAAATGGTCCTCATGGCTCACCAATGGAGGACATGCGAGGATAGAAGAACCCAAATCGGAGGACGCGGAGAAAGGAGGCCCACACGCCTCAGGTACCACGGTGATGCGAGTTCCTAAAACCCACAAAACCTGCAATATAAAGGAAAGTGGTTAAATGTGGAATATGAGAGACCGCACGGAACACCCCCGACCTTAATCTTAAAATAGTCATAAATTTTGACTCAGAACTCTTATTTTCACAAAATTTAAAAGTTCATTCCCGTAAAATGCAAGAAATCCCTTGCAAACTCAAAATAGTTTCTTTGCAGAAGAATGCCATATTTTTTACATTTCTCAACGAAATCATGCAAAATTGGACTTGTTGGAATAGTGGCTTCGAGCCCAATGCACAAAAATCAAGAAATATATAATTTGATATAGAATTGATAGATAATTTTGAGGAAAACGGACCAGGTTCATAATAATGTTTTAATTGGTAGTTGGGAGTGCAATTAAGATGCATGGTCATCATTTTCTCCAATTTCAGTTATGAGACAACATGGGGAGCATTTTGCAAGAAACATACCATCATTTAAATTAATTTATTACCTCTTGCATGTGGTTAAAATGAATTTTTCGGGATTTCAATCTTTCGTCATCCAAATTCTATAAATTAGATTATTGGACTCATTGTAAAGGGGATATAGTTTGAGTAGAAAAACTCTTGTCATTGTGGTTTTATGAAGCCAATGTGTTGTAGACCCTTATAGTGGAATCTTTGCATGGTGATACAGGCCTTTACTTTGTAATAAATTCAACGGTGCATATCCATGAAGCAATAGATGTAGTTTTGTGGATTTATTTTCCTCGCTTTATGTTTGTTTGCATTCTTCTTGCCCTTTCAAAGTCATTGCAAATATATTATGTCTATATTATGCCATTGCGAGGATTCATTATCATTGTTTTTGTATGCAATATTGTTGTGAATGTAGTTTATAGACTATGGAGAAGTGTTATCACCCTCTCTAGTATGTACTTTGCTTCATTTTCACACATTGGAAAGCTATTCTCATTCCCTCCTTTTCTGGTGTATCACCATGTTAGTGTAGGATTTAATTTCATGCACTCTCTCTCCTTGGTCCCTTGGAAAGTTAGATTAGGATTAGATAGTTTTCCTTCATTAGAAGTAGATTGTGGTAGGTAGTTTAGGAGCAACAACAAAATTTCTCTGGAGGTCTATCTCAAGTAGCAAGTCCCACACTTGGAGATAGTACCCATGTTATCCAGTCACACCGTGAGCTCGAGCACACACACTTGTGAAAATTGGAGGGTGATGTGATTCGGCGATAACATATATTACCTTAAGTATATTAATATTTTATTTCCAAGGATGACCTTTTCCTAAATCCTATCCGGAAAACATTCCACGCAAAGATTATGGGGGTATGAGGTGCATGCCTTGACATAGATTCTTGGATAAAATGTGTTTCGAGTTGTTGAAGAAAGTAGGAAGATTGGAGTGAATTTTTTCAAGGTATTCAAATAGAGAATTGTGAGAGTGGCATTCGGTTGAGGGATGGCTCGAGTCATTATTGTTGGGGAAAGAGGAATAAAACCCTTACCGTATGGTGGAAAAATTATACAAGATGGGTTTGTCATGCCCGAATGGAAAGATGAGATTGTTAAGGTTTTTTCACGCCCTCCTTTTCCTTGGAGGTTTCTGATTGTGAATGGGGTGTTTGCATCTTGAATCAAGTAAATTTTTGTACATATTTTGGGCTATGGACAATTATAAGGAATTTCATGAAAGGAAGGAGAGACTACTTGTCTTTCTCTACACCGATGTCAGAGTTGTCTTAGTTAAATTGAACTTAGAGAAATAATAGTTTTGGATAGCCATATAACATACATGTATTTTGAAAATTTAAGTTTCAAGGGTGACGGCCCCAATATATACCTATTCTATTATGAAAAAAAAAACAAGAACATTTGAAACACAAAAAAACTTGGTTCATAGACTAGTCTCTTTTGGGACCTTTCTTATTTTTATTATTTGGTTTTATGACTGTCGTAAAATTTTATTATTAATAGAGGAAATCTAAAAAAATTAAAATATTGAAGCTACTATTTGTTCTTGTTAATATTTAGTGGTTGGAATTATTTGATGGTTGGAATAATTATCAAAAATAAATTAATATTAATTATCTCATCCTTTGTAAAACTATAACATGGTCCAGTTTTCATTTCTTGGAATTACAATTCATTGTAAATCAAAGTGTCTCGACATGTAACTTTGTTAGCAAGTCATAAATCGATAGTGGCAAGTGGATATTTCCTTTATTGTTTTATGGAAACTTACTAAAAAGGTTATGAATTATTTGATGAAGCCAAAAAAAAAAATCTAATATGTTCAAATAATCAAGATTACATTGTTACGATAATGTATTTTTCCTTATTTATACTTGATCAATGCATGTGAATCTTGCCAATAAATTTGACTAAAGTTATCCCGATTATATTTAATAGTTAAACAAGTAAGGCTAACATATCTAAAAAACTGAAATGATGTAGTCCATTTATTTCATATATCATCTAACAATAATTGAAAAGTTATTTTGATATAGAATTTTGGTTTTGTCCACTTTTTAAATCAAAAGGCGTTGATTCTTAAATTTCTTCATACAAAGGACAATCATATGTTTAATATTTTTATATAAGGAATATAAATTTTAAAAATGTAACTTAATTAAAATACTTTACCTTCCACTCTTTTGTTTTGGAATTTTTCAATTCGGGACGTTGATGATATTGAAGGGATTTCCAAATAGATCTAGCTTTGCATTAATATCAATAAAAGTTGTGTCAGCGAAGTTCATTTTACTTCATTATGTTGTTTTCAAATATTAGTAATTACTTCATTATTTTCATTTGGATAAATAATGTGAGTCCTTTGAAACCATAACCACTTATGTAAAGGCTTCTAAGTATCGGAGCCCAAATTATTTTTTTGCGTATATATTGTATGTTCGCCATCAAGTATATTAAATTTAATGTCATCCCTTACTAGGTATTTCAAATCTTGGATCTCCACAACATTATTCATAGAATGCAATAAGAGAATAATAATTGCACCACTCTATGTATGTGACACCCTAAAACGACCACTCGATATAATTTAATGAATGAAATTTTCCCATTGTAACAACATTAGATCCACATTACAAAATTAATGAGGGTAATTAATCCCAAACATAGTTAAATTTCTCTTAGGTGTTAATTTAATAAATAATTAAATTAACACTATAGTTAAATATTCCTTAATTAATTTTAGAGGGTCAAAGGGGCCAAAAGAAATTAAATACCCAAGGTATTTAATTCCACAAGGTCTAAACAATAAACAAGGTTCTTATTTACATGGGATAGAAAAACATTCTCTTATCCCCTAACGTGACCCTAAAAGGTCAACCCATGCTTTAGAATTAAACATTTAAGTTAAAAAGGGTAATTTCCACTTACCCACTCTCAGACTCATCTTTGCACTTCAACCTGATTTTTCACATATATTTAATGCACTTAAGGTTTCCTGAAAACATTTCCATTAGATAGGAAATTTCTTCCCCTTTCCAATGATATAAAGAAGTCCTCCTAACTCCTCATATTTCTTAAGTTACTGGGAGGAAAATTTTTCCCAAAGGGGGCTGTGGGAGGAAAATTTTCCCAAAAGTGGGGCTTGGGCCTGAGGGAAGAAAATTTTCCCAAAGGTGGGCCTGTGGCCTAGGGAAGAAAATTTTCCCAAAGGTGGGCCATGGGCCCAAAGAAAATTTTCCCAAAGCGCAAGGGACATGTGGCACATTGTTAAGCCCATGCGGGAAGGTGGGTCATCGGAGGTAATTTGGATTTTAACTCTTTTTGTTTAAAAGGGAAAAAAGGTTAAAAAACCCCCGCGCCTCCGCCGATGCCCAAGGACACCACATGTCCTACCCAAAATCTCAAGAGGGGAAGGACCATTGGGGAAAACTTAGAAATATTGGCTCTTTTGTGTTAAAAGTGTGAAGGTTAAAAAACCCGTGCCTCCGCCGATGCCAAGTGAAGCCACGGTCACCCAAAATGACTGCATGGGAAGGCGGGCCGATGGGAAAACTTAGAAATTTTTGCCAATTTTTTTTTGAAAAAAAAGGTGATAAGGTCTAAAACCATCGTGCCTGCTGATGCCTAAAATGCCACATGTGTGTCACCCACACATGAAAGGGGGGAAGGGGATTGGCATGGGAGACTTAAGATTTTTTGCCCTTTTTCAAAAAGGTAAAGTTTGAAGGTGTGGGCCCGTGAAGGAAGTTTTTTTCAAAAAAAAAATGGGGCATGAGGAATGTGGAGGAATTTTGTGACTTTTTTATTTTTTTGCAAAAAAAGTGCCCTAAGTAATTTTTGGGCCCGCATGGGTCCGATTTACAAAAAATTTCCCTTTTTTTAAAAAAAAAAAACCTAAGTGAAAAAACTTCAGAAGGCCATAAATTTTATTGGAAGCTCAGATTTGGGAAAATGAGGACTTTTTGGAAAGGGCTCAAACTCCTCTTTGCATAGGAACCATCAAAATTCATTTTTGACAAACTTAAGTGGGTGAATTTTAAGAAAACATCTTTCCTGCCATTAAAATGTGAATTGGACTTTTTAACTTAACAGAATTAATTCAATCCACCATTCTTTCTTCCTCAACATGCCAAACTGACATGGAGGATTGCACTTGGAAATATTTGGATGGATTTTTTTTAGGGTTTAATTGATGGATTGAGTTTTCAAAATGATTTTTTCCCCCTTTTTTTGCAAAAACATTGATTTTTTGTCTAAGTCTGATTAATTGAAGTCTGATAAATTTTCTTGAGCAATTCAACTATTTGAAAAGTTTTTTGATTTTCCTTAGCTTATTTTATTATTTCAATTTGTCTTTTCAAGTTCAGTAGAGTACTGTATAATTTTTTTTTGATAAATATTTTTGTAGTTTTAAATGAATCAAAATAGAAATCATACTTAAACCCGAATGGATCTACTTTTTGTTATCATCCTCTAAATATTTAAATTCATTCAAATCTAATTTTAAAATGTTTAACTTTACTTCAATCAATATGTGAAAACCCAAAATGTAGTTCTACTTTCAAATCATGCATTTCGAATGAAACAGAGAAATGTAATATTTCTTCATACGTATTTTTTCAATTTTCAAACAGAGATTTCACAATATATTTCAAACACAGATTTCAAATGAAAACCATACCATTTGTGGTAATTAAAACAACTTCTATTGAACTCCAATAATTATTTTACAACTTCCTTTTTCATTCATCAAATACAACTTACAGAATATACATCTTTCACATTCGAATGTAGATTCCATTTCAAAAACAGAGCAACTTTCCACCACAAATAATATTACAATGCCATCCACTTGAAGTGGGAAATTTTTACAACAAGGAAACCCCAAGGGGACTACAAAATTTTTCTTCATCCTCAGCTCCAGAACAACAACAAGAAGATCCACCATATATCTTTTGATCACAAAAAAAAAAGGAGGAGAGGAAACGCTCTCCACCCAACCAAGAATTCCAATGAAGAGGAGAAGTCCATCCTCCTCATTGGCCCCCGAGCCCCAACCACAAAGCAATAAGAAATGTATTTCAACTCATGGCAACAAACATGCTTCCACAACAAAAAAAAATTTTCACAAATAAAACAGTCCAAATACATACTGCAGTTTGCAACCACAGGAAGAAAAACAAACAATACTCAAGCTTCATCATGCACAAGCCAAAGGAGCAAGACCTATGGGGAAGCTGCTTATACCTCCCAATGGGGAAATGGGTGTCCACCTTAAAATAAACCCACCAATATATATATATATTATATATAATATATATATATATATATATATATATATATATATATATATATATATATCATTTCAAAACCCCTACATGCCCTTATGCCTCCCCAAGTACCCCTTATACCTCCCATTCTCTTATGCCTCCCCACACTCTTATGGCACCCCATAATGAGTAAAGAAATGCAAGCTATTTATTTTACAAGGTGGAACCCAATCCCAAACTCCCTCCACAATAACACTTATACCTCCCCAAAACTCTTATGCCTCCCCACAAGAGATCCCCATAGTCTTCTCCTACACCATACCTAGGCAATCTACCCAACCAACCAACAACATACCAAAATATTCAAAGCATTCACATATGCATAAATAAAAGAAGAACATTTTAAAGAGCCAAGCTCCTACCTCTCCATGGTAGATTTTTCTCCAAAAGTTCAACAACAAGCTTTTTCCAATCCAAATAGTCCAAAAGCTCCAACAATCCACAAGCATTCAACAAAAATCTCTAACTCTCTTCAAAATTACAAGAGCTCAAAACCAAAAGAAGTAACCAAAAAATGAAATCACCAAAAATGAAGTAACCCCAAAACAAGCCAAGGAATTCGAATAAATAGAAGAGGGAGAGAGGAGGATGAGGTGGGTCCATGTAGGATGCCACATCACACATCCTCAACTCCACCTCACAAGTCAACTTCAAACTCCAAAGCATAATTAAAAAGGTGGGTGAATAAATGACATTTTACTTACACACACAAACCAAGTCCACACCCCAAGGACCAAAATTAATTTCATGTAAGAAGGTGCAATAAAAACTTACAACTTGCCTTCCCAAAATACATAATAAGGCCTAATTTTGACTCCCCAACCCATAGGTAGGGTTGGTGTAACAATTTAAGAGGTGTGGGACAAGTTTAACTTGTCCTACAAGCCTCCAAAATCAGCCCCTAAGGACAGATCCGAATTTCAAAAGGAAGGTGGAGTGTTTCACACTCAAAGTTACTTACACATTACTTACAACACATAATCCAAGAGCCATCAACTCTAATAAATGCATTTTTTTGACCCATTTTAATTAATTAACAACATGATTACTCACTAATCTAGACACAATTTAAATAAATAATAAAGGGAAAATACATCACCAAAAATCACATACTAAAATTAAACAAAGAAACTAAATAAAAGAATACACATAACCCCTTGGTCACATTTAAAGGTGATCCCCCATGGGAACCCCTAACAACAAAAAAACACACACAAATAACAAAATACACATTGCCATGGTGACCCTTGTTGAATTCATCTAGAATTCCAATGTGGTTGGTCTCCAATCCCCGATGTTTGTTGTGACATGTTTACCTGCAAAACACAAATACCTCCTTTGCCTCTGTGGCCACATCAAAACATCCAAAATAAATATAAAATATAACTCCAAAATCATATATATATATGAATCAAAACATCATCAAGGAAAGTAACAATATCATTTACAATTTCATCAATAACCATATGATCACAAGATTAGTTCAATTTTCTAGGTCTACTCAATATACTCAATATAAAAAATAAAATAACACATATATATATATATATATATATATATATATATATAATATAATAACCATCAATATATCAACATCAATATAAAATGTCTCTAATAATCCACATGCATCATATATGAAATCAAAATCAACCAAAATCCATGATCTCTAACATCTAACATCATACCAACTCAAAAGCTACAATAATGTCCATAAGTATAGTCAACAATATCATAATCAATATCAAAAGGTGTGAAGGGAAGTGGGCACTACATCCCCCTCCCCTTAGACTTGACTTCCTCCTGGAAGTCACTGGAATAGGTGTGGAAACTAAACTCGTAACAAAGTAGCATCCTCCCATGTAGCCGTCAGTCTCATCATATATTTGTCCCACTACACTCGAAACTTGGTCAATCTCTCTGCCTCGAAGGCCCAGGGTCCTGCGCTCTATAATGTGAAAATGGGCTCCACCATCACCTACCCCTGATCCTTGCACCTGCAATGAGGTCCAATCTAGCACATGAGAAGGGTCTGCAATATATCTCCTAAGTATTGAAACATGAAACACATCATGGATGAGACAAGCTAGGTGGCAATGCTAGATGGTAGGCCAAAGGACCGATACGCTCCAAGATCTCAAAGGGGCCTATGAATCTAGGAGCTAACTTAGAACCTTTTCCATAATGGATAGGGATCTCTTATGTGGCACATGAAGGAAAACCTTCATGCCCACATCAAAACTGGTCGGTCCTATGCTGATCATACTGCATACTTTTTCTCTGTCTGTGCCTCCTGTAGTCTCTATCTGATCATAACCACCTGTTGCTCCATGTCCTGTAATAAAGCTAGTGGCCCAAGAGAAACCATGTCCTCTAACCTTGTCCCAACTAAGAGGTGTCTTGCACTCTCTACCATACAAAGCCTGAAAAGGAGCCATGCCTATCAAACTCTGAAAACTATTATTGTAGGAAAACTCCACCAAGTACAAATACTCCTCCCATCTCGATTGGTGATCCATAACATACATCCTAAGCATGTCCTCTAAGATCTGATTCACTCACTCAGTCATTATCCATCTGTCTCAGGGTGATATGCCATGCTGAAATTGATCTTCATCCCGAGGGCATGTTGCATGGTAGTCCAAAAGTGGGAAGTATATAGAGGATCATGGTCACAAATGATCTTCCATGGAATCCCATGCAATATCTAAAATCTCATCTAGATATACCCATGCCACTACACTAGCTGTATAGGTGTCTTTCACAGAGAAAAATGAGCCACTTTTTCATCAATTTATCCACCATGACCATGATGGTGTCATCGTGGTGGTATCTCGACATCGGTAGCCCAACAATGAAGTCCATGGAAATGGTGTCCCATTTCCATTCCAATATAGCATGAGGAAAGAGAAGGCCAGCTGGATGTTGATGCTCGGCCTTCACTTTCTGACACTCTAAACAATGTGACACAAACTGAGCCATGTCTCTATGAAGTCCCCTCAATGATACAACTGTCTCAAGGTGGTGTGCATCTTCTTCACCCCGGGATGGGCTGAATAGGGTGCATGATGTGCCTCTATCAAGATGTCCTACCTCAAGCCTCCATCTCTGGGAACATAAATCTGGCCTCTATGCCTGAGAAGGCCATCTTCCTCTAATGAAAACCCATCAAACTTCCCTCAAGGGGTCTCTGAGACTCGATCTCTGCTCTAGCTGCAATGTAGAAACTATCGTGAGGAAGCTGTAGAATCCTACTCCATAAATTGTGCTCACTGAGGTGGCCATAACCACATGTCTCCTCCTACTGAGAGAGCATCTCTGTAACCACATTCTCCTTCCCCTTCACATGCTCTATCTCCATATCATACTCACAAAGCAACTCCATCCAACACGCATTGATGAGTGTTGAGATTGGGCACGTGTGAAGAGGTGGCGAAGACTCAAGTGATCAGTCCTGAGTGTGAATCTTGGCCAAGAAGGAAGTGTCTCCATCAAACCAAGGTGTGCACAACTACCGCAAGCTCAAGATCATGAGTCGGATAATTGAGCTCATAATCCTTGAGTTTGTGAGACTCAAAAGCAACTACTCTTCCCTCCTACATCAACACACCTCCAACTCCTACCAAAGAAGCATCTGTGCATATGAAAAACTCACCCTGATGGATCTGGCACTACAAGAATAGGTGTTATCATGAGGCATTCCTTCAAGTGTCCTAAAGGCCTACTCACATCTGTCTGAAAAAAAACTTCTTCCCTTTCCATTGAAGGGAAGTGATGGGGTGCGCAACCCGAGAGAAGTCCTGAACAAATCTCCTGTAATACCTACTAAACCCATGAAGTTGCACCTCTGTCACACTAGTGGGTGTTGGCCAATCCATAATAGCTGAATCTTGGAAGGATCGACTGTGATACCTTCCCCAAAAATGATGTGGCCCAAATACTGCACCTCTTTTTGAAAGAATGCACACTTCTCCAGGTTCCCGTAAAGTTGCTGCTCACGAAGACACTGAAGAACCTGGTGAAGGTGCCCCTCATGCTCCTCATATACGTGAGTAAATCAAAATGTCATCAAGGAAGATGAGCATGAAGTGATCCAAGAATTCCTGAACACTCCATTCATCAAGCTCATAAACACTATGGGGCATTCATCAAACCAAAAGGCACCACCATGGTGAACTCGTAGTGGCCATATCTCATATGGAAGGTGGTCTTATGAATGTCTACCATAATCCTCACTGATGATAACTTGACTTAAGGTCTATCTTAGAGAAAAATGTGGCCCCCTTCATCTGATCAAATAAATCATCAATGCATGGAAGGGGGTAATGATTCTTGATCGTTACTTTTTTCAACTGGTGGTAATCAATACACAACCACAAGAGATCCATCCTTCTTCTTTACAAATATCATCAGTGTGCACCCCAAGGGGATACACTAGGATGGATTAGGCCTTTCTCCAAAAGGCCCTCTAGCTGCAACTTGAGCTCGCAGAGCTCAGGGGTGGTCATCCGATAAGGTGCTCGTGAGATAGGCTCTGCTCCCGGAACCAGATCTATGTGAAAATCTATCTCACGTGGGGGTGGTAACCTGGTAGCTCCCCTGGAAAGACATCAAAAAACTCTCTCAAGATGGGATGGTCATCAAGCGATGGTCCACTAGACTCATCCTCATCCGATCGGTCACTAACTGTGACAACATACATCTGACAACCCCATCGCACACCTTACTTAAGCTGCATGGCAGAGATGGTGTGAATGGAAATGGGTCTCCTAACCCCTACTATCACTGACTCAACTCCTAGATCATTTGTACATGATATAATCTTATGGTAACAATCCACTCTGGCTCTATGTGTGTGCAAACAACCAAGTCCATGCCCAAGATGACTCCATATGAACCCAACGGAAGGATACGAAGATCCGAGGTAGTGGTGAAGGGTCCCAAATCCACTACACACTCCTTAACTAAGGAGTCTACAAGAGATCTTGGCTCTAGAAGCCATCTCGATGTCCCAACTAAGACCCTACCTAACTACCACCAGCTTACATCACTCTACCAAAGATGGTGTAATAAAAGAATAGAAGAACCAAAATCAAATAGAATGGAGGTAGGAACACCACCAATGCTACATGTCAGTCTCAATCACGGTACTCTGGTGCTCATCCTGGTGGTTCTCGACCACTATGCATAGATCCGATGACCACGCCCCATGTCACCAATAATAGGCTCTGAGAGATTGTGTCTTACCCTTGTTACTAGGGTTTGTGGGAAGTCTCTCCAAAAATGTCCAACAACACCACAACCAAAACAACCACCCGATCCTCTCCCATGAGTAGCAGTCCAGCCGGTACTCTGAGAGTGGTCATGTGTTATGGATGATGATGATGGATGCTGTGGACTACTGAGGAGGTCTCTCTGATGATGATCCTCCTACCGATTGAGCTCTCGGTGCACCTGTGTCCTAATGGGACCCCTAGGAGGAGGCCCCATACTCCACCCCCCCTTGTGCATCAAAATCTCTGGTGGAGGTCTATATGGTGGGGAGGAGACTACTATTCTTATGCTGCTGTGGTCTAAAAGATGATTGTGATGAACCCTATCCACCACAGAGGAGGAGGAGCTGACCCCGATCTGTTGTCCTACATCTATTGGATGTGGCTCTGACACTGGTCTCGGCCTCTGTTGTGTCTTTCCCCGAGTCTCCTCTGCTATATAGGCCTTCTCAATGGCCTCAACTAATGTCTATGGACAATGGATATGCACCACACCTCCAATGTCTAGATTTAGGCCCCGGATGAACATGTGGATCCATACCTGCTCATCCTGCATGTAGTCGACATACTAGAGTAGATCTAGAAATGACTCTCATACTCAACTACTATCAAAGATGCCTGTCAGAGGTCATGAAACTCATCTATCCTCTATTGAATGAACCTCGTGATAAGTACTACTCTTGAACCACTCCTCAAAGAGCTCCCAGGTAACCATCTCTGAATCAATGTGGAGCTTCTCTCTCCGGTCCCCACTAGAGACACGGCTCCATCCCTCAGAAGATGGATGCAACATGAGCTTTCATGTTGCTAGAACAAGGGAAGAGCTTGAAGCACCCGCTCAAGCTCACCAACCAGGCCTCTTCCTAAAATCCACCTATGTCACCAAGAATAATGAGATGGTCGTAGCTTTCAGGATCTCCTTGATATGGTCTCTACAGCTATAGTCTGGTGACCCCTAGGCCTCTCTGCATGCTCATCCCTAAGCCTAGGGCTCGAGACCTATCCTGTGTCCAGAAGTCCTGGTCTCCCTTGTCCCTCTCTGGTGACTGACTCTCTCTCGACTCCGACTCACGTGGGAGTTCTCTCCTCTATGCTCCTCATTATGTCGAGGAGATGCATGAGCCTCAATGGATGGCTCCCTATCATGTCTGGCTGACCTGTCCTCCTATGGACCCTCCGCGTAAAGTGGCATTAACATCCTAAAGTGTCTATAAAATATGGGGTAGGATGGCTGCTACAACATGATCTGGAGGTGGCAAGTCTAGATCTATGTGAAAGGACCCCTCATCTTGTCCATGCCTCCTGCATAGACCAAGTGAGAGTTAGTTCATTATCCTAGGTTTTATTTAGTTTTCCATGTTTACTAAAATATGCAAATTTCAAACAAAGTTGTTTTCTAGGTTTAAAAGTGTGCTAGGTTTAATATTGTACTAGGTTTAGTGTTCATGTCTCAAGTTTTCTAGTGTGCCCAAGGGTCCAAGATTTGAACCCACGACTCTGATACCAAGTGTAATGCCCGCTAAAATGACCACTCGAGACCCAAGAACAACCTAGGTTTAGATAGAAAAATTATGGAATTTTTTTTGAAAAAAAAGCGTGACCACTACTAAAGCTTCAAGCAAAAAATTCATCACACAACAAAGATTCAAAGTCATTATAATTTAATAAATAAAATTTTTCCCGTTATAAACATTAGATCCACATTACAAAATTAATGAGTATAATTAATCCAATTATAGTTAAATTTCTCTTAGGTGTTAATTTAATAAATAATTAAATTAACATTATAGTTAAATATTCCTTAATTAATTTTAGAGGGTCAAAGGGCCAAAAGGAATTAAATACCTTGGGTATTTAATTCCACTAGGTCTAAACAATAAACAAGGTTCTTATTTACATGGGATAGAAAAAACATTCTCTTATCCCCTAACGTGACCCCTAAAAAGGTCAACCCATGCTTTAGAATTAAACATTTAAGTTAAGGGGTAATTTCCC
This sequence comes from Taxus wallichiana var. yunnanensis, assembly GCA_018340775.1. Lineage (NCBI taxonomy): Eukaryota > Viridiplantae > Streptophyta > Pinopsida > Cupressales > Taxaceae > Taxus > Taxus wallichiana. Next base: position 404,016,175 of record CM031241.1, read on the forward strand.
ACTTACCCACTCTCAGACTCATCTTTGCACTTCAACCTAATTTTTCACATATTTAATGCACTTAAGGTTTCTAAAAACATTTCCATTAGATAGGAAATTTCTTCCCTTTCCAATGATATAAAGAAGTCCTCCTAACTCCTCATATTTCTTAAGTTACGGGCCAGTGGGCCTGGGAGGAAAATTTTCCCAAAAGGCGGGCCTGGGGGGAAGAAAATTTTCCCAAAGGGGCCTGTGGGCCTAGGGAAGAAAATTTTCCCTAAAGGTGGGCGGGCTGGGGCTAGGGAAGAAAATTTTTCAAAAAGGGGGCTGGGCCTGGGAAGAAAATTTTCCCAAAGGTGGGCCAATGGGCCCCAGGAAGAAAATTTTCCCAAAGGCAAGGGACACGTGGGTTTTTAAGCCCACATGGGAAGGTGGGTCATCGGAGGTAAATTTGGATTTTAACTCTTTTTGTTTGAAAGGGAAAAAAGGTTCAAAACCCCCGTGCCTCCGCCAATGCACGGATGCCACGTGTCCTACCCAAAATCTCAAGTGGGGAAGTGGACCATTGGGGAAAACTTAGAAATATTGGATTTTTGTGTTAAAAAAATGTGAAGGTTAAAAACAACCCGTGCCTCCGCCAATGCCAAGCAAGTGAAGCCACATGTGTCAGTCCAACAGTGACTGCGGGAAGGCGGGCCGATGGGGAAACTTAGGAATTTTTGCCAAATTTTTTCCAAAGGTGATAAGGTCTAAAACCATCACGCGCCTCCACGACGACACCTAAATATGCCATGTGTCAGACCCACAGTGATAGGTGGGGAAGTGGACCGGGGGAGACTTAAGATTTTTCCCTTTTTTTTTCAAAAAGGTAAAGTTTGAAGGTGTGGGCCCGTGAAGGTTTTTTTTTCCCAAAAAAAATGGTGGGGCTATGGGGCCATGGAGGAATTTGTGATTTTTTTTTTTTTTGCAAAAAAAGTTCCCTAAGTAATTTTTGGGCCCGTGGTCCGATTTACAAAAATTTCCTTTTTTTTTTTTTTTTTAAAACTAAATGAAGTAAAAACTTTAGAAGGCCATAACTTTTGATTGGAAGCTCGGATTTGGGAAAATGAGGACTTTTTGGAAAGGGCTCAAACTCCTCTTTGCATAGAACCAAAAAATTCATTTTTGACAAACTTAAGTGGGTGAATTTTAAAAAAATGTCTTTCCTGCCATAAAAAATGTGAATTGGACTTTTTTAACTTAACAGAATTAATTCAATCCACCATTCTTTCTTCCTCAACATGCCAACCGACATGGAGGATTGCACTTGGAAAGATTTGGATGGATTTTGTAGGGTTTAATTGATGGATTGAGTTTCAAAATGAATTTTTTCCCCCTTTTTTCAAAAACGCAAAGTTTTTTTTTCTCTCTTTCCGATTAATAAAGTCTGATAAATTTTTTCTTTAAGCAATACAAACTATTTGAAAAGTGTTTTGATCTTCCTTAGCTTACATTATTATTTCAATTTGTCTTTCAAGTTGTAGAGTACTCTATAAATTTTTTTGATAATATTTTACATTTTTTAAGTGAATCAAAAATAGAAATCATACTTAAACTCGAATGGATCTACTTTTCATTTATCATCCTCTAAATATTTAAATTCATTCAAATCTAATTTACAAAGTTTAACTTTACTTCAATCAATATGTGAAAACCCAAAATGTAGTTCTACTTTCAAAACATGCATTTTGAATGAAACAAGAGAAATGTAATATTTCTTCATACGTATTTTTTTTCAATTTTCAAACAGAGATTTCACAATATATTTCAAACACAGATTTCAAATGAAAACCATACCATTTGTGGTAATTAAAACAACTTCTATTGAACTCCAATAATTCTTTTACAACTTCCTTTTTCATTCATCAAATACAACTTACAGAATATACATCTTTCACATTCGAATGTAGATTCCATTTCCAAAACAGAGAGCAACTTTCCACCACAAATAATATTACAATGCCATCCACTTGAAGTGGGAAATTTTACAACAAGGAAACCCCAAGGGACTATGCAAAATTTTTTCTTCATCCTCAGCTCTAGAACAACAACAAGAAGATCCACCATATATCTTTTGATCACAAAAAAAAAGGAGGAGAGGCAACGCTCTCCACCCAACCAAGAATTCCAATGAAGAGGAGAAGTCATCCTCCTCATTGGCCCCCGAGCCCCAACCACAAAGCAATAAGAAATGTATTTCAACTCATGGCAACAAACAGGCTTCCACAACACAAAAACAATTTTCACAAATAGAACACAGTCCAAATACATACTGTAGTTTGCAACCACAGGAAGAACAACAAACAATACTCAAGCTTCATCATGCACAAGCCAAAGGAGCAAGACCTATGGGGGAAGCTGCTTATACCTCCCAATGGGGAAATGGGTGTCCACCTTAAGATAAAACCATATATATATATATATATATATATATATATATATATATATATATATATATCAAAACCCCTACATGCCCTTATGCCTCCCCCAAGTACCCCTTATACCTCCCATTCTCTTATGCCTCCCCACACTCTTATGGCACCCCATAATGAGTAAAGAAATGCAAGCTATTTCTTTTACAAGGTGGAACCCAATCCCAAACTCCCTCCACAATAACACTTATACCTCCCCAAAACTCTTATGCCTCCCCACAAGAGATCCCCATAGTCTTCTCCTACACCATACCTAGGCAATCTACCCAACCAACCAACAACATACCAAAATATTCAAAGCATTCACATATGCATAAATAAAAGAAGAACATTTTAAAGAGCCAAGCTCCTACCTCTCCATGGTAGAGTTTTCTCCAAAAGTTCAACAACAAGATTTTTCCAATCCAAACAGTCCAAAAGCTCCAACAATCCACAAGCATTCAACAAAAATCTCTAACTCTCTTCAAAATTACAAGAGCTCAAAACCAAAAGAAGTAACCAAAATGAAATCACCAAAATGAAGTAACCCCAAAACAAGCCAAGGAATTTGAATAAATAGAAGAGGGAGAGAGGAGGATGAGGTGGGTCCATGTAGGATGCCACATCACACATCCTCAACTCCACCTCACAAGTCAACTTCAAACTCCAAAGCACAATTAAAAAGGTGGGTGAATAAATGACATTTTACTTACACACACAAACCAAGTCCACACCCCAAGGACCAAAATTAATTTCATGTAAGAAGGTGCAATAAAAACTTACAACTTGCCTTCCCAAAATACATAATAATGCCTAATTTTGACTCCCCAACCCATAGGTAGGGTTGGTGTAACAATTTAAGAGGTGTGGGACAAGTTTAACTTGTCCTACAAGCCTCCAAAATCAGCCCCTAAGGACAGATCCGAATTTCAAAAGGAAGGTGGAGTGTTTCACACTCAAAGTTACTTACACATTACTTACAACACATAATCCAAGAGCCATCAACTCTAATAAATGCATTCTTTTGACCCATTTTAATTAATTTAACAACATGATTACTCACTAATCTAGACAAATAAAATAAATAATAAAGGGAAAATACATCACTAAAAATCACATATAAAAATTAAACAAAAGAAACTAAATAAAAGAATACACATAACCCCTTGGTCACATTTAAAGGTGATCCCCCATGGGAACCCCTAAAAACAAACAAACACACACAAATAACAAATACATGTTGCCATGGTGACCCTTGTTGAATTCATCTAGAATTCCAATGTGGTTGGTCTCAATCCCCGATGTTTGTTGTGACATGTTTACTGCAAAACAAAAATACCTCCTTCGGCCTTGTGGCCACATCAAAACATCCAAAATAAATATAAAATATAACTCCAAAATCATCTATATATAAATCAAAACATCATCAAGCAAATAACAATATCATTTACAATTTCATCCAATAACCATCTCCAATACCACATGCATCATATATGAATCAACATCAACAATAGTCCATGATCTCTAACATCTAACATCATTCTTGTCATCCCGACAAGATCCCCTCCTTGTGCATCATTCGATTCCCATCACCTCCACCCTCTGCGTCGGGTGTTAGCATCACGTCTTGTTGCATGTCAAACTCCCCTCATTATCATGAGACAACATTTCTTCTTGTTAGTTGACAAGTATTTTCCTCATCGGTGACTCTTCCATTCTTATCATGCATCTGCTAGTGGTTTCCCATGAGGCAAAGCACAACAAAGAGTTTTATATATGGACATACATTAATGAGACCGTATAAGGTATCTCAAAAATTGTTTAACGAGGTATGACACCCTTGTTTATCGTGTAAGAAAAGTACCATTGAAAAGTTAACCATCATGGCTGCCCATACCTACGTAAGAATTTATTGAAGGATGTTGGTTAGTAGCTCTTTTTATCTATATATATGCAAATTCCCCTCATTTGAGGGGGAGGGATTTGAAATTATAAAGGAAATCTACCAAAGTCGCTCCAACACTTTTGTGAGTAGTAGACCTCAAATTTATGCATTTTGTGAAGGATGCTTTCCTTGTGCCTATATTGTAATGGATTGTGCATCATTTTAAGTAATAAAAATAGTTTTGTGTCTCTTCTTACCCTAGCTTGATTTATATTGTATGTCTTTCCTCCTATTATATTTTCTTTGGTATATTGTGCATATTGTGTTCCTTTGCAGGGATTAAATTTGTTGTGCTCCACGAGATTGGATGTTTGAATGTGTTTTGGGAATGTGGCATTTTATCTTCCCTCTTCTTCCCCATTTTCCTCCACTTTCACTCACTAAAGAATTCCTCCAGTCTTGTTTTGGTGTTATCGCTCGCCTTAGTTTAGGATTTATATTTATGTATTTCTCTCTATGTTCCCTTGAAATTGGTAGTTGAGGAGTAGGTTAGAATTAGAATAATCCAGAACTATCCTTATTTGGAGGTTTGTCTCAATCACAAAGGTCCCACACCTTGAGACAATCCCATGTTAGTCACAATCAGGGTTTAGTAATGTGTAAATCCTAAGGTGTTACTTTTCCAACAAAACAATCACCTTGAAATATCAATTTAAAATAGTGCAACATTAAACAAAAAGTTATCAAATTAATGAATAGTTGAAGGTTTTGCATTTGTGATTATAGTGGGTTCTTTCTTTAGCAACAAGGCAATCGATTTAGTTTTTTTTTCAACCCCCTAACTTTGATAGGGATGGATCGATCTCCAATTTAGCCAAATATGTTTATCTCAACATAGTAAAGAACTTGGAATTTTTTGTAGGTGAAAGAGATCCTTTTCTATTCAAAAATTGACAAACATAAGAGTTTGTATCATTTCTATACAATTTGATATGTACTACAAGCATGCCCTTATGAATTTCTTCTACATTTGAACAACCATATATTTCATTATCTACAAAAACCCCAAATCCCAACCATATATTGAACAATAACATTTTTCTTTTTCTTATGAGGCTTTCATTTCCCATTTCCTGAATAAAAAACATCCAAATCCATATCCAGAATAAGACACTTATTATTTTCATAGTCAATGTGTTCAACCTGAACATGTAGTGTACTGGAATCTACAAATGCTAAGGATATAACCATCCCAAATTCCTCATGTCCATCATCTATAAAAATAACCACATGTTGGCATAGTAGTTGTCGTGGTTATAGATTTCAACAAATAATTCATTGTCTCTTTCCTTCTAGCACTTTGTGCCTTAAATGAATGGAACTATCGAGAGTGGAGTGTGAATAATGGAACATATCTTACCTATACTTAGATTGGAATATCTTAATAATTACTTCACATATGGATTTTTTTCACATTGTATGATAATGAATGTAACTATTAACCTTTGCAATCAAAAATATCTATAGTACATTAGTTTTTATCATTGGATAGTTATAAACATAATGGTCAAAGAACCGCTAGGCTTTGACCAAACATAATATCTAACCTTCAATTAGTTTGTTAATGGTATTTTTGGGTCACATCATTAATAATAGAAATCTGTAGGCAAAAAATTCTTGACAATTAACACAACATATTTCGGAAGGATTATCTGTTGTTTAACAACCATCCACATTCCATAGATAGCATGAAACAAACAATTGAAAAATATATATGTTAGCTGCATGAGAGTTAGGTTTTTATTCAACATATAAATGGACAATTTTTGACATTGTTCGTAATTTACACCAATGGAATAGACTAGCATTACTTGTTCATAATTTTAAAAATTAATATTCAATTTTTTGTATTTTGAGCAGAGTGTGTGAGAATAAAATCACAATAACGGGTCATTGATGGTTTCTTTAAGTAGTATTTATTAAACATAACAATTTTTAGCTATTAATCCATAACACATATTACAATGAATAACGTAGTGGCTGCTAAGACCTAATGTGTTTCATTCAAAATCGAGCATTGGATTATTCCATAATTGACATACATGTATATCAAAGAAAACACTTTGTGACCACAAAGCTCCATTACTAATTGAAAGGAATGACATAAAGACCGCTAGGATTTTGAATTTCTTGATTTAAAACGCAGTGATATTTGATAACAAATCATTGTCTAGCGTAATGGCCACAATTTTCCCACCATTACCTCTTGTGGTTGTAAATACTATCTCTACAGATTTTGAATTGATATTGTTTTTTAATTATTATAAGTGTATCATATTGTCTTGACTATTCCTGATGGATCCAAGTGTTGCACTACATACCCTTGGGAGGGATGAAGCCTTATATTGCTCTCATAATATATATTATTTATGTTGTATAATTTGATTAAGTTATTATATTATAAAATGATTATATACCACTAAGTTTCATTACTAATTATAATGATTGTCAAAATGGTGGCTAGGCTTGAAATTTTCTAAATTTATAAAAAGGGACCTCTAAGCACCATTTCTAGTTGAAAAGAATAATGTAGTGGCCAAAAGCCTCAACATTTTCTTTATTTGAAAATAGCTATATAATAAAAAACAATAGTGAATGGTCTAATCTAGTGACCACTACACTTCTAACATTACCACTTGTCATTATAATCACTATCGGTTTAGCTTTGGACCGATACTTTTTTTGAATGATAGAAATTTTATTGATTTGGTTGGAATTCACATGCACCCAATTTCTGCACTACATTCCATCGAGAGGGATCAAGACTTATTTATTTCTCCTAAGATATATATTTGTAAATTATAATCCATATTCATTCATATCAAGAAAATCCTAGCTACTAAGAGGCTATTTTTTTAATAATTTCAAAATGTTTATCGAATAACAAATCATAGTCTAGCTTAGTGAACACTACAATCCTATCATTACCTCATGTCATAGTAATCACTATCTGTACAACTTTAGATCAATTGTAATTTTCAATTATTATAATTGTATCAAATTAGTTACACTCTCACCTTGTGGAGCCAATTGTTGCACTAATTTCAATCGAGAAGGATCAAGAGTTTATCTTCATATCAAAAAAAGCTTAATAACCACTAAGCTCCATTACTAGTAGTAAAGGAATAACATAGTGAATGCTAGGTTCAAAATTTTCTAAATTTGAGAACAACTATATAAAAACAAACAATGGTCTAGATTAGTGGCCGCTAGGCTCTATCATCACCACTTGTCATCAGAATCACTATCTATTCAGATTTGGATGGATTGTGTTTTTCATTTATTGTAATTGTATCAAATTAGGTGGAATTCACATGGTGGACGTAATTGTTGCACTACATTCAATCGAGATGGATAAAGACTTATTTATGTCTATTAAGATATATATTTGTAACTTAAAATCCATATTTATTAGTATCAAAGGAACAACCTAGTGACTGCTAGGCTCAACAATTTATTAATTTTAAAATAGTTATTTAATAACAAATCATGCTCTAGCTTAGTGGCCATTAGGATCCTATCATCACCTCATTTCGTAGTAATCATTTGTATTTATTTCTTTAGATCAATTGAATTCTCAATAATTGTAATTGTATTAAATTGATTACATGTTACCCGGTGGAGCTAATTCTTGCACTAATTTCAATCTAGAGTGATCAAGAAATTTGTTTAGTATCAAGGAAAATGCTTAATGATCGCTAAGCTCTATTACTAGTTGAAAGGAATAACTTAAATGGATGCTACGCTTAACATTTTCTAAATTTTAGAATAGCTATATAATAACAAACAATGGTTTATCTTAGCAGATGTTAGGCTCCTATCATTACCACTTTTCATTATAATCACTATTTTTTCTTCTTTGGATCGATATTATTTTTCATTGATTGTAATTGTATCATATTGGGCGGACTTTGCATGACAAATTCAATTGCTGCACTACATTCCATTGAGAGGGATCAATAAATATTTATCATGTATAATATATATCTTTATAAATTGGAATCCATATTTGTTCCTATCAAATATAAATCCTAGTGATCACTAATATCCATTACTAATTGAAAGGAAGGACATAGTGGTCGCTTCGCTTTCAAGAAATTATTGATTTGGAACTATTGATAGAATAAAAATAATGATATAACTTAGCCACTTTAGGCTCATACCAATACCTCTTTTCATTATAAACAATATCTTTATAGCTTTGGATTGCTACTAAATTTCATTGATTATAATCATATTGTACTTAGATGGAATAGCCCTTTCATAACCCGGTGACACACTATATACCCTTGAGATTAAATGATCTTTTTGTAGTGATTATAAGATATATCATTATAACATATATTTCACATCAGTTCTTATCAAATAAAATTCTTAGTGAGCACTAAGTTTATTTATTCATCAAAGAAATTACAAATAGGCCTCCATGCTCAACAATTACTTAATTTGGAAATAGCGATAGAATTAAAAATCATGATATAGCTTAGCGGCCACTAGGCTCATACAAATAACTCTTTTCATTGTAAACACTATCTTTACAACTTTAGATCACTATTAAATTTAATTGATTATAATACCATCATAATGGCTAGACTAGCCCTATCAGTAGCCTAGTGAAAAATATATACCCCTAAGAGTATATAATATTTTTGTTTTTTTATAAGATATATCATTGCAACATATAATTCACATCAGTTCTTATCAAAGAAAATTCTTAGTGAGTCATAAAATGCTTTATTTATTGAAATAAATGACATAGGGGCTGCTTAGGCTCAACAGATTACTTAATTTTGAAATAACAATAGAATAAAAAATCATGATATAGCTTAGCGGCCGCTAGGCTCATACCAATACCTATTTTCATTATAAACACTATCTTTACAACTTTGAAGTGCTACTATTTTTTGTTGTTTAAATGAAAAAAACATTTTGAGATTTCAAAATTTTCATGCCACATGTCATCATTTTACTAGGTCCTATTTATATTATAATATCACGGTTTCATATAGTTTCAAAATATTTTATACTCATTTCTTTATATATAAATTTCGTAATAAATGTGTCAATTATAATGTTTTCTAACTATCATGTTCAAATTTTCCACATGGCATAGAGTAATTGGAGAATTATATTTCATTAGTGCACTACATCTAACATTGTCTAGCGAGTTTATTAAAAAATATGTGCCAGTATATTTACAAAATTTATTTCTTCTATTTAATTATAATATTAAATGTTTCATTAGGTTTTTAATATTCTAAGCTATAGTACAATAACAAAAAGTATTGTTTTCAATTTTTTTATACCCTACACCTTTTCTTGATGATGGTAAATTCAAATTTTGAATTGCGAATGCCCCTCCATTGAGAGAGAATTAGAAGTTTTAATATACTCTCAAATTCCCTCGCTCTAATTTTCAAATTTTCATATCCTGCATTTTTTATATTTTCAAAATTTCTAACGTGGAATGTGCCAAAAAATATTAAATACCCTAGAGAACTAGTTTTTAGGGTTTTGTTTTTTTCCGTGTTGTAGAAAAAAATAATGAAATCATAAAAATATAAGCAATCCATAGATTATAGGGTCGAGTGCGCAAGGGAATAATCAGGTAGTAATTATAATCTCATTTGTGGATTAACAAAATGGAACAATTTCTGCAAAAAAAAACGCCACATACAAAGTAGGGAATGAAAACGGGTTGTGGATAAAATAGTGCAGATAGTTAGTTCGATGTTGCAGAAGGAGGTTTGAATGATATCACTAAGCACAAAATAATATCATATCTAAATTAGTTTCTTATTAAAAATGTATATTATACCAAATGTGCTAATTTTTACTCGGGATTGTTCAATCATTCTGTTTTTGACAAGTTCCTTTGTTTTTCACATTAGTCTAGCCCTTCTTCTCCCTACGAAAATGCACTCCGTAGCCCAGCTCCGCTTCTAGGTTCCTTCAGATTTTTTGGTCAAACCTACTTGTTCCTAAAGAAAACAAGGATTTTTTTGTACCTAACCTATTAAAATTTAATTCCTTTTCAACTCTAGTTTCTATGTTCCCTATGGATTGATTTTTCCTAATAATGATGGTCTATCACATACTCACTAATTTTTAAAATTGTAATTTTTGCGGGACTCAAAATATTATTTAGGTATTTGTTATGACTAGCTTTGTTTATTATGCTTTTGATAGAAATAGCCCTGAGGTAATTATTTCATTTTATATTTTTATATGATTGCCACATTCACTTTGTGAGAAGATATTTTAGGTTTAAAAATGATTTTAAACTATAAATTAATATTAATTTTTTAATTGTGAGAGAATATTTTTCACAATGAAATGTAAATATATTATATATACGTGTAAATTTTACAAAAAAATATTTTAATCACCATGTATTTAAATTTATATTTCCTTGCGCTCTACTAAGCCATGAAAAAAATCACATAGCATTTTAGTCATCATGATATAATACTTTATAAAAATATTATTAGTACATGCCATGTATTACTAGCGAAAGATATAGTGTTGTCATATATATTAATTCATGATTCTACAAATATTTTGATGTATTCAAATGAAAACTCCTAATTTATTTGTTATCTTTTATACCTTGTCAATTTGGTTTATCCTAAATCATGCACTTTGGGTATTATTTAGTTCCGGTCTCATACTACTATTCAAGTAGTTTTTTAATGAAGAAATTTCTAAATAACCCATTTCCTATGGCCTTTTTATTTAGCTTTCTATCGTCACTTCCAACCTTCAACACATGCTTGCCTTGTCTACTTTTCAGACGCTATCACTTAGTATCGAAATATATATGATTTATTTGAACACTTGGGGAGGGGTAACATGAATTAGGTGACAAAGACTGTGTGCATCAAGCAATGCATAATGATGCCTAGGTGAATTATTTAGTAAATATAGGAATGAGATGTAAGAAATGATATTTTTCAAATTCGATATCAAATCATATGATCCTAAAGGTTTTGAGATTGTAGGAACATCGTCCCGTGAGAAGGGATGAGTGGGTAGGGGGTGAAGCATATTCCTTTTTCCAAGTTGTTTCATTAATTTCTAACTCAACTATTCCCAAATTTTTTTGTCATCGTTTTTAAGATTAGGAGTAACTCGAGAGTTACAAGAAGTTGAGGATTCATTATCATTGATTGTAATAAGAATTCCCTTGTTCACTTTTGAGGATTCACTTCGCATCCCCACGATACTTGGGAATGAATATTGAAAGATGTTATGGTTTACGTTCCGAGGTGCACCGATTTCGTATGACTAGACTGTTCATTCATTTCAGAATTTTCTAATAACATGTCTATGAAGAACTACCCTTGATTTTTGGGAAGTCTTTCGAAACACCTTTTGTAATCGCAAAAGGTTCTATCGTCATGAACTTGAAACTTATGAAACCACAATATAGATTAGGATTGTAATTCCTAAACTGTGATAAGTGTCCTATTGTTGCTAGTTATAATCTCAAATGTGATTTTGAAGTTGATTGTTATAACCATGGTTCATTACCCCTTGACTATAGTTTTGATATTGGTTTGGGCCTTGGGTTTATTTTTCTTTGCGGGGATAGTTCACATCGATCGCGTTGACAAATTTTTTTATTAGGCTCTTTTGATTTCCCAAGTTATTATTATGATTAATAGTATTATTGTTATTTGCGAAACCAACGTTCTTTTCTTATTCAAGAACACCATTCGTGGTAGAACCATGATTTCGATTCAAACCCTTAGGTCCTTGGTTATTGGCTCCATTGTTTTTGTTACGGGATACCAATTTCCCATTGAGAACGCAAGTCTTACGCCCACTATCAATAGAGGTTTGGTACATTCAAAGTGATCTTTCTAATACTTCCTCATAACTATGGAAAGGAAACTTTTGGACTTCTTCTTTAGTCTCTCGATTGAGAAAATGAAGGAATAGATAACAAAGTTATATCTGGTCCATATTGGGTGCACTTCAGAGAAATAGAGTACTTGATGCCAAATTTGGATGAAATGGGAAAAAAATTTGTGTCTCTCCTATCTTATATGTAGAAACTCCCTAATCCATGTATGCAACAAATATTTTATATCAAATGCTCTAATGGAATTGGGATCAAGTTGTTTAAAGGAGTATATGGAGGATTCTATAATCCGATAATACTAATCCAATGTAATCCCTTCAAGATTATTTGGAAATATTTTAGCTACCACATCAACCCAAGGAAGAAACTCCTAATGGTTGTAGCATAGACCTTGATATGAGAATTTAGGTCTCCCTTTCACTTAAAATTTGGAAGATCGGGTATTGGGAATTGAAGCATGACCCCACGTATGGTGAATGCAAGAGGTTCATTTAAGTATTCAACATAGGTACTCATTGCATAAAATTCCACCATTGAATATCCTTGATGAGGAGGTGGAAGAGGAGGATTTTGATAAGTTGCATTATAGGCATTGAATAAAATGTATGGAGCTTCTTGACACGTGTGCATAAGGATCAAGAATGGCATATGGGTCAATTTGAGGAAACTTTGAATACAAATGTAAATAAGGTGGGATAATACTTAGATATGGATTAGTGGGTGTAAAACCAGGAATTCCACATTGCATGTTATAGAAGAATTTGAGAACACACTTCCGGTTGTCCTCGCGTAGGATAAACTTGTGAAGGATGAGGGCTCGTCCCAATTTTTATAGCCCCATGATAAGATTACCAGATTTTAATGAACTGGATAGCCTTATTATACAAGATGGAGCATTTATTTTTCATTGAAAGGCATGTATCATTTACTATCATTTGTATACCCCGTGTTTTCCCTCTTGCATATGTTGGTTTTGATGATGGGGAAATCTCTAGTTCTCTTATCCTCCCTACTTAGGTGTAATTGACATCGTTGGGAGAGGATTGAGTCCCTTTTGGGGTTCCTACGGTGAAAGGTTTGGTTGAGAAGGATGATGATACCTGTTATGAATTGTTCGTGGTTGTAATACTTATATTCCTTAGAAATAGGAATCTTAGGATAGGTTGTTGATGTATAAACCTTCATCATATATATAGACTCATCTATTTGGTGAAGAGGATTATTTATTTGTAAAAAGATGTCATCTTTTGTTGATTGCATGGAAATGTGAGGCTTTGAAAATATTCTAGGATGAGCACCCGCTTAGTACATTGTAGTGCACTAAAATATTGCAACATCCGACAACAATTTTCTTTTATTCTAAATAATTAAACTACTTATACACTAACACTATATAAGAAAAGTAACCCGTCCGGTTATTCACCCGCACTAAGTGTATTGAATCTAAACTAACTTAAAAATTATATTTTCCAAATGATATATTATATGTAGACAACCTCCTTTATATATTTCCTCCTTTAAATCCCATGAGGATGGAAGAATATCCTTAATCAAGGGCTTATATGGAAGATTTAAAATGTCTTAGAAAATAATTAACTAGTTGCAAATGGAAGAGAATTATTTTCTACCCCGTTTGATATGATGTAACAATCCAAAAATATTTTTTTGAAAAAATGAAAGAAATCAAATAACTCCAACCTAGAATACAAAACTATGCAATCCAAACAGATTGTGTGGTACGTGGTCCCTCATTTTATATTTTATTTCTCTTGTGTCCACGTGATTCTATAGGTTGGGAATGTAGAGATAATAATGATGAAAAGTGCTTGAGCAAAGACCATCTTGAATTAGAAATCTAGGAACAATGGAAGTGGAAGAAATCTAACACAATAGAACTAAGATTTGCTATGCATTTTCTAGCTAGAAAGAAGGAACCTTTACAATTGTAAGAATACTCAAAATGATCTGACGATTTTCTTGAAAATAATCGATCAATTTATAGAAGGTTGGTTGTGCAAAGGTTCAAGCCAATTCGTAGCTAAGAGGCACAACATCGATAATGAAGAGGGATTTTAAACTATTCAATCACAAAAAAACCACTAGAAATTAAGAAGGGAATGTCATAAGAAATTCAATCTTGAAATCGACAAAACATGTGAGAAATGTGTGCAAAGTAAATTTAAGTGAAACAACACACATCTAAATCAGCGTTGGAACATTATGGAAAATGTGCACAGGACTACCTCCCTACACAAAGCGGTAATTACAGACTGCCCCCTCGCCCATGGTGGTAGTTACAAAATCTCCACCTAGGTAAGGTGTCAATTTTTATAGTGAAGGTAAAATGTAACATGAAATGAAGCGAGAAGTCTGGGAAAAGCATGTAAGGGCTAAGTAAGGCAAGTGAGGCTACAAATACACATTGTGAGTAGGTTTACGAGCCGAATTTTTTTGAAATGATATGAATCATCATTGGGGACCTTTTGTAACTATTTTATCACAATGTAGCACATGGAAATTTAGGTGCGTATAGTGTTCTATGCATGATATTTATTTCGATAAGTTTACATCCCAAGATATTGATTTGAATGTTTACTTTAATGGAATATTATATTTCTTTTCTTTAGTATAATTCCATACTCATTTCAATTTGTGTGATTATTTCAATTTTGTATTTCATTTCAGGAGTTTAGAATCGTATTTATTTTCCGTAGTTTAGAAAGAAACAAGAGAATAGTACCAATCGAAACCCCCAAAAGGTGAATTACGACTAAAACTGAGTTGCATAAAAATTGAATGCATACAACATTAAACATAGTCCTCATTTTATAATTACACTAATAATTGAATCTATTGGTTAAATTATCGAAGTTATAATGACCCATCACTTCATTGTAAAGAAAACTTGTGATGTAATAGAGATATGTTTCCTTGATCTACTAAAGCATGCATGACGTTGTGGTGATGATTCTTATGTACTTATCTTCTACTATATAATACCTTTGTTATGAATGGATTATGGAGGATAGATTTTTTGATTGATGTGCCCGAATATTATGGTTACATGGTAAAATTGATTTTAGTGTTTATTTTATCTATTATGTTTCCTTAATACACATGTTTCCATATGATATCTATAAATATTTTGACTTTAATATATACTTTGAGATTTATTATTATGGATATGCATGTTAAAATCTTGACAAGCCAGAAAAAGGAGGAACTTGGTATCTTCGCATGCATTGAGTGAGCATTCATATCTATCTAAATGAGGTGTCGGTGCACATAAGTAGTTCAACATAAATATGATACTACAAGAGACATAATTTATTTGAATGACTATTGTTACCTTCGAATCACAACACCCTATGGTTTGCACAAGTGTGTGTGCTTGAGATCACAGTGTGATTGGATAACATGGGTACTATCTCTAAGTTGTGGGACTTGCTACTTGAGATAGACCTCCAGAGAAAGCTGGTTCTTACTCCTAAACTACCAGCCAAAATCTACTCTAATGCAGGAAAAACTATCTAATCCTAATCTATATTTCCAAGGGATCGGGAGAGAGAGCAGGAAAGAAAACCTACACTAAAGTGGTGATACACTAGAAAATGAGGGTGTGAGTGTAGTATTCCAATGTGTGGAAAGTAGAAGCAAATTGCTTACTAGAACGGGTGATAACAGATTCTCCAAAATCTAGCAAATGCATCCACAACAATATTCCATACATGCACAAAGAAATGAATCCTCTGAAATATTATAATATAGACACAATATATTTGTAATGATATTGAACGGATGAGAGGAATGCAAACAAACATAAGCAGGGAAGGCACATCCACAAACTCGTATTTATTGCTTCATGATATGCACGGTTTAGTCTATGACAAAATACAATCCTAGATCACCATTAAAGGAGTCCACTACAAGGTTTTGCAACACATTGGATTCACAAAAAATTTGATAGAGTTTTTCTACTAAAACTCTCTCCCCTTTACAATGAGCCCAACACTCCAATTTATAGCATTCTCGAGAAGAGAGAGGGAGGGAGAAATTAAAATCTCGATATCGACTTCCCACCACTTTCAAGATGTAATAAATAAATTGAAATGATGGTATGTTTCTTGAAAAATTCCCCACATACTGTCCCATGACGTGCATCAATGAGAAATGTCAGCCCATGCTTCATGAATGCACCTGCAGACTACCAAATAAAACTATTATTCTAAACTCGGAACTTTTTCTACAAAAACTCCATTTATCCTTCATAAAACCATGTGTTTCTTGATTTATATACATCAGGATCATAGCCATGATTCCAATGGTACCAATTTTGTGCGTTTTCATTGACAAATGCAAAAGTTACGACATTTGAGTCGCAAGCAGCTATTTTGGGTCTACCAGCATTTCTATCATTTAACAGATCGAGTGCTCGATTGACTAGGGATGAGGATGTTTCCTTTATTCTCATTTACATACCCTCATAAAAAATTAATAAATACCATTTCGTAGTGGCGTAGAGGACATCGTTATCATTCCCGAAAATAAAAATTTGTAAAAACGAGCTTGGTGTCAAAAGTTAAGGTCGTTTGAAGTTGGGGGTTTAAAGTTGAATTTTCCCTTTACATGCGGCTATTTCAGATATTTCCAATCTTCGTGTCCCAGATGTCCCTTGTGTGAATTGGGCTGAAAACCTTCACTTCCTCTGCATCACACTTGACCCACTTCATGTAAATCGATAAGTCAACTTTATAGGAAATCGTGTCCCGTGTGTACTTGTGCGGCTTGGGCCGAAAAACATGAGTTTGCCAATTCCTTTGTAAATAAGAGATTACGGAGATGTGGGTCCCATGCATCCTCGACTTCCCATGGACCGCCCAAGACAATTTGACCGACTTCACCGATTCCTTCATTTTCGGCCATTTCGGAAAATCGGGTTTTCAGTCTCAACTTGTCCCAATGAACCTATGCGGCTGGGCCAAAAACTTGAGTTTGTCCATTCCACTATCTCTTTAGCATTTTAAGCCCAAATTTGGTATGATGGACCTTGGTACGATCCTCCTTGGTTCCATCCGCAACTCTCAGACCCAATTTGCATTAAAATAGGCCTGTGACCTCGTTTTTTCATTTTTGCAATTTTTACTAACTCCTTGGATTTTTCTGGACAGGGGAGTTAGAGAAAAGAGGAGAGGTACCCGAAAATCAAATTTTTTTCCTTGAACAATTTCAACTCGCTTGATCTGAAAAAATCATGCAAGTTATTCAATTTACCTTGAGGGTGAATTTGGGATAACAAGTGTTTAATTAAGTGTTTCACAAAATAAATAACACTTATTATCATCCAAATAAGAGTGATGGCGGTAAAATTTTAATATTTATTTCACTCAGCTTGAAATATATTACATAAATATGAAATCATTTAATATTTCTAATTCAAAACAATGCAATGTTCCTACAATGAGCAAATTACATTCTTGATAAAAGACTCTTGATGACTTAGTTTACAAGTTTGATCCTTGTTAAATGTGGTTGTAAAAGGTTTTATAAAAGGTAGGTTATATTTTCTATTCTAAATTTGGAATTGCACTTTAATTATACAATATATTAATCTTGTACTAAATTTTAATATATATTTAAACAAATATAAATTTGTAGAGGGAAATTGAGCTATAGATATCGATTTTATTAAGATTCTAGGGAAACATAATTTAATTAAAATACTAGATAATAGTTAATTTGACATGATTTTCGAGATAATTGGCTTCATCATTGGGAGACATGGCCAATTAGTAAGGTAAATAAAACTTATATATTATATTGTATAAACTTGCTTAACATGTGTCAGATTGAGTACAACACATGGATCAAGCTTGTCTTATAAATTACAAAAATGTATCCTACTTCATGCATTTCAATGGAAATGTTAAATGTTTCCCTAATCCTTAAAATGTTAAAATCATGTGTACTTTTCTTTGATTCATTGCATAAGCCAAAGAGAAACTATGTTCCTTATTTGAAACCTTAATTAATCTTTTTAGGTTTTCACAATTTATAAGTAATTTTTTTAAATCATGTGATAAAAAAGAAAACATTATCTCCTTGATATTCACCATGCACCTTAGTTACATAATAAAATGACAATTAGTTATATATAAATATAATGCATTCAACCATCAATCAAATATGACCAAAGAGTCTCAACTTGTAGTGCCAACTCCTCTTCGACATTGATATTATCATGATTTTTCTTATTAGGCATGGAGTCATGTGTATAATCGCTATCACATTTTAGACATTGATAGATGGACATTGTTATATTTGATTAGTTATTTGATAGACAATATGGATGTTTAGACTTATGACATGATTTATAGGATGGATTATATACATGTTTTGACATATCAAAATTTGATGATCTTGAACTTATACTATACTAAAACATTCAATTCGATATATATATATATATATATATATATATGTTTTAGATGATTTTGTGATCTTATTGCTAGTTGATAAATTGATAAAATTGAAATAATTGAAATTGTGAACAATTGGTGAATTACTTGTTTATGGATGGTTTAGTTATGATAATTGATGATATGTATATGCATGTGTTTTACTATTTTGATGTCGTTAAAATGGCCATGAGGCCAAAAAGCTATTGTTTTGATTTTTCAGGTATTTGCAACAAAACAAACAAAAGGGGATAAGAGACCAACAATGAAGGAATTTGGGGTATGATAATAGGTCACCACCCTGGCAACATGTGTGTATGTTTGATGTTAGATTGTTAGGAAGTCCCCATTGGGAGTGACCTAAAAGGTGACCTTTGTTAATTTTGTGGTTTTGGCTTGTTGATTTTACTTATTTGTGAGTAATTGTATTTTTATTAGTATGTGGAGTCATTTTTATTATTATTGTTAAGTACTCTTTTAAAGTTAATTTAAAATTGTTTAGCTAGTGCTAATTAGGATGTGAGAAAAGTGGTGATAAATGTGAGTTGGTAGTCTTGGTTTGTGTTTGATTTGAAATAATTTAATTGATTTTGAGTTGTGTGTATTGTTATCCCAAATTCACCGCTCGAGGTAATTTGGATAAATTACACAATTTTCTCAGCTCGAGTAGGAAGAAATGGTAAAAGCAAAAAAATCAGGTCTTCAAAGTCCTTGTGGTTTCTCTCTAATTTCCTCATCCAAGGAAAAAGACAAGAAGTTGAGAAATTGCAAAAAAATGCAAAAAATCGGCATGTTCTAGTGTATTGCGGAAAAATTTGGTTTTGAAGCCCGGAGCCGCACTAAGTAGGCGTGAGACAACCAGGACCAAAAAGCCCAAAATTGACACGGTAGTTGAAATAAGAAAAGTCGGGTATATTTGTTATATAATAAGAAAAGTCAGGTACATTCCTTTATTATGTGGCAAATTCAGGTCGAAGCAGTAGCCTAGGCCACCACAGTACCGTGGGACGGTAAAAGAGGGACCCAAAACCCGACTTGTCCAATTTTTCGCAGGTGGGTCGAAGGGATACGGGTGAAGTGAAGGTCAACATCCCTCATGGCCCAAACCAATGATGGGACAAGTAGGATGCCAAAACCTGATTTTTCTAAAAATGCCAACAGAAGGAGGCTTGTGGGTGGATAAGAGGTTTTATGCTGGAACGATCGGGACACAAGGAACCAAAATGGCCGATATGCCTGCATAGAAAGGAAAATTCAATGTTTGACCATCCCAAAATTCAAACAGCCATAACATTTGACTCGAGCTCCATTTTTACAATACTCCAATAACATCCTTATCTCCAATAAAGTCGGATGCTTATTTCCGTCAAATGATGTAAAATATGTGGTAGACCCAAAATAGCTTCCCGCGCTCAGAAGGCCATAAATTTTGCATTTCTCAACGAAAATGCACAAAATTGGTACCATTGGAATCTTGTTTCTAAGCTTAATGCATAAAATCAAGAAATATAGAATTTGATGAGGAATTAATGGATAGTTTTCAAAAAATGTGGCCAGGTTTAGAACAATGTTTTAGTTGGTAGTTGGGACGCATTCAATGGAGCACGGGTAACATTTCTCATGCAGCAAGTCATGGGGTAGTATGGGGATCCTTTGCAAGAAAAAAATATCATTTCACTCCATTTACTACCTTTTTCAAGTGGTTGAAGGATAAATTTTGGGATTTTCATTTTCCCCCTCTCTCTCTTCTCAAATTTCTATAAATTGGAGTGTTGGGCTCATTGTAAAGAGAGGTAGTTTTGTGTAGTAAAAATCCGTCAAAATTATTTTGTGAAGCTAATGTGTTGTATCCCTTGTATTGGACTCTTTCCATGGTGATCTAGTCCCTTATCTTGTAATGGAGTGAACTGTGCATACTTATGAAGCAATAGATGCAAGTTTGTGCATGTATCTTCCCCTGCTGTGTTTGTTTGCATTCCTCTTGCCCTTTCAATCTCATTGCATATATATATTGTGTCTATCTTATATTGTTACAAGGATCCATTATCATTGTGTGTGCATGAAATAATGTTTTGAATGTAATTGCTAGATTGTGGAGAAGCTGTTATCACCCCTTCTAGTTTGCATTTTCTTCTATTTTTCACACATTGGAAAACTATCCTCATTTACTCCTTTTCTTTGGTGTATCACTCTTTAGTGTAGGATTTGTTTTCATGCACTCTCTCCCTAATCCGTTATAAGATTAGATTAGGATATATTGTTTTTCCTATATTAGAGTAGATGTGGCGAGATAGTTTAGGAGCAAGAACCAACTTTCTATGGAGGTCTATCTCAAGAAGCAAGTCCCATAATTTGGAGATAGTACTGTTAGTGTGAAATCACAGAACCCCCAAATGAGTTATAAGGTCTTCTTTTCTAAAGACTAAGGCACGGTCATTTGGTGTGATTTTCATAACATTGGATCATTCCCAAGCTATGGGACTTGCAAATGGGAATGATCCTCCAGAGAAGTTTGGTTCCTCTTCCTAATCTACCTACCACAAGCTATTCCAAAGGCATACAAGCTAATATAATCCTAATATAACTTCCAAGGAGACAAGGAGAGAATGAAAAAAGAAAAAATAGACCCTACACTAAAATGATGATACACCGAGAAGGAAAGTGTTGATCATCTACCAAAACTGCCATGGAACAAGGAGAGGTGAGCAATGGAAAGGATGGACAAGTGCATCACAGACTAGAGATGGATTTCACATAAAAAATGTTCCAAACTCCATGAACACAACTCCCAGATCTGTAAATAAACATTCAAAACATACACAAATACCCTGCAAATGAAGAGAGGCAAGAAGATGCAATAAAAATGAGCAAAGGATGGACAAATGCATCACAAAAACATGTTTTATTGCTTCATATGTTTACACAGAACATCATTCATGAGCAAGAGGCAAAAACACCATTTACAGAGTGTGGGAAGAGGTTCAAACTCCATTTTGACCCTGGGGAAGAAAATAAGGGAGAGGTAGAGAAGAAAAATGAACAACCCTTGAAAAATGTGCCTTTGTTTACATTTTATAGAAGAAACGTGAGAAGAGAGGAAAAAACATGGGATTTGTTCCAACCACCTTTAAAAATGTGTTTTAATTCTTCATCTATTGATGGGATTGATGCAAAAGCTCATATTTCCATGTATCTACTTCGCAGACCAAAGAAAATGACCCATACTTCATTAAATTTGGTAGTTGAAACTAGTTTTTTTTGTCTTTTCCATGCCAAAACATTTTTGCAATTTTCTCCCACAAATGTCTAAAAAAATAAAAAAATTAAAGACTCCATGATGAAGATAATCTCGAGATCTTTCCATTGGTACCAATATTGTCAAAAATGGAGCTCGGATCAAAATATACGACCTTCGCGCTTTTTTCCTTATGTTTCCTACAAATTTGGATTCAGGTGAATTTTGAAATTTTTCCCCACAAATACACTAATGACATGGCATCCATTGGGGTCGGTGGAGGCGGGGGCTTCCTTTTTCCATTTTACATTTTTGACAAAAATTCAAAAATCAAATTCACTCTCGAAGTCCTGCATCCCCGCATTAGCTTTTTGATGGGGCTACGGGTCACATTTTGATTTTATGCCTTTTGGAAGAAAAGGAAAATTTTCAATTTTCCTTCAATGCCCCACTAGTCCGAGTTCCTTTGGCAAAAAAATCTCCCAAGCTCCACAAGTTCGCCTTGGGAAAAGTTTCCTTATAACTCATTGAGTCATAACTCAAAAATAAAAGTTCTTAGAAAGAGTTCTTTACCTTTCTAGAAAGGGAAATAAATTATCTATACGATGGATCATTTTATAGAAACATTTGAATGCTTTAAATGTCTTAAATCTGTACTAAAACATAAAAGGTAGTAAGTTAACCCAATAATAAGGGGAGCTTATTCTAGTTAACAACATTGGTGACTCACAGGGGTCATCTGCCTGCTAGATGAATGATTAGTGGATTTTTTTGCATCCATTGGGCATGGAGTCAAGCTGTTAAAAATTCTATGATCTAACTCTGAAAATCTGACCTATAAATCACTTAGAAACCCATGAAACTTGAAGTTGAACTTCACGAAAAAAAGTTAATCGAATGCCTTTGTGCAAGAGCAATACAAAAACACCAAAAACTATGTACAAAATAAAAATCATACATGCTCCAAATGGAACATGCAGAGTGTACAAAATCACTTCTTTTGCTGAAAACAAACCTACCTACACTAATCTAACCAAGAGCAAAGGGAGCTCAAACAAAGCCTGCGTAATTGGTGGGGAGAAATAGCTTCCCTTCCTAAAAATGGCAGCCATGCAACTGATTTGGCATTGAACATGGCTGGTTGGATGAGTGAAAAACTAACTACACAACGATCTTCCACCCAAATCACCAAAGTATCAACTAAAGAAAAAACCAATACCTCATTTAGTTTCTCTGCATTTAGATTAAAAAGGTATGGTAGTTGATCCTGGTGCTTTTAGCTCATCCTCATGCCCGAAATGGGCATGACAAGACATGGCTTCTCCTTTGGCTCCAATGAATCCAAATACCTGATTCGAAAAGGTCCGATCTATTTGATATGACCATTTATCTAATTTTCTACTCCAAAATGGAGTCTTCTTCTAGACCTCTTTGGGTGAATGGCGTGGAAGGAATGGTGGAACCCTTATGTTGTTTCTCTTCTTCCTCCTGTGAAGAGCATGGAAGGTTTGAGTCTCCCAAACCAGATTCCAAAAGGCTTCTATAAGGCATGCAGATGCTGCAAATGAATGCTCTCCTCCATGACATGTAGGTATGCATGTTTGGAAGGTGGATGAAGGAGGAGAAAATAATGTGATTTCAACTGGTTCTTCTCCATCAAAATAGTCCTTCTAAAAATGTTCAACTTCCTCCATGGTGTTCTCTTGATCAACAACTTTTTTACCATGGTTTCTTTCATCCTCCAAAATGAAGTTTGAAAGATCAAACTCTTCTCCAGCGTTAATTTGTTTTTGGGCATAGAGAACTTTAATTTGTTTCTGGGCACAGAGAAAAAATAAATCAAATCCCTAAAAATTGTTATGCCTCCCTCCAAGAAAATATAACTCTTATGCCTCCATAACTATTTTTGGGGATTTGATTTATTTTTTTGTATGCCCAGAAATAATTTCTTTATGCTCGAGAATCAAACTTTAGGTCCCACATTGTGATGAGTATCACTTGCGCTTATCTTGTTATTTTGTTCATTGTGGGAGGCATAAGAGTGAGGGAGGCATAAGAGTTATATTTTCTTGTAGGAGGCATAAGATTTTTGGGATTTGATTTATTTATTGAGGTTTTTGAGGTGGGAACCCAAACCCTTGGGAGGCACAAGTGAAATCCCCATGTTCCTTTCTCTTCTTGGCTTGAGTTTAGAGCCATTGTTTTGGGAAACTTATGTGTGTGGAAGTGATTTTTTTTTCTTATTGTGTGAATGTTTGGTTTGAATGTGAATGTGGAAGCCTTGTTTTGTTTCCAATGGTTTTCAAATACTCCATATTGTTTCATTGTTGGGGCTTGGGGCCAATGAGGAAGAAGGATTAACTTCCTCATTTGATTATTGGTTGGGTGGAGAGTGTTGTCTACTCCCTCATTTTGGTTATTGTATTTGACCTTGGAATGAAAGTGGAGCTCAAATGAAGAATGTGTTCTGTAGCATTTGAAGAAAAGAATCAAGAACCCTCTGTAAATATTTTACCATGTTGTATCCATTGTTTATGGAGGACTTGTAAAATTGAATTTTAAAAGTAAAGATCTTAGTTATTTTGTTTATAATTTTTTTGATATTAGGTCTCATTGTAAATGAAAGTAGAAAGCTTGAAAATTATTTCCTTGCTCGTTAGAAAGAAAAAATTTTAGATCTTAAAATTGAACTAAGTTCTTTAGAAAGATGTGTATTATTTTGGTGAAGTAAACATCTTGAAATATGTTTGAAATGAAAAATAACCTTGCTTTCAATTTAAGTTGTTTCATTGCCTTCAAAATGTGTCATGTTCATTTTTAAGAATATTGGGAAATCTTGTCATGAATCATTTGTTTGAAATGGTTATTATTTCAATCTTGTGAATGAAAGAAATAGTTACTCTTATTGTATTGAATGAAAGGAATATGATAGTAATTAAACTATAGTTTCTTTTCTAGTATTGTTGAAGGAAAGGAAGAAGTTGTAGATTCTTAGAATATAGGAAAGAACTCTTATGTTGCAAAACATAGTAGATTGATTAAGGAATTTCTATTAAGATTTCCCAAGTTTACTTTTGTAAAAATCGATTTGATCCTTTAAACTAAGTAAAGCAAAGGAAAATATTGTTACACAAAAATCATAGTTATATTTGATATATATATATATATATATATATATATATATATATATATATATATATATATATATATATATATATAACATTAATGATAAAACAAAACTTATTAAAAATTGAAGAAAAAAATTGTGTCATAGCCTTTGTGGTAGTCGTGTAGCCCTGGGGCTGAGTTTTGTTGTATGAGGATTGGGCGGAGGTCGCAACCCCACCCCCCCCATATTATATGGGATGGGAGGTGGGGTTAGCGACCTTCCCCAAACTTAAAAAAATCTTATTATTATTTCTAAACCACTGTTGTATAAACAAAAACACAAGTCACCAATATTGAATGCCGTAGAGTAATGTGAATCCATAGGTTCCTTTTTGATGCATAATCATATTCATATATATATATATACTTATGTTTTTTAATATTAAGATAACCCAAATTTTATTTTTATTAAATAATATGTATATGTATCTTAATATAAATATTTTTATCTACGGTTTTCTTAACATTAAAACACACACACACACACACACACACACACACACACACACACACACACACACACACACACACACACACACACACACACACACATATTGTAACACCCACAATAATTTCGCATGAAACCCAAGCCATTCAAAAGTTAAATCAGAAAATTTACGGAATAATTTCTTTCTTTGTTACCACTTTGTCAGACCGTTTAATATATATATATATATATTAATGCCACAATAATTTCGCATGAAACCCAAGCCATTCCAAAAGTTAAATTAGAAAATTTACGAGAATAATTTCTTTCTTTGTTAACACTTGGTTACAACATTTAGTTTATTTCTCATTTAACACCTTATCGTTTTAATTATCATTTAATAAAACTATTTAATCTTTAGTTCAGGTATCAAAATCCACTTGATATAATCCTTATTTGGTTTAATAACATAGTTTAAATGTCGTTTAATAATTTTTTTTATTTAGAGCTAAGTCTAAACCGACCTCTACTAGTGATTAAATATAAATAAATTCAATTCCTGAAATAAATATTGCTTAGTTATGAGGGACTAATTTTGACTTAATTAATTAAAAGGGTCATGGGATTTTTATTAGGAAGTCATTAACTAAACAATTAGGTTATAAAATAAATTTAACTTCCATACCACTTAAGTGTCCCCATTCATAGTTGACCCATGCATTTCATTTAAAATATTCTCACGTAATTCTCACCTACTTTTTGTAGGGATGATTTTAGGCCATTGGATGGATTGAATTTGGGTCTTTGGATCTTAGAGATCCAAACTAACCCAACCATTTATATGGAATGATTTTATTCATTCATTGACTCATTTTATCATTTCTATTTTGTAGGTTTTATGGAAAAAGAGGATGTCATAGAAGAGAAAAATGGATCTTGGGATGGATACACACTATTTCTTTGTTTACTTTCCTTTCGCAATTATATGTAGGGTTTGGTTACAATTTTATTTATTGTTGGAAAATATTATTGTATTTTGTTTTGTCGTATTGGGTATATGGGTATTTTTCCCATTTAGATATATTTAAATAATGTATTTATGTAAATGAATTAGATGTATATACACAAGCATATGGGCATGTATATGCATATATACATTTTATTTATATGTATTATACACTCCAATTTTTGGTGTAACTCTTCTCATTCATCCCACATTCATTCTCCTTCATGCAACTTCCCCTCTCACCTTTCTCTTTCCTAAATTTGAGTAAATTCCATCTATTTACTCACCTTTAATTAATTAATTATCAAATGGGCTCCATGTGGACCCATTTGATAATTAGAATTTGGCATTATCTCACTCAAAATTATTCAATTCATGGGTAATAATATACCCATCTAACACTCCACTCTTAATTTAAAAAATGGAATCTATCATCTCACCTACCCATTCAAATCATGTTCCCCACTCCACCTAATAAGTCAAACCATGGGCCCCGCGTGATCACATCATGTCTCTTAACCCAGGTTACTTTACCCAATCCCGTTATTCGTTAACCTCAATCTAACCTCACCTCCAAGTTATAAATATGGGTTTTCTCCTTCTTTCAAGAGAACAAAGTACCGAAACCTAGACTTAAATGCCTAGACCAGAACAAGAAGAAGACCCAGAAAAGAGGAAGAAGAATCGATGTATGAAATCTCTTCTTACTAAATTTTGATGAGGAAATCTTTGCTATTTTTCATCATCTTGCCATCATGATGCCTATTTCATCTCCATATTAGAGCACAAGCTAAGTCCTCATTACTTGATTACTTGTCATTTTGTATTTCATTATTTCGCATGATATTTAATGTTCGTCATTTATTGCTTATCTTTATAGAAATGAGGGTTGACATCATCCAATGGAGTTAACATCCTCTTGGAACTAGGATTTTCTATGCAACCCTCGCATATTGTTTATCTAATCACATCTGTTTTAGTTTTGGATATCTATCTTCTTTTCGCTCGTAGATCCATATTTGCATCATCGAGGTCCTAATCCTTCTATCATTTGAAGTTCTTTGGTGGCTTCCAATATCATCTTTCATCCACATGAAAATTAGGTTTCTTGTAAAACATTTTGGCATTCTCGGTGGGATCTGAGCTTAGATCCAGTCATTTTGTTTGTTATTTTACTCTTTTTTAACTTTCTTGTTTGCATGGTCTTCATATTCGTTGATTTCGGTTTAGCATGATCCATAGTTTAGGTCACCTTGGAGGTATGTGTTTTTTTTTTTTTGTTGAGTTCTACCCACAAATGAATCCAGAACTTAACCTTATCACTTGGCAAAGCATTTTCAAGTTTCATTGTGCAATTTATTTTTCTCCTAGTTTTCATCACATGATATATATTTTATAAATGTTTCATTTTCCGGATCACTTTATCGCAAGGATTTAATATTACATATCTCTCTTTGGCATGTTACTTACATTTGGTAGGTTTTTTCCACCATTAGATGAGGGGTTTGTGCGTTGGTTTTACTTTGTCTTCTAGTTCCACATTATTACTTTCCTAGATTTTATTTCATGTCCTATAATAAGAACACAAAAATCATTATTATTAATTAAATTAATTAATATTTTTTAAATTTTTTTAAATAATGGAAAATTTTATTAAGTTCTAAAATCCTAAGCTACCCATCTCCCCATCTGACCTTTTCCTTACCCGAACTCCTATCTACCTCTCGAATCTAGCTCCCACCATTCATCCTCACTCACCTAACCATCTCTCTTCCCTCTCGACCGAGCCACTTGGCTCACCCCTACGTTGTCCCACTCCAAACATTTATCCTTACGTCCACATTCCCGAGCTAATTCTCCTTATTGCTGACCCCTGCAACTCCCAACTTCCCTGAGCTAGCTCAACCATCATCAAACTCACACAACCACAACATCACCCTACCCAGACTCACCACTCGACCACCTCCCTTCCACTCCAATTTCTCCCCATTTAACTCCCTGCCTACCCAATTCCATCCATCTTCCACATCGCTCTATGACCGAGCCACCTCCCTTTCCCACACGCCTTGCTCCTCTCTCTCACCAACACCTCGTCGTGGACACCACCATTTCACACCAACTTGCTTGCACTATCAACACATCCAACTCTTACAACCATTCCACCATCTCCTTTTACCAACACACCTCCTCTACTCGCTTCCCACAAAACCGGCCTCCACCGAGCCAATCTCCCACATTTTGCCCAATCCCGTCAACCTCTCTACCACGTCCGCAACTTCCATATTAGCTCTCCGCTGCTCCACTCAGCTCATCCCACACAACTCCACTTCCTTCTCCACATTCTCCACTCCCAGAACCAAACTCATCCCCTCACCGAATCACTCGACGCACCCATCTGATCACGACGCACACTCCACTCTCCACCCAACTCCTCGAGCTATCTCCCGTCCACCTGAGCTCCCTCCTGTGCTACTCTTCATCCCATGCAGACCGAGATCTCTCGCATATTGACCACCTCTCACATCCACTCCACCTCCAAATCCATATCTCCCATGCAGACCCTTCCCTCTGCTCACACGTTTTCCCCACTCCCCGAACCTGTATCTTCACGGTTTCTCACATAAAATGAATATCTATACAGACTTACAAGATTTTGAGGGTTGATTCTTCCAATTGTTTTCCTCTCAGCTCAAAATACACGCACATCTTTGGGGGTGACTGTAATTTATTTTATAAGTGATCAACTTATAATTCTGAGCATATATTTATGCATACCCACAAGATTATAATACGTGATGCTTCCAAGTATTTACAGCTCAGTTTAGAATTCACGCAAGCTCTGTGGGTAGTTACTGTATAGTCTCTTTGTATCGATTGGCTTACAATTCTTCAGAACACATTTAAGCAACAATCATCTTCCAACTGTTTCTAGCTCAATTTCAAATCCCCGCAGGCCTTTTGGGGTCGTGACTATATAGTCTCTTTGTAAAAGAGTGGTTTTCAGATCTTTAGTATACATTTATAAATAGTGTTCGATTTACCATAGCTAAGTATATGTTTTTCTTTTATATGCTCTGTGATTCTTATTATGTCATCGTCCATATGAAAAGCCATGTCCATGTACATTGTCGACTTGTCACGTCGGATTGACTTTCATGTTCACTTTTCACTCACCGAACCATCTCCACCCTCCTTTATTCAATTAAGTCCACACAACTTAGGTCCATTATTTTCTCCCATCTCCATTACAAATTTCAAATCAAATTTCTTTCATCCTCCCCAAAGCCTTTATTATTAAAATAAAAGTCCACTCCCCCATCTACTTTTCGTCGTTACCTCTTAAAGTCCACATTCATTCATATTATATGTTTATTCTTATTTATAGTCCACATAAAGAAATGAAATAAACACAAAATGCACTGAGTTAATGTCTTGTCGTTTATAGGTTATCTCATATCATAGTTAGATGGAATTTTATCATAATTTTATCTCACAATCTATTTCATCGCTATTTAATGGTTTATTTCATAGTTAAGTTTTCTTTACCCTAATTAAATACGAACATCGAATTCCAATTTTTATTAATCCATTAGATTAATTTCTTTTATTTTTATTTTTATAAAAATACTTTTTTATTTCTTGACAGCTTATATCAATCAACTAATAACATTCATTTTCTTTTACATGAATAGTCTATAAAATCCACACAAGACACCTCACAAACTTGCAAACAACATTATGTTTTGAAGACAAACATTAAAACATAAACACACTAGCAAATCCTTTTCACTTGACCCCTTCCACAATTATGCATGGTGCAACTTTGGTACCGGATGTTCTTGACCACTTGCTTATTGCTTCCAAGTACGTCATCAACAAGTGAAACCAAATAACGGGAGAATCTTTCTCTAGGCTTTACTCGTTTTCCCTATTTTCCCTTTTCTAAGCGAGTGTCTGCATTGAATGTCACATTTTGAATTTGGTCGAAATGAACCTTGTGCATCATGCTTGCTCAAATAGCCTAAATAAGGGTTCTAACCTTACGCATTTCACTTATCACGCACTACTTAAAACTTAACAATCAAAATCAACACATCAAAAATTCCTTTCACTGTTTCTTTGATTGGGATTTGAACACCCAACAGAAACCATCTCGGACATTTCCCTATCCAAAACTACGTAAACCAACCTTAGAATATTGTTCTCTAGGTACCTTCATTATCCACTTTTCTTTTCACATCATAACTAATCATGATGATAAAAAATATTCGATTAATTTTTTTGTCAACAAATTACATAAACAAATGCTCCTCTATTTCCCACCTATTGTCACCCTCTCTCAAATAAAAACAAAAAATAATGTGCTCCACCCAATGACATTAATTTTCCTAACAATCTCACCCAACAAGATTCTAAACTCAAAACCAAACCTTCAATTACCCACCCTCTAGTGTCCATGGCCTCACTTCATGAAAACCATGTCATACAAGTTTTTTCCTATCCTAAAACTAATCCTCATAACCCTTACCAAGACAATCTCCCTAAACCAATGCACCACCATCTCCCACTCCTCGAGACATGCTCAGGCCTCCTCCTAACCCCATATATGATTTCATATTTCAAACATATTCCACATTCTCTCAATCCTCCCAATCTTCTTAATTAGTGGATTGTATTCCACCCACATCCCTTTTTGTCAATATTATTTCATCCGTTACTAATATGCTGGTCCAACAATCTCAAGCTCTTCACACTTACATTCCTACCCATTGTATGTTGTAATTGTATCAACCTCGAACACCCATATCCCCACTTATCATTTACCACAACAACCTATCCAATTTCAACAAACACTTCATCTCCCTATTATTCAAAGTCAGCCTTATTGTCACACAAATTAGTGCACCCTCGAATGGACGAGAATGTGAACAGGACGTTTGGTGTGATTGGGACACATGGGATCAACTCTCAAGTTGTGGGACTTGGGATCGATGTGAACCTCGGAGAAGCCAGATTTCTCTTCCTAACCTAACTATTGTCTTTGCTCCTAGTGTAATGAAATAGATATCTAGTCCTATGATAACATTTTCATGGGTTTTAGGAAAATATTAGCAGAAATGAAACTATACTAGCGATGGTGATGCCTTGAATAAAGGGTTTTGCAAGACTTAGGAATGGTTAATTTGAAAAGGGTGTGTGTACCACAAGTCAACCTCACCTATCGTAACCTATAGAGGGTATAAAATACAATAGACTAGTAAGCACGCATTCCCTTTTTTAAACTCAATCAGAGAAAAAAATTACAAGTCTTCTAGTGAAGAAGGATAAACTTGAGAAGGGTGAACAAGCACCATAACTTAACCGCATGCAACACTCCACCACATGATAAGCACAAAAATTCAAGATCCTACAATAGAAATGCAAACTTGCATGAGTGTACTGTAAGCATGAGAAAAGGAAAAAGAAGTGTATAAGGATGAAAGGACCGAGATTAGTCACAAAAAACACACTTTTATTACTTCAATAATGTGCACAATGCATCATACATTTAGAAGAGGCAATAGTTGACATTACAGTCTTGAAAAGGAGGCTTGGAAGTTATCTCAACGTAAAAGGTCAACTTACAGAAGAGAGAGGACTCTTGAAAAATTACACTTGCCTAAGATATCTAACTTTCCAACCTATCTGACCTGTTGGAACCCTTTGGAATGAGCTTCTAACTTACATTTATAGAAGAATATGTGAGAGAGAAGAGGAAAGGTCATAATTACATTCCTAAATTGAAGGCACGTGATGGTTCATTTATTACAATTGGTTGAACCATTTGAGAAGGTTCCATCATGTGTCATTAATTCCTTGTTGACCTAGTCTTCTCAATTAATTAAAAGAATATTTAAATAAAATATTTGAATAATAATAATAAATATTATTATTAAAATATTTAAATAAAAATATTAAATTAATTAAAATAATGTGAGGACCCCCTGTTTGTTGGTTTAACAATAAAAGGGAGGGGTCATGAAGAAAAGGCCAAAAATGAGTCCAACTCGGTGGTTGGCTCATTGAGCCGACTCACCGAATTGGGCTCGAGTTCCTCCAACAAGTCTACACACATCAGCACAACCATCACCTTATTCAAGCAACCTACCAAAGTCACCGAGCTCCAAATGAGCTCTTCATTGAGCAAGTCGAGCTTACCTTCTCGGGCTTATCTTTACCTCGATTCTAGTCCTTTATTCGAGCTCAAAACTTGACCAATCTTCTTTCATATGAGCTCACCACCAATCTATGTCTAATAAACTCTTCTGGTTTGGACTTAATATGTATTTGTCCCATTCCATGTTGGCTTCCATAATCTCATGTTAAAAGGACTCTCTTCACGCGAGTCATGCCCACATAAAACTACTCAAGTTTTTGTTAATGCCATCAACCTTCATTCATGTTTTGGATGACTCATGTCTCATGTCTCTTGCCAACTTGATCTAACTTGGCCTTGATTTAACATCACCAAATAGCTCTACATTATTCGACTACCAAGCCCATAGTGCATTGAATGGCCGAGATTAGTTTTTATTGCCTCGGTTCATAAAGCTCTCTGTTAACTTGGGTTTATGGCGCTCTACGATGCAATACATGCATTCTTTTTCCTCATCGTATCAAGATCCTCCACCGACCAAGTAATTGAGCTCCATTCTACATTGATTTCCCCTTGTCGCACCAAGCTCCCTATCTGCATCAACCTCCTCCATGCTACATCGATCCCGAGATAGAACTCACCACATTTTCAGTGGCTTATCGGCTCATCGTAGTGGCATCTTCACTAATCTCATGACCCATTTTACTTCTACTAGTTCTTCATATATTTTTAACTTGCCACTAAGTTTCCTCGGCTCCCAATATTTGTCTTATCAACCTCGGTATGGACTTGATCGAGCAAGGTTCCACTTGGAGAGTTGAGCTTGACACATGTACGCTCCTTCCACATAGAGATTCTCTCTTTGGCTCGACTCTACAAGTTCTTTTACCTTTCACCTCAAAAATGTTCTCCTATTCTAGAAAGCTAGCTATTTCTTTCCATACTTTGAGTGTCGAGCTCTTCATGCTCTACACTAGATTTTTCCAATGTTGAGCGATTACCATTATTGCTTCATCGACTCTGCTTTTCCCGACTTCTTCTTTAGAGCTCGACCAAGATATATTCTATTTGTGCTCATAAAAACTCAACAATGTATAGCTAGCTTCAGCTTCTTGAGAGGATTTTCATTATGGGCCCCTCGCAACTCTACACAAGCTCACCTTTAAGATTATGATGATCTTGGCACAATAATCACCACATAATGCACCATCTTTCAATTTTTTCGAGCTCATTGCGCTTTGATCAAGCAACCTCACTTCACTCGAGCTAATGTTCTTCTATGTTTGGTGGAGCTTGAACTTGTGAACTCCAACTCCATGTCCATGTCTGTGCATGGAATTAATCGATATTCTCTCCACATTTCCTAAGCTCGGTCATGAGATCATTGCACATGGCCAATCTTTGATGCATCAAATCAAGCTACTTTTCTCGCATATGTAACTCGTGCTTTGACTTACAAGCCCGAAGTGCTTCTTTCAAAGAACATCTCTGCACAAGCCTTGTCATATATACTCCCGTGTTCCATTTCATTTAAATCACATTGAGCTTGTTTGTGTTTTCATGTCGACCTTGATCCTGAGTTCAAACGGATGAGCTCTTGCCATCGCTTCGCTAAAATCACATGCTAAGTTCCAAATCAAATTTACTCCTCGGTATAGCCATCGAGCTCCTTACGTCTGTTCTTCCCCGATCACTATGCATCGGTTAATTCTAACTTTGACCTCAACTTGGCCCTTTCCCATGACATCCCACATGAACTCGCCCTTCAAAAACATGTCACACCAATGTACCACTATTATCTACCTCTTCTGCGTTGTTCAGGTCTTGCACATGTTCTTCCACTTAGCTAAAAAAATTTGTGCCATGCTCATCTCGATAACTACCTACTAGAATTTCACCTAGTTAATTTGAAACTGACTTAGAATTATTATTTGCGTGGAAACCTCATGGTGGATTCTCATTACAAAATTTCTACCATGGAAATTGGGAAGAATTTATCCCACTTGCAGAGATCTTATGTTGACTTGCCAAATAAGAACCTCTCCTGTGCGGAATTCATGCTTTGGCTTGCCATTAACGAAAACCCACTTGGAAATCATCCTAAATTTTCCCCCACACATGGAAATTTCATCTTGGCTCACCATGGCATTATCTCCATCATGGCCATAGACCCCAAAATTCCCCTGAGTGCACGAGATCACCATGATTCTTTTCCTCTGTCGTGTCGAGTCAAATGGGATCTTCCTTCATCCCATGACATGTCCAAACCTGTCGAGCTTGTTGGCTCTTCATTTGGGACAAACTTGTCTAACCACCAAGTTAACTCTTTCCCAAGTTCTCCTAGATTAAGCTCAACCTCGACTCCTCCTAGACATTCTCAAAGTGGGCTTCTGTTCTTACAATCTTAGCTAAGATGGAAATTTTTGACCTCGAGCTAGACCTTCTTTTACTCCTTTCAACCATTTTCAAATACTTGATGAACCTACATGTTTCATTGATTTTTGTTGGACTCATCTCCTATCTTTACATTGGGGATTCATTCAAAAATAGCTTGACCCAAGCTCATCATAACCAACTTTAAACTTGTCTACTTGTACGCCTCTCTCATAAGGTGGTCACTATAACCCTCATCAACTCAACCTCCGCATGGAAACTTGCTTTACATATGGATCGATCTCATGAGATGTGCCTTCTTAGCTTAATGGCTTGGTACGTCCATTTCTATCTGACCCAAGTCATTCATGAGTTAACTATAAGGAGACCCTACCAAGAGCTCACTTTTGCCCCCATCTGAGCTCGCCCTTCAACTTACTTTTCCAAGCTGCACATTGAGCTCCATATCTTGAGCCGAGTTTGTATTGAATTGAATCCATGGAGCCAGGTTACCTTTCAAGATCTTTCGAGCTGACTGACTACACCAACTCGATCGAGTTGACCTCTCTTAGCGATCTTCTACCATTTATAGGCTTGATTCTTGTCATGCCAATCACGAAACTTGATTATGAGCTTAGATTTCCCTTTGTGACCAACTAGGTCGAGTTGGATTGAATTGAAATCTCCTTTTTTATATTTTCATAAGCATGTCCAAGCCCCTTCCTGCCGTCAAGCTACACATCGAAAGCAACCTAACCGAGATGGCAGACTAAGTTGAGCTAGAGTTGGGCTCGAGTTGATTCGTTCTATTTAAAGCTAGGAAAATTTATTAATTATTGTAATCATTTTATCTTTGTGATAACTAAAAAAAGGGGGTTCCTAGGACCAATGTCCATGATTTTATTGTAATAGGACCCCGTTGTCGCATTTTTCCATGTGCACAAAATTGGATAATATTTTTGGTGAC
Organism: Taxus wallichiana var. yunnanensis; assembly: GCA_018340775.1. Taxonomy (NCBI): domain Eukaryota; kingdom Viridiplantae; phylum Streptophyta; class Pinopsida; order Cupressales; family Taxaceae; genus Taxus; species Taxus wallichiana. Next base: position 404,052,183 of record CM031241.1, read on the forward strand.
CTCTCATGGATGATTTCCTACTAAGCATGATTCAAGTAGCCTTAATTCATCCATTAGGCATGGATTCGATGTTAGAATCTTGAGAGTAATTTGATCTTTTGTGATACATCTCGAAGTCTCTATGAGTATTACCGATCTTGGACATCATTGGAATGCTAAGCATGAAGTATATTGAATCTGTCAAATGCTTGGCATCTATGGAACACTGCATAATTTTTAATGGGGAAGATCATGAGAATCTTATGGAAACCTTGAACCTCCCTTATCCTTTAACACCTGTAATGATTTAAAAATGTGCAACAACAACACTAAAACATAGCAACAAAGACAGGAAAAAAAAAATAGCAACACACACAACAATGTGCATAAGCACTTCGAGGAAAACACCTAACTAAACTGTATAGGGGATGGAATGATCTCAAAACAAAGCTTTGTGATGTATTCCATTCACATGAATGGGAAGTTCTTCTCAATTGATCCTAGATAGATTAAATGAATTCACCTCTTTGCAACTCATTATGATTTATGGCCCACTCTCGGAGAGTGTCAAACTTGGTGTGCTTGCATGGTTTGGCCATTTCTTCATCCCATTTAAGGACTAGATCTCACTCTTGAAAATGCCTGTAAGAAGCCATCTTGTCAAAATATTTCTTAACTTGAACTTGATGTTGCTCAAGTCTTCATAGCATTGTTTCATGATTTCTTTAACTCCATTAGTTCAAAAAATGTACTTTCAGAGGATCACTCTCCGTAACTTCAAGTTGATGAGATAACTTCAAAGAAGATAACTCAAGGAGAGAAAAGTTTTACTTCTCTTCCATATACAAGCATGAATGGATAATTCCTATGGCTCTTTTAGGTGTGATCGATCTTCCCATAAGGTAGTCTTAAGTGTGTATGCCAAGTCCTCTTGTTAGTTTCCATCATGTGCTTAATAATCCTTATGAGGTTTTATTACTAGACTCAACCAATTTGTTTCCTTGTGGATAGTAATTGGATGAAGTATTGAGGTAGACCCCATTTTTAATAGCCCATTCACTTAGAATCATAACAAGAAAATCCATCACATTTTCTAAAATGACTATAAAAGTAACATCGAACCTTTTCATTATACCTTCCAAGAAATCTAGAACTACCTTTTCATTGCTCTCTTTCAATGCTACCGCCACTTGTCCATCGAGTAAAATAGTTTGTTGTAGTAAGGACCCATTTATGTTGGTGGTGACTGGATGGAGGATTAATAATTTTGATGAGATCCAACCCCCTTTGAACAAAGGGTTGATCCACTTGGATTGGATGCAGTGGAAGAGCTGCCAACTTCTGCTTGCCTATGAAAAAGGCACATTCCTTACATTTCCTTACCCAAAGATGGGCATCTTTGAACAAATCTAGCCAATAGTAACCAACTCACATGATCTTGGTAGTAGTTGTTTGTGTAGAGTAATGTCCTCTAGATAGACCATTATGAAACTCTTCTTGTATATTACTCACTTCTTCGGTCTTACGCACCTTAGAAGGAGAACACCATTCAAATCATTTGAAAGACAACATTATCTACAAAAACATATGGAATAGATTGAAGATGGAAAGTCTATCTTTGGTTTTTATCCATGTTCATAGGATATACTCTTGAGAAGAGGAAATTCTTCATTTTGGATAACCAACAAACTTGATCATCACTTTCATCAATGTTTAGAAGCATCGCATCCTCATCACCTTTTGATTCCATGTTTGCAGCAAGTTGTTGACACAAACTTATACCTCTCACAAGTTGGGTAACCTTAATATGCACATCATATTCCATCACCTTCGTGATCCATCCAACATGCTTCTCATTCATCTCTTTGTTCAGCAAAAACTCCTTGACACCTAGATGAGACACCATCAAATGAATTTTGTTGTTGGACAACATGTGCTTGAATTTATTCAAATCTTGAATAATCGGAAAGATTTTTTTTCAACGAATGTGTATATTATCTCGTAGTATTTGAGGGATTGAATGAAGAAAGTAGTTTCTGCTACATCGATCATCATTTTGTTGGGTGAGGATCCCTGAAATGATCTCTTGACTTGCAAAAGCATAAAGGATAAAGTATTTATCAAACCTAGGGTTCACTAGCATGGGATCTTGAGAAATTTCCATTTTGATGGCTTTGAAGCTCTCTTGTCCTTCCTTTTTCCATGAGAATGGCATGTTTTTCTTGATGTATGCCTCCCGGTGGTTTAGCCAATGTCACAAATTGAGGGATGAATCTCTGCACAAATTTTACGATTCCTAGAAAACTCTGGAGGCCATTCCTAGTACTTGGGAGAGATAAGGACATAATAGAACAAATGCTAATTAGCTGGATCGATTGATAGTCCTTCCTCTAAAACAACATGCCCCAAAAAAATTTCCGTGTGCACTACAAAAATACATTTCTTAGGATTAAGTGAAACCCAAAATTCCCTACACCTTTAGAAAACCTTCCTTAGATGTGTGATATGATCAACTACATGCTTAGAATACACTAGTTATGTCATCTAGGTAAACCAAGATGATATCATTGATTAGTCCTTTAAATGCCATATCCATGGCTCTTTGGAAAGTAGCCTACGACATTGGACAATCCAAATGGCATTTTGTTGTAGGCATACATGCCCCACTTGGTAGTGAAATCCATTTTGAATTGGTCAGATTCTTGGACTAGAATTTGATTGTAACCTGAATATCCATTGAGAAAAGAAAATCTTTGAGCTCCTACCACTGTTTGAAGGAGCTTCTCCATTGATGGAAGAGGATAATGGTCTTTAACAATGACACATGATTCAAATCATTGAAATATATGCACAACCGAATATCTCCATTCTTCTTCCTTACGGGCACCAGATTGCCTACCCAAGAGGACTGCTTGATGGGAAAAATAATATAGGCCTTAATGAGTTTGGTTTGCTCCTTTCTCATTAGTGGCTCAATTTTGGGATTAATTTTCCTTTAGAATGGCTTGGCATTAGGATCTAGTTTGATGGTATGTTGTAATAGACCTAGAACAAAATCACACAGTATTTATAGTTCGATGCAAAAATTTCATGATACTCTTGAAAAAGTTTGATGAAATCTTATTTCTCTTCAAAAGTACACACTTTTCCAATCTTCAGAAACTTCTCATGCGCTACCTCGACTTCCTCAAAATCTTCTTCTTTGACCACCATGTTAGAGCTTTGTCTTTTGGATTGATCATCTGAATTAAAAATGGATTCTAGAGTGACTAAGACTTTTGGTAGTTTTTTTCTCTTCAATTGTATAATTTGATCACCATATGACTCTTACAACTTATCTTGATTTCTTGTCAGCAAACTCTGCCTCTTCTTGTAGGAAAAGGACAATTTGTTTGTCACTATCGAACACTTCCAACATACTCACATTATCAAGGATTACGAGGTTGGACCACAATTTTAAAAAATTGCTTCCCTTATTTTATGATATCAATGGTATGTCATATTGCAAGTCAATTGTAGCAAGCCTATCAGCATCTTGATTTTAATTTCTAGGAACCACATGGATTCCAAAAGCTTTGAAATCTTCAATCAAGTCCCAAACTTGGTTTTGTATGATCTTAAAAGATCATTCTTGGATGCACTATGTGACATCACTTGATGGAAAACTAACTCACTATCTCCAAAAATAGTCAGGGCTTTGATCCCCTTCTTTTGGGCTAGTTGAATTCCTTGTACAAGGGCCTCATATTCAGCAACATTGTTAGTGCAACTGAATTACAACTGGAAATATGAGAAGTACTTATCTCCCTCTGGAGAAATTAACATAACACCAAAACCAGATCCATTCCTACTTCTTGAGCCGTCAAAGAAAAATTTCCACAGTCTTATGAATCGCTTGGTGTTTTGACAAGTTACGGTATGATCGTATCTTCTTCATGAATACAGAGTAACCTAGTCTTGTTTCTTCCAAAAGTAGCAAACCAACTTAGTCTTATACCAATATGTCGATTGTAGGGATCGTACTTGTGATCTCTGCTTACTTCATTTAGTACAATATCAAAGAATTCTTCAACAAGACTTGTCGGTTCATGATCAACATCTTCTTCTTCTAAATCATGTGATGGTGTAATTCCCATTTACAGGGACTAGTAGTGTAGGGTTCTACATGATTATGGAAGATTGGTTCCATCCTTGTAGTCACTTTGGTTTCAGTATTGAGTCTTGAGAATGATATGTGACCAATCGGTTGATAGATAATCGCCCATCTTGGCAAAGTGAAATATTGTGATAGCTAGATGGCGAAGAGAGGAGGGAGATCAATGACTGATATATCTTGGGTGAATGATAAACTTGGGCATGCATGGATGGTAATTTGAAGTCCTTTGATAACTCAATAGTCTTAACAATTGTAACATGTTTGTTGAACAACTCCTCTTGTAACCAGTGCATATTGTATGCCTAGTACATCTATAATTTTTTTTGGCATGAATGAGCTACTAACACCAGAATCGATCATGTAATTATGCACTAGGTGGTTTCCAATGATCAAGGAAATATAGAATGATTTTAGATTGTTTTCCGTAGGAATATTTTCCCTTCTAGTTGACACAAAATTGTAGCATTTTTGCTCTATGACCTGATGATCCACCGGTTGTACAAAGATTTATAGAACCTCTCGCAACAAGTTTCTTTGAGAAGGAATTGAGAGTGCATCCCACATAGTAATGCTCAAATTGGTTTTATTCATTTGTTATAATACGCTAAAGGGAATAGCTCTTAATTTTTCGACACTTATTTTTGCATTGGGATCCTCCTTTAGAAAGTGCATGTTGGGTATCGTTATGCATTAAGAAATTTCTTTCCTTGCGGAATGGATAATAGATGTTTATGGAAATTCCCCTTCTTGCATATTTATCAACCATTGTTTGTGGATTAGGATATGAAGTGGATGCTTGATCAGATTTAGAAGTTTGAGGTTCCATTTATCTCTTCTTAGAATGATTTTTTTCTACCACTGATGAGGAATTTGTATTTAACCTACAAACATCTTTTGCTTGCCGGTTTAGCAAAGTGGTTTCTTCAGTGCTTGCGATTTATTTCCTATTTCTTGCATAAATGTGTTCTTTGTTAGCTTATAAGGGGAATATATGCTTTGAACCATAAGGGTTTGGCCAATAACTCTATTGGGAAAAAAATTGATCGTGGGGTTGAGAACAAGGATAGCACTATTTGTAGTCTTGAACAAGATTATTACGGATAGGTATGATGGCTCTAGATGAACTAGCAGCAAAGAGTGTTTTGAAATTTCAAAGGTGCGAGATACGTAGCTTGATTTGTAGCTTGATTTTATGGCTGATTGTTCCCTTGAAAAGGAGGATAGTTAGCCTGATACTACTTATTTTGTGGTTGATATGGATGATTGTATTGAAACTATTGCCTCTTGAGTGCAACAAGCTCATTTCCAAATGTTTGCAGCAGTGACTTGACTTCAAATAGATCATTTGAAGAGGTAGGGGTAGACTGAGCTGGTTGATTAGAGGCTACTAGAATAGGAGAAATGATAGGCTGATTGTTCATAAGATCCGGAGACAACCACATTAGCGAGGTCGTGGAGCTATCTTCCCATCCTGAATCAAGGACTTTTATTCTCTTATGGAAACATCGTAGGCATCATGTAATATAGCCCTCCCATAGACAAGATCATAAGCTTCGCTACATCACTATTCAAGGCTCGCAAATAATACAATAATGTATTATGTGTAGAAGGCTTTATAAGTGTTGGAATCCTATTCTAGGTCTGTGAGAATCGAAATTGAAATAACTCATGTATTCTTGGGAGCTTTCTTCATGGTAGTGAGTTGTTCCAAAAGTGACAGGTTATCTCTCTTCTCTTCAAAATGTTTATAGACATTTTCTCCTAACTCATCCCAAGTGGTTTTTCTTCCAACACTTAACCCTCTAAACGATTGAAGTGATTTTCCCTTAAAAGAGGTAGCAAGAAGTATAATCGCAACGTTTTCCTCTATGATGTTATGTATGTAAAAATGATGGCTACATCAAGAATTTGTTCCTTTGGAGTAACGTGAGTTTACCCTATATAAAAGGGTAAAATTTTGAGTGTTGCAACAATTATAGGGTCATGTTGAGCCAACAAAGAAGAAAAATTCTTGCATTGAAAGGGAGAAAAACTTGGTTTCGTGTCATAGAAGTGAGAGTTTGATTTATCCTTGGTGGAGGAAACCTTCCGTGCACAGGAGTTGAATCACCCTATGAGCTAGAGCTACATCGGTGATGTTGAAACACATCATGCTTTGAAGAATCTCTTGTCTGAATTCTTTGCATAAGTTACGCACTAAGATTTGGAATCCAAAGATATAGAGTCATCATGTACTTTTACTTGTGTAAGTGAGAAGATAAGTGCCAACTCGTCCCATTGGCATAAAAACTATTGTTGCCAAATCACTTTGAACCCTCTCGAATGGCCGAATGTGAATAGGAAATTCGGTTTGATTAGGACACATGGGATCACATCTAAATGTATGTGACTTGGGCTTGAGGTTAACCTATGGAGAAGGCCAGATTTCTCTCCCTAAACTAAGTGTTGTACTACTCTCTAGTGTAATAAAATGCTATCTAGTCCTCTACTAACATTTTCATGGGTTTTAGGAAAGGTATTTACAGAAATTAAACTATAATAGGGATGGTGATGCACCAAATAAAGGGTTTTACAAAACATAGGAAGGGTTAATTTGAAGAGGGTGTGCCCTCAACAACTCAACTTCACCTACTGCAACATAGATAGGGTACATAATACCATAGACTAGGAAGCACACGTTCCTTCATTAAACTTGATCTCGACAAACAAGTTATCAATCAAGTCTAGTAAAGAAGGATGAACTTGAGAAGGGTGAACAAGAACCACAACTCAACTGCATGCAACACTTAACCACTTGAGAAGCACATAAATCAAAGAACCTACAATAGAAACATTAATTTGCATAGTGTACTGCAAGCATCCGAAAAGGCGCAAGGAAGTATAGAAGTATGAAAGGACCGAGATTAGTCACAAAACAAACACATTTATTGCTTCAATAACGTGTACAATACATCATACATTCAAAAGAGGTAATAGTTTCCATTATTGTCTTAAAAAGAAGGCTTAAAAGTTCTCTCAACACACAAGGATGACTTACGGAAGAGAGAGGACTCTTAATAAATTACACTTGCCTAAGATGTCTAACTTTGCAACCTATCGAACAGTCGAACCCTTTAAAATGAGCTTCAATTTACATTTATAGAAGTATATGTGAGATAGAAGAGGAAAGGTCATAATTACAATCCTAAATTGAAGGCACATGATGGATCATTTATTACAGTTGGTTGAACCATTTGAGATGGTTGTATCATGTGTCATTAATTGCATGTTGACCTAGTCTTCTCAATTAATTAAAATAATATTTATATAAAATATTTGAATAATAATAATAAATATTATTATTCAAATATTTAAATTAATTAAAATATTGTTGGGACCCCCATTGATCACGTTGACTCAAAGAGTGAGGGTCGTGAAGAAAAGGACAAAAATTGGTTCAACGCGGTGGTTGGCTTCGAGATAACTCACCAAGTTGGGATCGATTTCCTCCACCAAGTCTGCACACATCGCCATGACCATCACCTTGTTCTAAGAAACCTACCGAAGTCACGAAGCTCTAACATGAGCTCTTCATCGAAAGCAAGTTGAGCTTACCTTCCTCGGGCTCAACTTTACCTCGAGCTAATTCCGTATTTGAGCTCAAAACTTGACTGAGCTTGTTTCATACGAGTTCACCACCGAGATTTATCTCCCGATCTCTTCTAGTTTGGACTTAATATGTATGTGGCCTATTCCAAGCTAGCTTCCACAATCTCATTTTCATAAAAATATCTTCTTGTGAGTAATCAAAATATCAAACTATGTCTATGAGTTTCTTATTAATGCCATCAACTTTCATTCACGTTCCGGTTGTCTCATGTCTCCTTCCAATCTGCAGCTAACTAGGCCTTTATTTACCATCACCAAATATCTCTACGTTAGTTAACTAAAAATCCCATAGTGCATTGAATGGCCGAGATTATTTGGTCTTTCCTCGGTTCACAAAGCTCTATGTATACTCCAGTTTATGGCGCTCTCAATGTCATTCATACATTCTTTTCCTCTGTATCGAGATCCTCCACCGACCGCCACAGACACCAAGCAATTGCATTCTGCGTCGATTTCCCCTTGTAACCACATTGATATCCCTATTTGGATCAAGCTCCTCTATTGTACATAAATCCCAAGCTATAATTCACCACATTGTCTATGGTTTATCTAGCTCATTGCAGTAGCATCCTCACCAAGCTCATGACCCATTTTGCTTCCACAAGTTCATCTTATCTTTTTAACTTGCCATTGATTTTCCTCGGTTTCCCACCTCGGCCCTCACCAACATCAGTATGGACTCAATCAAGAAAGTTTCAACTTGGCGAGTTGAGCTCGTATACGCTCTGTCCATGCAGAGCTTCTCCCTTGGCTCGACTCCACGAGCTCTTTTTCCTTTCACCTCAGCAATGTTCACCTATTTAAATCAAGCTAACACCTACTTTCCATACCGCACCGAGATCTTAAGACTCGCACTATATTTTTTTCAATATTGAGTGATTACCATTATGGCTTCGTCGACTCATGCTTTTCTAGCTTCTTCCTCAAGGAGCTTGTCAGATTCCGAGGTATATTCTATTTGTGATCACAACAACTCGGCAACATATCTCCAAACTTGTTGAGAGAGGTTTAATGTTGAGCCCTCTCAAATCTGCACGAACTCACCTATAAGATGGAAATGATATCATCACCATACTCATCATATAGCTCACCATATTTCCATTTTTCAAGGTCATTGCACTTTGATTAAGCCACTCTATATTTTTGAGCTCATGTTCTTCTAAGTTTGGTGGAGCTTGCACTTGGTAAAACCCAATCAATGTCCTTGCTTGGTATTATTTAGAGCTTCTCTCCACATTGCCCAAACTTAGTCATGAGCTCATTGAAACCAATCTCTGATGTGCCATATCAACATCCTTTTGCGCGTGTGTAGCTCATAATTTGGATCTACAAGCCTCAAGTGCTTTTACAACTGAACATCTCTCCAACGATACTTGTCATATTCTCCCTATGTTCCGTTTCCTCCGGATCGACGCAGAGCTTGTTTGCATCGTCATGCTAACCATGATCTTGAGTTCAAAACGGATGTCCTCTTGCCATCGTTGAGTTCACATGTTAAGTTCTAAATAAAATTTACGACTCAACATTACCATCGAGCTCCTCACATCCATTTTTCCATTGATCACCATACATCGATTAATGCCGACTCGGACCTCAACTCAACCCTTTCGCATGGCATCCCACACGAACTCACCTTCACAAAAATGTGTCACACCAATGTACCACTATCATCAACCATTTCCACACCACTCGAGTCTTGCACACGCTCTTCCACTTAGCTTTGTAAATTTTGTGCCATCTCGATTGTAACTACCAAAGACTCTTAAATTCCTTGGCGACTCACCTAGTTAATTGGAAACCTATTTAGAATTATTCTCGTGTAGAAACCTCATGATGGCTTTCAATTACAAAATTTCCAACATGGAAATTAGGAAGAATTTATCCCACATGTCGAGATCTTATGTTGACTTACCATCTCCGAACCTTTGGCTTGCCATTAACAAAACCCATTTTGAAATCATCACGAATTTTTCCCCACGCGTGGAAATTTCATCTTGGATCACCATGGCATTATCTCCATCATGGCCATAGGCCCCGAAATCCCCCAAGTGTGCAAGATCACCATGAGTCTTTGCCTCCTTCCGAGTCGATCTGGATGGGCTCTTCTTTCATCCAACGACTCGTCAAACCTCTTGAGCTCGTCTTGGCTCTCTACTCGATCCAACTTGTGTAACCACTGAGTTAACTCTTCACCAAGTTCAAATTTGACAATACCATCCACTTCATTGACTTCGATCATACCCAAATCTACCACATTAAATCCATCCTTAACACGTATTTTAGCGCCAATGATATCCACACACATCCGTACATATCTCACACCTAATCCTTCACCCACATGTTCATAAAACACACCTATTACTACACCTACATTACTCACAACCATCCCAACTAAACTTTGTTCTACTACATGTACCTTTACAGCCCCACCTTTGACATCAACCCCATTAGAAAACATATCATTCTTACCCCTCGAAACATTTATGAAACAACTAGTCCCACCTACTTCTACACCGAAAAATACTCCTGCATTTTCTACATTACCCATAATGTGTACTCCATTGGTTACCACATCACCCACATCTCCAAATATTATGAATATTCCTACATCCTTATCTATCAAGGCTTCTCCTATATCTATCAAATCAACAAATCCCCTTATCCCTACCTTGACATCTTTACCTATATCCTTGCCCATGGCCACATCACCCAGTCTATCCCAATACTCTTTACCTAATTTTTCTATCCCGACAACCAAATCCTCTTGATCTATAACCCTTCAAAAGATACCCTTTGAAAAATCTATTAATAAAACACCTCCACCTAAATCAAATAAAGATGGTTTGTATCCTTCCATTGTAAAATTATCCACTTCCACATTGGACAATCCAAAACCTAAACAACCCATATCTCACATAGATCTCATCAATTGCATCATACAAACACTTATTTCTCCATTAACATCCTCTTCTTGTTTTAGATTGTTTTCTCCATTAATAACCACACCACCACTGTCAGATCCTCTGGTTGAGATTATTATCATCCATAATACATGTAAATCTTCTTGGGTGAAGTCTAAGGTTCGTGGAAAACATCCCTAAAAGTCCCCTAAGCATCCTCAAAATCATTCAAATTTTCCTCTTCTCAAAAATCCAATGCATAACATCTATTTTAAGATCAATCACTCCATTTGACATCTCACAAAGATAAATTTATAGCCAAACAATCCAATCCTTCAATCCGATTCTATTTGTCTTCTACGACATATAATCTACCTATCTAATGTACATCCTCACCTAAATCAAAATCCAAACAATTTAATACTCCAACCAAATTTGATTTATCTAATTCAGCCATCCAATCTACATCTACTTTTTCTCCTAACTCCAAGATGAAATATCCTATCAAAACCCATAAGAGTTACCTTCCATATGACACTTCAATGGGGTCCTACGTGAGATATCCATCAAAATTTAACTTGTATATCTACCATCACCCTTCCTCCCATTAAGTCTTTTCATCCCTATGCTCCAAATATGTCATGGTTCAATCCTAATTGCAGTTGTGCTTATCATCGTAACATAGGCCATGAGATTGAAAATTGTAAGGCATTTCGATTATCATCCACAACCTTATTAAGAAAGATGACTTCCTCATTCGTGGGAAATATCCTTATCCATCTACATTTAATCCAATTCATATCCCATCCGTCGGGTTTCTAAGATTCCTTCATCCAAATCATCCCTTAACATTCCTCTTAAGAAAGATTTTCCATTGTCAATCAATACCACTTATCTTGCCAAGCACACTTGTGGTCTCCGATCGTTATCCCATCCAAATAAAAAAAAATGTCATCTAAACTCTTTTGACATCCTTTAATTCCACCACATTTAATTCATTGGGGGAATAGCCTTCCATAGCCCTTGAGCATATCATCCATACAACTCTCTTGTCACTAGGGGGATTCACTCATTGACATTTTTGTTTACCTTCTTCACATTCATCCAATATAAACTAATTCTACACATAATCCTTGTCTCATTCTAAGTCCTCCATTGAGGACATGTTTGTCCTTCCATTTAGGGACCATTTTACCAAATGCCACCACTTGTGTGGCCATATTTAGGCCTCTTTTGGTGCATCATCTATTTCATCAAAATCCACATTTGTGGCCTTTTTTATCCTGCCATATTTTTGTCTCTCTTAGGTAACCATTTACTTTCATCAAATGCCACTTGTTGTGGTCATATGTTCACTTCCTTAAGGACATAATTTTATTTCTCACTTGTCTATCACATTTAATCCTTTGAAAACTATCATCTCATCCTGTCACAACTTAATGTCTTCCCTCCCTTGGTGGTAAACCAAAGACAAAACCTCTTAATGCATTACACTTGTGACCAATCTACTATTAGCATATCTACCAATGAGCACTTAGTCTTATCTTTACATTGCTTCTCAACCTTGAACCTCTTCCATCTATTTTGTAATTTTTGGAATTATGTGGTCTTCCGTAACTTTCCTATTCATGACCTTAAATATGGGCACCACGGATTAGTCCATAACATTTTCCATTATGGATAATTCTCTCCTATTTAGGTGAGAACCCCATAATCATTACATCAATCACCCTCTCATTTTCCTATGAAATTCATGTAAAGGGTACAGGTGTCTCTTGTAAAGTCATCATCCCTCCTAAGTGGTATACTTAGATATTCCTATCTCCCCCATATAAAGATAAAATTCATGAATGCAATAAGAAATCAAAGTTATACAAAAAGACTGATCCTCGAAGAACAGCTTATTCATAAAAAAATGAAAAATAAAAAGAAAAGCATGCTAATCAAAGTCAAAAGCAACATCATAAGAAATAGACTGATCCTTGAAGGAATAATATCATATATTTTATTATTACCATCCATATTATGTATATAGTATACCATACCCTCTAAGGATGGCTACTCTCTTGTTATGACATTCGAATGATTCCCACATTAATCATCTTTCTTATATTATTATTCTTTACCTTTCCTATAGCTAGGCATAGAATTAAGGAACACCATCTATAGAGATCCTTCTTCCTACCTATAAGTTACATCTTCAATCCCTTTTTCATGACAACATTAGGATTACAAGCATATTTCATCCATATTTCCCTCACACAAGTATTTTGGTATAGCTAACTATTGTTGGTTATGTGTTAACACTTACTATTGGTTGTAAGTGCAATGCCTTGAGTGGTAATTTTTTCTTTTTATCTCCAATCCAGGTTCGAAGCATAATTTCCTTATAAGCCCTCTTGCTATGGCTATGTTCCATTGATTTCATCAAGATCATCTTTTATCAAAATCACATCAAATTTCATGCTATGAATTCTATATCTATACATAATCTCCATGAATGCACTCGCAAATACACTTTTGAGTTTGCAAATTCTATTTGATCGTCATTGAAGTTTGTGAATCCTACTTGAGGATCATTCTCGAGGTAAATTTTTTATCCTACATCTTTTTATTCCCCAACATGTTCAACAACAATGTTTTTGATTCATTTCTCTTCTCTCCCAATTTCCACTCACCACCATTTTCTCCACATCATCCTTCTCACCTTTTTATCCCCTTGCACCACACCATATATCTTACTTGTCTTTCCTCTTGAGTTTCCTTTCACTCTTTCTTTTAGTTTGACAATCTTACTTAACCATCCATACAGCCAAAGAATCTTAGTTAAGGTATATCTTCTTCCTTGGATCCTCCTGTTGTAGAAGCTTCTCCACCATTTCCTCTTTCAGCGGATGACAATCACCACCACAAATGTCTTTCTGCTCCTCCTTTTTCACTTGACACTCTTACATCATCACTCCCACCATGTGGGCATCCCAATTAAGGATTGCCCTTACACTCTCCATCTACACTACATATGTTCCTTCATCCACTCATGTCAAACTCCTTTGTTTCCTTTTTATCGCCATGATATCATGTCCTTTCATCTCTTCTTCCATTTTGGTAAACATTACTCGGTCTTTCCATCATTCTTCTTCTTCTTCTTTTGCTTGATGATCCTTCTTAATCATCTCCTTTATTGGAAATCTTACTTAAGATTCCCTCTTAAGAATCATTTTCCATTTGACCCTTCACACCTCCCATTATATCTTCTCATCTTCTATCTCTTGCATCTCAACATACTGTCTACCGCAACCAACCATTCTACACTTGTATGCAATATAGTTTTCTTTCTCCTTGCATATTGTCATGTCCGGTTTGGTGATATTACTTATATCCTCTCGCAAAGATGCAGATCTTACTTAAGATTCCCTCTTAAGGATGATCTGTCATCTTACACTCACCCACCACTCCACATTCTCACCATCTACATTTTCTCATCCTTCCCCATCATCACATCCACCTCTTCCATTACCGTAAACCCCACTTCACACTTTCCCTTGTTCATGTCCATCATCCCTTGCTTGGTAATCCTACTTAACCATTTCTTCCCCATCCATTTCGTGTCTTGTTTATTCCTATTTCTCTCATTCATTCATATCCACTGCGTCCTCTCCTAACCTTCATCTTCGCACACATCACTATCCCTCCTTTCTTTACTCTTTCCACTCCATCTTCTAGAGTTATCCCACATATTTACCTCCATACTTACATGTCATTGTCATTTATTATCTCCTAACATTATTTATTCATCATCTTCTATTTCCACGCTAATAATTATCGGTGTAATTCTCCTAAAATCACTCATCCCCATTCTGCACATCATGGATCCTTCTCTTTGATCTTCCCCATTCTATCTTCATTCCTTCCTTCCTTTGTGGCCTCTTATCATTATCAAGGGACTTATCCTAACGTCCCTTCATTGGTGTTCCCCCTTCCATTCCTCGTTTAATTTCCGCTTCATCTCACCTTTTGTCCCATCCTTTCCCTAGATCATTATTGGTGGATTTCTCCTAACATCAATTTCGACATTGCCTCTCCTATCCATTCCTCTCTTTTTTCTTCACCACCTCTCCATATTTTATTATTCCTTTCCAATTTCTTCATTGTCTTCATCATACACCCTCTCTCTATTTTCTTTTCATACACTTATCCTCATCTCATGCATCTCCACATATTTTCCAATCCATGTCACTCCTCCCCAAGCTTCTCTTTACATTACTTATGCTTCCTCGGCTCTTTTATCGAATAACTTGCATTCTTGGTTCCCTTCCTTATGCATAATTTTCTCCATTGTCCTCTCCTCCTTTCTGATCCTTATCTTATTTCACTTCCTCTATATCGTCTTCCTCCCCATTTTACCTCACACTTCCTTCTTACTTCCCCATCGATAACCTGAATCTTCAGCATTGTCCCATATTTTTTATCATCCCACCATCCACATGCATTTCCATGTGGTCAGTTCCATATTTTTTTCCTTGGATTTCCTCACTATGATCTATTTCGTTCAATTTTATTTGGTCTATCATCTCTTTCATTTTTCATTACCTCTCTACCTTCATCTTCTTCACCCTCCTTCATGCCTTTCATTTTAAATAACTCTCTCCCTTTTTCATAATTTCACTTTTTTTCTCTGTCATTTTCTTGTCTTCTCCTTGTTTTTCCTTCACCATTTCCCCCTTCCTCTATAATCCTTCTTTTTTATCTTCTTCCTCACCTTTCCTTCCTCCTTTTCTTCACCTCCATCTTCGTCCCGATATTCCATACCCATGTCGAGCATTTCTTTCTTTTCTCATAATTAAACACATATCCTTTCCATTCCCTTTTCTTTGTCTCATTACATGCCTCACACCTAGCATTCACAATAAATTATAATGTTTCTAGATTTATGTATTGTCGTCAATCCATTACATCTCATTTCATTCTTCTCATCCAAAGCATTAACCTCTTCTCTTTTTTTTATAACCCTATCACATCTTTTATCTTCATCGGTCCTCTCTCACGGGGCATCATCATATCCATTTCTAAGAATATCTTCCCATCTTCCTTTGAATTTTTTTGTCTTGGTGGATACTGAAGAATGGCCATCGCTTTATTTGATCTTGTTTTCTTCCATGAATGTTTGTTCTAATTTTCATAAAAGTAGATTTACTTATTTTCCTATTTTTTCGAAGAAGTGGGGCTGATTTCATTTGTCTTCGCCCCATTATCATCTGCCTTCAACTTGGAAACATTTCTTAAGAAACATGTATTCAACATCCTATTTAACTCCCTCTTGGAGCATTTTATCTAAGTTGTTCTTCATTTCCACATTCATGGCCATACTCATTCCCCTGAATATTTTATTTCAACATCCATTTGTCATTGTGTCATCTTCATGTCCTATGTTTGGGAACATTTTCATCCTTGTACTTGTCGTTGTATATAACTCTATTTTTATCTGCTCTTGTGCCCTATGTTAGGGCATCATTAATTGATCTTTTTCCTTTTAAAGATGCATTTGTTTTTGCTCGATTACTTACAGATGAATGATTCGCATACCTTTTACATTCAATTTTGCATATATTTTTGTTTTCCTATGACCCATTAGTCATCACCATTTACATCCATACTTTCGTAGTGCTCTTTACCCACTCATTGGTCCATAGAATTTTGTCACATGTCTCCGTTTAGACCGCAATCGTCCTCTATCGATGTGATATTGGAGTCAACGCCATATTTTCCATTATCATTTTCATCCTTTTTTCCTAAGGGCATCCTTCCTTTGGTCATGTTTTTATTCATCCGCATCCATTTTATGGACACATATTTCATCCAACCCATTTTTATTTTGTCTCGTGCCTTGCTATCGCAAACCACTCCACAAAAAGGGGCAAATATATGCACTAATTTTTGTGTAACTCCTCTCGTTCATCCCACATTCTTTCTCCTTCATGCAACTTACCCTCTCACCTTTCTCTTTCCTAAATTAAATTGTAACTTCAATCTATTTAATCACCTTTAATTAATTATTTATCAAATGGGCTCCATGTGGACCCATTTGATAATTAGAATTTTGGCATTATCTCACTCAAAACTATTCACCATGGGTAATAAATACCCATCCAACACTATTAATTTTAAAATGGAATAATAATCTCACCTACCCATCAAATAATGCTCCCCACTCCACCTAATAACTCAAACCATGGTCTGTCATCACCAATAAAGACTATGATAATTCTTCACCGGGAACTCCTCGTGTTATGATTATTTACTAATGCATGACCTTTAGTTTGGTGGATGTAATAATAATATTAACCATCATGAATTGAATCTATAATCTCACCTACCCATAATAACTCAAACCATGGATAAAGCACTATGATAATTCTTCACGGGAACTCCTCGTGCTTATGATAGTGGATGTAATCTTCAAACGAACAACAACATAACACAAGAATACCATCACTATGATAAGACTATGGGAGAATATCAAAGGAAATAATAATATTAACATGAAATTGTTACAATCTCACCCATGAGGTACTTCAACAAGACTATGGGAGAAACTTTACAATTACGCTCTTGATGGCTTCCTCAACACACCTTTAAATCGATGGCTTCCTTCGCACACTTCCTACAATATTTCTCACTACTTCTTTCTATGCTAAATGAGGGGTTAGCCTCTCTATTTATAGAACTTCCAGCTTATCCATCTTATCTCTAAGATAGGATAAGAAATTCACTCGACGAATCATATTCCATACCTTAACTCTTATCTCGTACATGTAAGCTTATCTTTAAGATAAGATAAACCTTATCATTTTACATGGGTTCCACATTTTTAGACTTTTTACAAATAAAATACATAAAATATTTATGACCTCACTCCTTGTCCTTATTACCAATATAATATTTCTAATTCCTAATCACGTAGACCCTACTTCTCTAATTACCCAAACTTTGACATTTTAACATTACCGGACCACTTACGACAAATATTTACTTTTTACAACATTCCTATTGTACTTTGACTGTTACCGTACTCCACATTATTGGCACACCATCATTGCGGCACCGTTATCTTCTATCGACGCTACTACTAATTATACTTAACAAAATCATACATTAATGAAATAGAAATTACGGAGGAAAATTTTAGTGTCGACATCTTCCCCCTTCCTAGCTTCTACTCCGTCCTGAGTAGACTATTCTGGTGCTTGGAAAATCTTCAACTTGTCATGGTTGACCCATTTCATAATGGGAGTGCCATCCAATTCCTCAGTCAGGTACGTACCATTTTCATGCACAACTGCTATTTTGTAGGGCCCCATCCATTTTGGAAGAAATTTTCTCTATCTTCTTTTTTTTGTATACGAAATCATATACTAGAACCAAGTCATTCACATGAAATGGAGACCACGGATCTTTTGATCAAAGTATTCCTTCTCGCTTCATTTTCTTCTTATGGCTTGTATCCTTTGCTATTTCTCTCATTTCCTCCAAGCAAATGAAGATGTACCAACCTTTCTTTTATCAATCAATTTCATCCATCCTTTCATTTTTCATAACTCTCACAAAGTGGGAATATCAAACTCAATAGGAAGAATCGGATCAATGCCATAGGCCAACTGAAATGGGGAGTATCTGTGTTGCTGACTTTGATGTTGCCCTATATGCCCACAATGCCGCATGAATCCTTTTATCCCATTTATGTACCGCAAGGCCGCATCTTTTGCTAGAATTTGACACAACACAAAATTTGTTCTGCTCCACTCGCCCATTTGTGCTTGGCTTGTATGTTGTTGCCTTCCTGTGCTTAATAGAAAACTTATTGACTAGGGCTTCTACCACCTCATTAATGAAGTGGCTTCCTTGATCTGTTACAATTTCTAATGGGCAACCAAATCTGGTGACAATGCTCATACATGAACCTTGCCACTTCATCCATGGAAGTGTTTTCAATGGCCTAGCTTCAACCCACTTGGTTAAATAAACTGTGGCAACTACAATATACTTATTTTGGCGTGATGTAGTTGGAAGTGGACCTCCAATGTCTATCCCCCACTTTTCAAAGGGACCAAGGGGAAGAATAGGACATAATGGAGTGATGAAGTCTTATGGTTACCATGTGTTTGAAAAATATCACATGTCTTACAATAATTATAACAAATTTTAAAAAGAGTGGGCCGCTGATAACTCGCATCCAAGATCCTTCTCATTGTATAAGTTGTCCAGAGAAGTGCCCTCCACATGTACCATTGTGGAATTCTTCTAGCAGTTCCTTCCCTTGATCACGTCCAACCGCCCTCAGATCTGCCCATCGTGTCCTATTCGAAATAATACTCCATGCAGAATAGAATATGGACGATCGGCTTGAGTAATCTTTCTCTTAGTCTTTACATTGGCACCATCAGAAACTTGAATTCATTCGAGATAATTCCAAATATCTATGTATTCACTAGGATTGTGTCAAGGGATAACAATGTGCATCGGGAAATCATCATCATCACAAGATGATCCTAAACCATCATAGGCTCGAGAGAGTGCATCCGCATTGACATGCTTCTTTCTGGCCTATCTATAATATCAAATTCAAATTCTTGTAGCAAAATTATCCATCTTGCTATCCTCCCTGATGGGTTAGGCTTATTTACAATATATTTTAGAGCCTGATGATCTGTTACAACTAGAAATTTTTGCCCTAGCAAGTAATTTCTAAACTTCTTTACAGCAAAAATGATAGCCAGAGCCTCTTTTTCAGTTATAAGATAATTTACCTCAAAGCCACTTCGCTCATTTGTCTGCTCCCAAAGTAAATTGGATGATCATTCCCATTTTCATCCTTTTGGCTCAAAGTACTTCCTAGTGTTGTATCTGAGGCATCAGTGTACACAATGAATGGCTTGCTCCAATCTGGATTCTTCAAAACAGGTGAAGACACCAAGGCTTCCTTCAGTTGTCCAAAAGCTTCATGCGCCTTATTTCCCGGTTCATAAGTAACATCCTTCTCAAGAATCTGGGTTAGTGGTCAGGCAATCTTTGAGAAATTCTTGATGAACCTTCTATAGTAACCCACATGGCCTAAAAATGATCTCAACTTACTTCTATTAAGAGGAAATGGTAATTCTTTGATTTTTGAAACTTTATCGTGATCGCACCAATACCATCTCTCGGATACAACATGCCCTAACAAAACGCCTTTAGAACATCCAAAGACACACTTTGTAGGGTTTAGTGAGGCTTGTGCTTCATCTAACCTTTGAAATGTTGTCTCCATTTGGTGCAGGTGGTCCAACTTGCTCCCATAGATGCAAAAATCATCCAGAAATACTCTGATGAAGGTCCCAATGTAGGGTTCGAACACCCTATTCATCAAACGCTGGAATGTTGCTGGAGCATTACACAACCCAAAAGGCATAACTCTATAAGCAAACGTTCCCCAAGGAGTGGTGAACGTGGTCTTCAGCTGATCTTTCTCTGCTATACGAACTTGGTTGTAGCCGCTATATCCATCAAAAAAACTATAGCACTCCCGCCGCCTACTTCGTCCAAGATCTGATCTGAAAATGGAAGAGGGTAATGATCCTTCTTTGTTGCCTTATTGAGCTTTCATGTAATCAACACAAATGCGTAGCTTCCCATTCTTTTTTATTGAGATCACAATGGGAGAAACCCATTCGAATTCTCCACAAAGAAATATGAATCTTGCATCAAGCAACTTATCTATTTCTTCTTTTACAGCCTTGGAAAAATTAGGATTCATTCTATATGGCATTTGCTTTATGGGCTTAACACCATCTACCAACTCAATAGAATGTTCTACCCAACTTACTTGACGGAGTTCCTTGTAATCAAAAGTGAATAGGTGTATGTACCTTCGAAAGAGCTGGAGGTAGGATTCCTTCTCACTCTCCATCACAGCATCACCAATCTTTATTTGTTGGAGACGATCATCAACTTCTTCTTTAGATAATTTTATGGGGTCATGAGTTGGTGTGACTGGAAGGATATCCATGACTGAAACATCAACCTCACTTTCTTCATCTTCAGTGTCCACTTCACTGGTACTAGAGTAATCAGAGGATGTCCAATCATCAGTTTCATCACTTGAATCCATAGGTTCTGCCTTATGATGTCGAGGGATCACATTTATCTTCACCCTCTCTCTACCACATCCAAGTGTCATGAAACCTTCATTCCAGTAGTTTCTTGCATGAACTCTCCTTAGCCATGGTCTTCCAAGCAGCATTGGGTACGCAACAGTACCATTTTTCATCACTTGAAAGTCTACCACACATACAACACCCATAACAGATATTGCCACATTTGAAACTACACCTTCTGGTTTAGTTTTTCCTTTATTTAATGACCTTAACATAAGTGTTGAAGGGCGATCAATTTTTAAACCCAACATATTCATTATAGACTCGGGTCATTACATTAATCAGCACCTCCATCAACTAAGACATCATGAATTGAAATACCATTACATAATACCTCAGCTTGTGGAGCATAGGGATCTCGCCTCGCCTCCAAAACAGGGACCTCAACCTCCTTCTTCTTCGAGCATTGAGTCCACCTCGCAACTCCCGCCTCTTCTCGTAAGACATAGCCAAGAGTTGACCATATGTAATATTTGGCAGCTTTTGGACAGATCTTCCAAGATGGAGTATGGTCCTTGCCCCGTGAAATCGAAAATCCCGCACACCCAACTTTCTTCTCCTATGTTTCTTACTAGTTTCTTCTTTCATCTTCTTAGGATCATTTCCATCTTGATTATCTTTTTCTTTCTTTCTTTTTGTTACAAACACATCTACTTCATTATTTCTCGCTCTTATCTACTACATCAAAAGAATTCAGGTGCTTTTCCTTTATCATTATCTCCTTTACTGAGATGTAGAAGCTCTATCTCTGACAATTATACTTATAATGACCCTTTTATGACAACCATAACAAACAACTTCAGAAATATTTCTTTTGGACCTCTATCTCCTCCCGAGAACTAAATTCCTTTCCTGAAGAAGATTAATAGTTAACTAACCCATCTTTTTGAGCAGATCTTCATACTCAGTAGATGTACTAGGAGAAATATTTGTGCTCACCGGGAGTGGTTGTGGATTCTGGACCAAAGGTGCTGGTGTAGGCTCTACTTTAGCAACAATTTCTTTGGGCTCCTCTTCCATGCTTTCTTCTTGCCTTCTTGCAATCTCCTTTGCTTGTTCAATGGTGGCTGGGCGGTCATACTTCACTCGTTGTCTGATCTTTGGCTTCATCCCAAGAATGAAGTGCTTACAGAGGAGATTATCCACGCCATTCATCAACCCATCCGCTAGTCCTTCCTTCCGGATCTGGGCATCGAGCTTCCTCCTTAGCTCTAGAACACGAGCATGATAATCCCTTATCTTCTCCTTCTCTCCTTGGGATAGATTTGTGATCTCGATCATGAGATCTGCATATTTTTGTTGTTCACCAAATTCTTCAAGAAAACTTTCAGTTAATAAATCCCATGAATTTTTCACATTATCACCTAGTGTTTCAAACCACCTAAGTGTTGAACCATCCAAAAAGGTAGGAAAAATTCAGTCCATTGTTCCCTTCTTATGAGGCCATTACAAATACAAGATCGTTTAAACTCTTGAATGAAAGAAGAAGCATCTTCATTAGATTGAGCTGAAAAAACAGAATCTTTCCCATTTTCAAAAGTAACCACCGTGAAAATCAACTCACAAGTACAATCAACAAGACTTATGTGCACAAATAATTGGAATCACTATAGAAATGACCAAGAAATAGTAAACTATGGTAAAACTTGACTTATCATGGTAAAATGGATTTTACTATGGTAAACACTATTCACGGTAAAAAGTGAAGTTATCGGTAAATACTATTCACGGTAAAAGTGAAGTTATCATGGTAAATACTATTCACGGTAAAAGTGACTTTATCAAGTAAATACTATTCCAAGAAAAATGACTTTACCATGGTAACTACTATTCATGGCAAAAATGACTTTACCATGGTAACTACTATGCATGAAAAAACAAGGTTACCCTCCAATTGATTTTTGACTAAGTGGGAATATCTCTCCGTAAAATCCACCAACGAGGAATGGTCCCAAGAACGGAACCAAAATGTCATCACCAATCGAAGCACTATGATAATTCTTCACCGAGAACTCCTCGCTATGATTATTTACTAATGCACCTTTAGTTTGGTGGATGTAACTGGAAACAAAACAACAACATAACACAAGAATACCATCGACTATGATAAGACTAATGATGACAAATCAGAAATATCAAAGGAAATAATAATATTAACATGAAATTGTTACAATCTCACCCATGAGGTACTTCAACAAGACTATGGGAGAAACTTTACAATTACGCCTCTTGATGGCTTCTTCAACACACCTTTAACTGATGGCTTCCTTCGCACACTTCCTACAATATTTCTCACTACTTCTTTCTATGCTAAATGAGGGGGTTAGCCTCTCTATTTATAGAACTTCCAGGCTTATCCATCTTATCTCTAAGATAGGATAAGAAATCCACTCTGACGAATCATATTCCATACCTTAACTCTTATCTGTACATGTAAGCTTATCTTCTAAGATAAGATAAACCTTATCATTTTACATGGGTTCCACATTTTTAGACTTTTTACAAATAAAATACACAAAATATTTATGACCTCACTCCTTGTCCTTATTACCAATATAATATTTCTAATTCCTAATCACGTAGACCCTACTTCTCTAATTACCCAAACTTTGACATTTTAACATTACCGGACCACTTACGACAAATATTTACTTTTTACAACATTCCTAACTTTCCTATTACTCCACATTATTGGCGGACCGCTACTACTAATTATACTTAACAACATCATACATTAATGAAATAGAAATTACGGAGGGCGTGTGTCCTTCATGATCACATCATGTCTCTTAACCCAGTTACTTTACCTAACTAGTTATTCGTTAACCTCAATCTAAGCTCACCTCAAAGTTATAAATATGGGTTTATCCCCTTCTCAATAGAAACGAAGGACTGAAACCTAGACCTAAACTGGACTAGACTTAGAAAGAAGACCCGAGAAAGGAGGAAGAAGAATCGATGTATGAAATATTTTCATACCTATATTTTCCATTAATCATATTACCATCTCATCTCAATTACCATCGATGCCAATTCCATCTCCAAGCTAAGTCCCCTCATCATTTAAGTTACTTGTCGTTTTGTATTTCATTATTTCTACATGATATCTAATGTTCATCATTTATTTCTATCTTTCTAGACATGGGGTTTGACATCCTCCAAGGGATTTAACATCCTCTTAGAACCGACATTATCTAGTAAACCCCCACATATTTTTATCTAATCACATTTGTTTTGGTTTTGGAGATCTATCTTCTATTATCACATATCTATCCTCTTTGAACTCATATATCCATATTTGCATCTCGAGGTCCTAATCCCTCCATCATTTGAAGTTGTTGGTGGCTTCTAGTATCGAATTTCATCTGTGTGAGAACATGTTTTCCTTTACATCATGTATATATACTTGTTAGTATATATATGTGTGTGTGTGTGTATATATATATATCTTGGTTTTTATATTAATAAAATCCCATATTATATATATATAATTCCAAATATGTCTGTGGTCCCCAAAAAATACACAGGCCCCATTTTGTTTGAAGGGATGACTATATTGAATGTAATGGTTGGGTTAAATGCAACGGCTTTCATATAAAATGAGGGTTAAGAGTTTGTGGGGAGTGGCTGGCTCACCCCCACCTTACATTAACTAAAATAAACATTGGGGGGGAGGTCTCTTACCCCACCCCCATCCCATAATAATATGGGGTGGGGATTGGGTTAGACCTCCCCCCATACTCCCAACACAAAATAAGAAGCAATTCCGCATCCCGGGTCTTAACCATTTTATTTTGTTTAATATAAGTTTTTTTATATATATGTATATATTTATGTCAGTATATGCATATTAATATTAATATGATTTCTAATAGACATTAATAGTAATAGCCTTTATGGATATCAATGTAATCATAATAAATTTTTCTTTTTGAAATAACAACAATGGTAATCTTAATATACAATAAAATTCGTAAAACAATTCTATATAAATAAGTTTAAATATAATGACATCTAGATATAGAACTATAGTTGTTTTTTTCTTTGGTTTAAAGAGGTCAAAGGAGTTGGTTGATATAGGGATTTACAAGCTCAAGGAACCGTGGTTTTGTTTTTCTACATATACCAAAAGAGAATATAAATTGAGGAAACTTAATAAAAGTAATTATTCAATCTTCTATAATTTGCAAGGGGAAGATTTTCCCTATTTTGAGAATCCTACAACAACTTCCTTTCCTTCAACATGACTAGAAATGAAACTATAATTTAAATATTACCATATGCCTTTCATTCATACAATAAGAATAACTATTTCTTTTTTCATAAGATACAAGTGACAACCATTTCAAACAAGTGGTTTATAACAAGATTTCCCAATATCCTTAAAAATGAGCATGAAACATTTTGAATTCAATGAAACAACTTAAATTGAAAGCAAGGTTATTTTCATTTCAATCCCATTTCAATTTTTTTACTTCACCAAAACAATACACATCTTTCCAAGGAACTTGGTTCACTTTTACAATCTAATAGTCTCTCTTTCCAACAAGCAAGGAAATAATTTTTAAGCTTTCTACTTTCATTTACAATGAGAACTAATATCACAAATTTGATAAACAAAATAACTAAGAGCTTTACTTTTAAAATGCAAGTTTACAAGCCCTCCATACACAATGGAGACAACATGGTAAA
Organism: Taxus wallichiana var. yunnanensis; assembly: GCA_018340775.1. Lineage (NCBI taxonomy): Eukaryota > Viridiplantae > Streptophyta > Pinopsida > Cupressales > Taxaceae > Taxus > Taxus wallichiana. The sequence goes on from CM031241.1 coordinate 404,077,748, forward strand.
ATATTTACAAGAGTGTTCTTGATTCTTTTCTCCAAATTCTACAAGAAATCATTCTTACTTTGACCTCCACATTCTTCCCAAGATCAAACAAGAAACCAAAATGGGGGAGAAGGGAACACTCTCCACCTAACCAATAATCTAATGAGGAAGTGAAACCTTCTTCCTCATTGGCCCCGAGCCCCAACAATGAAACAATATGGAGTATTTGACAACCATTGACAAAAAAACAAGGTTTCCACATCTACATACAAACAAACATTACCACAATTATAATAACAGTCTCTAAAAACAATAACTTCCAGAGAAATAGATTTCACAAAACAATGGCTCTAATTCTCAACCTAAGAAGAGAAAAGAACATTTGGATTTCATTTGTTCCTCCCGAGGGATAGAGTGCCCACCTCAAAACCTCCAAAACTCAATCAAATCTCCAAAACTCTTTTTCCTCCCTACAAGAAAATAACTCTTATTCCAACCTCACTCTTATGCCTCCCATTGAGGAAAAAAAGAAAATATAAGTATTAGTGCTACTCATCACAAGGTGGGGCACCCCAACCCATCTCCCTACTAAATACCCAATAAATTTTATCCCCATTTCACTTTCTTTGACACAACATAATTCCATTCTACTTCCAAAATTCACACATGTAATAAACATTCATTCACAAACATATGTAAACTAAAAAGTAAAAGAAAACAAGTTGAAGACTTGTTGTTTCCATAAAAATGCTCGTGTTTCCATAGCCAAATTTAAATTTTTGAGCTCATGCACTTCGTTGGTGTTAAAGACAAGTTATAGATTCAATAAATTAGCAAAATTCATGCCCTATATTTGTTTAAATCTCTGTTTTTCTCATTTTAGAAATCCTACATTTCCGGTCCGCGCACATACTATCCTCTTTGCAACCTCCTTTATTGATCGAAATTGTTTGCTTGTTCTATGTCCTGGGTTGTAAAATCATTTTATTTCCTCCATGCCTCACGGTTCGGGAAGGAAATTCAAAATTGGACTCAAAATGAATAAGTTCTCTTTCTCGTGTATATTCTGCAATGGGAAGCGATGGGCATTTATTTTCACGTCAAATTTTTCCTCAGCATCCCCAAGTTTTACGTGGGTCTCTTTGATTGGATAGAGTTCTGTCATACTTTAAAACTTAGCAGATGGATCCATGTGTCACAATGACACATTCTCGAAGGTGGGGTAGAAAGGTTCAATTACCAAATCAGCGTCGAATCGCCATGTGGTCGGAGTCATTAGAGAGACAAAGCCCACCATTGAAAATTTGAAGCGTAAGGACGAGTGGGCCATCAGGGGAATTTTTGTTTTTGAGCCTCTTTACAAAAAAGGAGAAAATTAAAAAAGTGACCCACAACCCTAATCGGGGCTATAAAGGTAAAAACCAAATTTTGAGCCCGTCGGGAAAATGTCAAAGGTGAAGCCCACTCGTTGAAAAGTCAAAGCAAAGCGAGTGGGAAATCATGGCACTTTTGGAAATTTAACCATATTTCCAAAAGTGGAGTAAAAATATAGAATGGTTTGAGCCTCTGCTAAGGTCTTGGGCCCGCCATTGAAAAGTCAAATCAAAGAAGTGGGTCGATGGAGGAAATTGAGTTTTGAGCCTTTTTCCAAAAAAGTTAAAATGTTGAGAAAAGGGTTGTGATCTTGTTTCAATAAGAATGTGCCACGTGCTCTAGTCAAATTAGAGTAGTGGGAACGGGAGAGGAAATTGAGTTTTTCATCCTTTTTTCCAAAAAGGTTAAAATCTTGAGAAAGGGTTGCGATCCCTTTTCAAATAAGAAATTGCCGATGTCTACGTTGAAAATTCAAAGCGGGGTGTGGGCAATTTGTTTGAAATTTCCAAATCTTACAAAAATCAAAATGTGAAAGGCTTCCTCTGTAATCATTCCAATCCCTTCCAGCCACATGGACAGGTCAATTTCGAGTTAGAGGAGCAAATCAAATGGTCTACATCTTAGCTGGAAAATCAAATGTAACATTTGCTTTACAAGATCTAGTTTTAACCCGCCATGAGCACTTTCTTCACAATGGAGGAATTTGAAGAGTGTAAATTATTTATAAAGATTGTAACCCTTTTGGAAAGGGGTATAATGGATCCTCGGGGCCATTCCAAAGGGGTGGCGATTTTTTCCAAAAAGACCATAGTGCTTTGTACGGAAAAGAAAGAAAAATGCCATACTTCTTCTATTTTATCTTCTTCCTCGAATTTATTCCATTCTCAAACTATGTACAAACTCTTCTCGATATTCAATAATAAAAGAAGGATTTTTTTCCTCTTTGATTGGACGAATTAATTAGTACTTTGTGACTAATGAGTTTTATTCGGTCTTGTAGCTTCTCCATGGATTTGTTTTTTTTTCTCGACTATAAATGCATGTAAACAAAATTTCTAATAAATGTGTGTGGGCATCGATATTCTACTCACAACATTAGTTTCTCCTACCTCTATTCTCACTCCATTTCTCCTTCTCGAGAAAATTTTATTCTCTAGTGAGAAATTGTTAGCTTTTTTTGCGGGGTCGGTGAAGTGCCTGTTGGATATTTGGTCAAAAGGCCACCATCGAAACACATATTTCATGCATGCACCTATGGAAGCTGCACCGTTCAAGTAGAGGGACTTAGATTCCCATAGCATTGGCTTGAAACCCACAAATTTATCCACAAGACAAATTTTCTTGCCAATAGTTTTTGGCACTCACCGTGGGGTATATTTCAACATCGCACTCTAAAAAAACCTCAAGGTCATAAAATACAAAAAAAAATCAAATGAAAATCTTTTGGGGATTGAATAGTCATATGAGCTATATGGATGCAAATCATGGCTATTCTCGGGAAATCCTCCTATAGAGAGACCTGATTTACTTTTTCACATCCTAGAAGACATAGCTTCTAATTTGAGAGAAGTTATTTGGCCTAATAGACAAATTATCAATCAATACTTCATTGTCATAAGGATTCTAGACCTAGAAGAGGAACACTCTGTCGAATTGGAAACGCAGAGACAAATTCCAAAGCACCCAAAGAAGAGCATAAAATTTCAAGCTGGTGATAGAAGATACACCTGACAACTGAGGCAAGGAGGAAAAATTGATCCCACATTTGAAGAGCTTGAAAGAGAGGCAGTTGCTGAAGAGGAGATAAGGGATCAACTTGAAGAAATAGAAAGACTCCAAATTGAAGCAGAAGAAAGAGTAGTAGTAGAAGCAACCTTAGCAAGACTGGAGGATAGAAACAAGAATATAATGGGTGATCATGAGCATGAGGAACGTAGGCCTAACATACCATGGGGAAGAAATATTGGTCCACTCGCTCTTCCACAACCACTTCATGAGCTCCCAAGAGCCTCAAGAAAGACCTTCCCAAAATTCAAAGGGGATGCTTCCCGGCTTCCCAAAGAACATGTTGTAGCATTCATCACTACTTGTGGAGTGTTGGGAGTTGAAGATGAAGATGTTTCAATTAGGATCTTTGTGGAGTCACTCCAAGAAAAATCTACTTTGAATGGTTCTACATGTTACCCCCAAGATCTGTCACATGCTTGGAAGATATAAGAAGTGCATTTGAACATAGGTTCAAGAGCACATAATATTTTCACGATCTACTGGTCCAATTGCTTCAGATGAAGAAGGAGACCTCTAAATCAATTATATATTTTGTATCAAGGTATATTAGGTTGACAAGAAGGATCCCAGAAGATGTGGTCCCCTAAAAATAACTTGAAAATGTTCTTCGTCAATGCTTTACCATCAGAAGTTGGTTTCTTCCTTAGAAGAGCCCAACCAAGAACATTGAAGGAAGTTAAAGACTTTACAGTTGAGATTGATGATGATCTTATTCTTTCTGTCAAATTGAAAGGACCAAATGGGAAGCAAAAAGGTCGAGTTCAAATTCGGTCACCACTAATGTAATGTTCAGAAAATGGAAAATGACCTAGTTGCTTTGAAGAAGTAGCTATCACAAATCACAATGAGGAATGCTCCGAGGAGACAAAATCCTCCGATAGACCAATAATTACTCCACCTCCTTATAGGATCACTCTTGAAGCACCACCAATCAATGCCATACGTGACACTAGAGAATCGAAGAAGGAGCAGACATTGAGGGAACTTAAGAAGAAGCATGGATGACTATGAAATTGAAGAGGTTAGATCATACAATGGCCCGATTGAATATGTTGATTATGAGGAGGAAGGTGATGAAGAAGATCCAAGTTTTTCATGTGCTATTTTCACTCATGCACAATCCAAGAATGGTGTTTCAGCCTCAGTAGTTGCAACTAAGAGTAGGAAGAACAAATAAGATAGCTCTTCAAAGCCTCCACTAAACAAGATCATCAGCAGGGGATCACCATTACCACCTTCCATGGAATCAGCTAGATATAAATCAGATTCACGGTTGTCAAAGATCACATTGTTGTGCCAAATAAGTTATCGATTCCTCTCCCAACTCAAAAGTTGTTAAGAGAAATTCTCTTCTAAATGTTGGTTCTACAAGAACATCTAAATTTCAATCAAAGGATACACCCCATCTCCTTCCAATCCAATTTATACATTTGAAAATAAGAACCCAACACAAAAATAATAAAAATCTACCATTTAAGTCCTCATCTATCATAACTTCATTTGAATTTGTAGAGCATGCTAGAAAAACAAAAGTCCAACTCTTATAAATTGAATACCTATAAACACAACCTGCCCCGATTCGACAAATTCATCAAGGATGTCCAGGGTGGTAACTTTACATCCCCAATCTCTAATTCTAAGGGCTTACTTCCCACACCATCCACATCATCTTCTCAAAACATGTTAGCCCTCAGTGCCTCCACCACCAACAGAGTTGAGCCTTTTTACCTATCACTTCTCATCAAAGGTTTCTAGCTGAACAATTGTATTATAGATTTTGGAGCCTTAGATAATGTGATGCCAGCAAAAGTTACAAATTCTCTTGGCCTCACTTTGACCTGGGTAAATGGCACATGCTACTCAACGGAATCCAAACAAGTTCCATTGGTAGGAAGGATTAAGGATGCTCAAAGTTGCACTAGTGATTACCCTAGTCGGAAGATACTCTTGACCATTTTGGTGGAAGACATCCCAACATATTTTTGTATGGTGTTGAGCAGAATTTTTACAGAGACCTAGGTGAAGAAATAAAAATGGATTGGTTGTCTACAACTATCCTAGTGAACGGAGAAATGAAGAAGCTTCATGGTCAAAAAATGAAGTTCACAATGAGGAAGAATGATGATCTAAGAGCTGATATCCTTTTTCAAGATGTGGGCTAGGAAAATACTTCCTCACATCGGAAAAGAGAATAACTCGACACTTCTCATGGAGGAAGAAGAAGACTCGAATCTAGAAAATGGAGTTTGATGGCGGTCATTCGAAAGAAACGGAGTTGGGAGCTGGTGTGGTATTATAATCTCCCTCCAATGAGGTATATCCTTTTGCTTACAAGCTATAATTTGACAATACAAATAATAACATAGAATATGAAGCATTACTCTTAGACATGAATGTAGAAAAGGACATGGGAATAAAGAAGTTGAGGTTCAAAGGTGATGCGAGGTTGTGGTAAACTAGGTCCACCAGAATATCGGGTAAAAACTCCGGACACGGGAACTATAGAAATAAAGTGTGGGACCGCATTGAATCATTTGATACATTCTCCATTGAAGCTATCCTGTGGATTAGAATGAAAAGGCTGATTCTCTAGCAATTTTAGCTTCCTTTATGACACCTCATCCTTCTTTTGGCAAGGATAAAGAGACCATTGAGATGGTGTTCAAACCCATCATACTAGACAATGCAAATCACCTGGCGTGTCTTCAATGATGACAATAAGATCCTAGCCTTCTCGAACATAGGGATAACTTCAATAACCTTTTCTTTGAAGGAAGTAAAAACCCACATCGCGAATCAGTCCCAAAAATGAGAAGGAAGAAATTGATGAAGAGGGAGTAATCAAACCGAAGGAAACAAAATCCCCAAAGGCCTAGTTTCTTTGGAATACCTCTTTGACAAACATGACAGTTCATCCAAGAGAAATAAAAATAGTCTTCTTGGTGTCAATCTAATTTTGATCAAGAAAATATTGGAACTTCGAGAGAATCCAAGGATGGTTAACATTGGTAAATGTTGCTCACTAGAAGAGAAGAGAAATTTTGTTTCTCTACTAAAAAAGTACTCAGATGTCCGCCTATTCTATGATGAAATCAAATATTTTCAGCTAAAGGAAATGCATCACTCCATTCCTTTGAAGTAAGTAGCTAATCCTTTCAGGAAAAAACAAAGGCCCTACAATCTAAAGATTGTTAATGTTATCAAAGAAGAGGTGACAAAGATTCTCAATGCTAGAATCATCTTCCCCATCCACCATTCAACATGGGTGGCTAACATTGTGCCAATAAGGAAAAAGAATGGGGAAACAAGGATTTGTGTAGATTTCGAAATCTGAATCAGCCATCTCTCGAAGGAAAACTACCCCCTTCCAATCATGGATCATATTTTACAACCAGTCACTAGATCTGAGATGCTCTCTTTTCTTGATGGATTCTCGGTACAACCAAATCAAGGTGGCGGAAGAGGATTGTAAAAATAGCCTTCACAACACCTTGGGGCACTTTTTCCTACAACAAAATGCCTTTTGGCTTGATTAATGCGAGCCACTTTCCAAAGAAGAATGGACTTGGCATTCAAAGATTTGAAACATTACATTGTCATTTACCTTGATGACCTCATGGTTTTTTCAAAGAAGAGAGGAGATCATATCATTCATTTGGAGAAATTCCTTGTAAGGTTTAGGAAACATGGCATTTCTCCGAATCCAAAGAAGTGCATTTTTGGAGTCACAGAAGGTAAGTTTTGGGACACATTGTGATTAAAAATGGAGCACACATTAATCCTAAGTGGCTCAAAGCTATCCAAGCACTATCCATACAAACCGAGAAAGAAGGGAGTTCATTCATTCTTTGGAAAGGTAAACTTCCTTCGTCGTTTTTGGCCTGAGTTTTCTGAACTAACAAAGCATATAACTTCCATGATGAATCCTCAAGCAAGTTTCAAGTGGAATAAGGAAGGAAAAACAACATTTGAGGAGATTAAGAAATCCATTGCCAAAGCTCCAACTCTTGTATCCCCAGATTTCAACAAGGAGTTCATCATGTATTTCTATGCATCAAAAATACACTCTCTATTGTCCTTGTTCAAAAAAATGATGAATATTTGGAATCACCCATTGCTTTCATGAGTTGTCTATACGTACCCAAAATTGTAAGGCATCTTATCTTGCGGAAGCAGTGTAACAAGTGCCCCGATGATGATACAGGTCTCCTCGTAAGGTGTTCGGGATCCGAAAAATCCTCGGAGTATGCATTAACATCCCGCATGCCCCGCTTAGCCCCCGCACCCTTTGTTTTCCCCTTTTTCCTCTTTCCTTGGCCTCTTGACCTTCAGTGATGAAACCGCCGCCCTGAAAGGGCGGCGGTCCTGTGCGCATTTTCCAGAACGCTCTTTTGACGCGACTCACGTGAAATATCATGTTTCACCAGCTTTTCTTTGCCGACTTGAGCATGCATTAATGTTTTTGGTCCCCTGGAATAGTGTTTTTCCTTTGTTTATTGTTTAGGAGTTCAATTTGGTTTTGGTTTTTGAGTGTTGGAATTCCTATAAATGCATGGTTTGTGCACATGCAAATGGTGAAGAATTTGGTCTGGAGTTTTGGTCACCATTTTTCCTTGTTAGAGTCTTCTGATTTTTAGTGTTTTGGTTAGCTTGCTTAGGATTGATAGCATAGTTTATTTCATACTTGGTTAGTATTGTTCAGCTATTGGTAAGCCATAGACCCATCTTGTGCGTGAAGTGTTGTTGTTTCATCCAATCCAGTTAGAAGCTTGCCCTTGAATTCCTCTTTGCTGTAGATTTGTTTTTACTGTGTCTTGGAGTTCTTAGTTCAATTCATTATATACCTGGTTAGCTTTATTCAGCTGTTGGTAAGCCACATATCCAACTTGTGCAAGCAGTGTCTTTATTTTGGAACAGAATAGCTTGGGAAGCCATTAAAGTTACAGGTTTTGCTCTTCGTATAGGATAGTTGCAGGTTCTGGTCGCTTCATGTTGCATGACTCGCAGTAAAATCCCGCTAGGAATCGCATAAGCCAAGCTCTGTACTCTTGCGCTATCCCTCTCCTACTCGCATTCTCGGTCTGCATTCTGAGCTGTCCTTGTCCCAAAATCTACTCCTATCGGTGCTAGCATTACACGCTTTTCTGGATCCAAGTGAACACGAAAGAACGAGAAGATCATACTGAGGGGACGAGATCATACACACACCATCGGATTCGCCACTGTTCTGCGGAATCCAGGTTTTAAATTTCAAAGTTCTAGTCAGAATCATATCAAATAGAGTAGTTAATCGCTTTATTTCATTTCATTCTATTCTCGATATTGCCAGGGAAGCTGTGGGGATTGATAGTTTCTGAGAAACTATGATTCACTCCTCACTTCTGAGGTAGGATCGAGAATCTTGCAGGTAGATTAGACAGGCTATTTTATTCATTTAGAATAATTCTACAAATCGCACAGGCAAATAACCACACTCGGTTATCTTGTCTGTTTTTAATTATTGTTTAGTTATTATTTCTAGATATGCTTAAAATAGTTTGCTTTCCTTAAAATTGTTAAATATTTCAGAGAAGAATAAAATTTATATGCAGTTAGATTTATTTCACGTAGTTAGAATTTGCTTCATTATAGTTAGTTTTGCCTTTTATGACAATTACGGGACCTCAAGAGCCTAGGGAATATATATTTGAGCCAATCGTGCCTCAACCAAACCTCGTCACAGCGATAGTTGACATAGACCAAAATCTCAGGATACAAGTATTCCAAACAACCACATATTTACAACTGATCAGTTCACAGTTAAGAGGATTAAACATAGAAGATGACCAAGCACATGCGTTTTGGTCAAGTCAGCCAAACTACAGATTACCCTAGAAAATATCCACATGACTGTAGAAGGGCTCGAAAGAGAACAAACATTCGGGTGTGATCCTTTAGTTCCACAGCGCCAGACGCTGGAGACACCCTCGTAGATATAGATACCAGCTTAAGAATCCAAGTCGCAAGAACACTGTGAGGTATTCTGAGAAGATTGCACAACTGTTGGTTCTAAACGTAGAAGCTGAGAAAGCTTACGATTACTGGATACTAGGGATTAGAACTTGATCTCACGTATGACCATAACAGGACCGCAACAACCAAGAATATATGGTTGTGATCCATAGATCCCATAGTCCAATGAATCCACAGGTCAATCCAATATAGATGCTAGCCTACGCACCTTGGTATTTAGGTCCACTCCACTTCCACCTATCATCATCGAACAACCTGTCTTTACTAGATGGGGCGGCTAACGAAGCTAGGGAATTTCGGACTAGGCCAGAAAATCATCCGTAGAATCAATTATATTCATCATCCACCATATGACCTTATCAGGAGATATACACGAAACAATCCCAGGTCATTTTCCACGTATTCCGCAACCCATAGATCGAATCACGCCAGAGCTCGATATTGATTGGAGCCTTCGAGCAGTCATCCTCGCTGATCGATCTATCACACCAGTCCAAGTTAGAAGGGCCTTCTTTGCCTTAGATTCGCAAATTCCACTAGTGCGTGTCGAAGACATTAGACTACCTAACTAGTTTGTCTACATATTCTACCCCCACCTGGCTGTCTCGGCACGACCTCGAGAGGTCGGGTACGTGGAAGAGTCACTTGTAGATTCTCACGCTCACCTGTCGCTTTTCCGCGTACAAAATTGGTGAACCCGACATGAAACAAACAATTGTTTCACCTTCTCTTTGAGAAGTTTCAAATCTTCTCTCAATCACCTTCGCTCCTTCCCATTATTCTGCGGGTATTCATATACCCCCCGAATATGTCGGGATTCGATGCATATGGCAGACCCCTCTTGGGTCTTGAGGCATACTACGCCCAACAGAATAGGGAATCATCACCCTCGCTCTCAGTATGGGGTGACAACTATTCAACTAATCAGTTGTCAACACAAACCCCAAGAATCAGATATAGTTCATCTTTTCAAACTGAGGAGTTAGATCAACCCCCTCGAACCCAACAAACAGAGCCTTCAGGTTCAAACAATATGATGTTTACCGGAGAATCTGGTTCATCTCCTCAAATGTTACTCAGACCACAAATTAGTAGGCAATCAGATCCATACCTGGTCTTAGATGATGGACAGCCAACACGTTATCCTAGGAGTGAACAACGCTCCCGGGGAATGTACCCATCTATAGGAGGTTTACAAATACAACCCGAAATCTCTTTTCAAGAAAATACCTCTATGCCACTGCATACAGGAAATATTCTGGGAGAAACTTGGCAAGATAGCGATCAGTTTATGACAGGATATCACGTACCTTTACAACACCAAGGTATACAACAAACGCCGCTTAGGCAAAATACCGTGACTTCACCAAATGAAGTCATTTCAACGTTAATGGAAAGAGTGAGAGGGTTAGAACTCGCTCAAGCAAGTCAAAATTCTCCGTTCATACAAACGGGAAGTTCCAATCCTCCATACCACTCTGGCCAAGTAGATCTCCTTACGGGAGTAGGCACATTAGGCATGCCTCCTCAATATCCACAACAAATGCCAACAAGGCCTATCATCTCTAACACTATTCCTCCTGTCTAGTGTCAAACAATCCGTTCCTTGACAATACCCCGTCCTACTTAAACATATACTCTAAATCACCACAAGGAGATATGTTCTCCTCTCCCGGCATGTTTGCTCAAACGCAGGGACCTCCCTATGCCCCTGCCAACGCGTACGCTGCACCGTATCAACAACCTATCCCACCACCACTCCCTCAGCAAACACCATCAATGGTCGAAAGCTATGCGATAGGGACTTATTCAGAATACCTAAAGGAACCCTTAGATTTCACCATACGAAGCGTCATGCTTCCAAGACCTCTCCCTGATTTTCCTAAGTTCAAGGGTGAGGGAGATCCAAACGCGCATATCAAAGCTTACGCTACAGCCATACGAGAATTACTCCCTTGGGATGGGGTTGTTGCTAAAATATTCCCCAAAACACTGGAGGGCATTGCTCTCGATTGGTATTATAGAATACCTGAGGCTTCCATACATTCATTTAAACAACTCGTGTCAGAGTTCATCAAAGCCTTCGACATGAACAAACTGCTAAGAACAGGAATCAGGGAATTCTTGCACATCAAACAAGAACACAATGAATCTGTCGCCCATTTCATCCAGAGGTGGCGTACAGTTCTTTACTCTTCAGCAAGTGCTCCAAACATGGATCAGATGGAACTATGTGATTTATTCCTTCATTCTCTCAGCAGAGAAGTGAAAGAAGAAGTCCAGAAGTTCCCACTAAGGACTTATGATGAAGTACTTGAGAGCGCTCTGCGAATAGATCAAGCAGCGATAGATAGTGGTCGTAAGACATATGGAGCAAATGGGAGGTTAATCACCTCCACTCAAAATACTACAACTACCACAAATGTCAATCAAGGACCCAAAATCCTTAACAAAAATCATGGGGTAACAACGGATGGGGTAACCGACCAGCCCAAGAGGGTAAATGTCGTTAATACTCCGTCACAAACAAACAACCAGCGAAACAACAACTTTACCCCAACGGTCAATACAGTGGATTTTAACCATCCACAACAACAACAACAACAACGGAGAAATCCCATACAAGGGCAAGCTAAAACTCATTTGGTTACCAAAACCAAAGTCAAAACCAAAAACAACAATTCCAAAACTTTGGTCCTAATAGGCAACAGTTTGATCGGAATTTTAGGCCACAATACACACCAAACCAACAAAACGGGAATTATAACCCCAATTCTTATTGTGGTTTCCATAAAATTCATGGTCACAACACTAGAACGTGCCGTGACTACAATAAATTTATGCAACGCTTGCCAGAAGAACAAAGACAGTTCTTCACAGACCTGTTTTTGGTAGATCCCGTCTCATCATCACCAAATACTCTCGCAGGGGCAGTTTCTCCTCAGAATGCTCCCCTCAAGATCTTTAATGATCCGCTCCCAAATCATGACAGCAATAGGCTGAATCCAACGGAACAAACAAAGGTGCAGTGACGGGAAACAATGACCATGAAGCCTCGACTTCATTAAATCCGTCAGTCGCGCCACAGTTGGGAGCTCAACCGAGACCTAAGATAGTCAGTTTGGTAGAATTAGACGCTGAACTACCTATCGAAGCTATAACAAGAACACGAGAGTATTTCTCTCAACTAAGCCCAAGTCATCTGCCAGAGACAGATAAGAGTCAGCAAATAGTTGAAAAACCCATCGGTGCCTATGATTTAATTAGTGACCTAACAAAGACCTTTTCACACATTTCATTTTTGGACTTACTAAAGAACTCTCCCCCTCACAGAGCTGCTCTTTTAGAAGCATTAGGTCTAGGCCATCTAATTAACATCACTCCACCTCCCGAAACACAAGTAAATCACGTAGATTTTGATATCCACCCTCCGGGGCAGCCGGACAAGGATGTCAAATTCATCTTCGAAATAAGTAAAATGCCCACAGATGCTGAGATCGCACGCCGAGGTGACCCAGCCTTACACTTGCAAGTGTGGGTTTATAATAACTATGTAAAACGGGCAATGGTTGACGATGGGGCTGCAGTTAACATAGTCCCTTTCTCTTTCCTCCAAAAACTTGGATATGGAGAAACAAACTGTTCCACTACATGAAATACCTTGAGAGGCTATGATAGCCTTAAAGCCACTTCGATAGGAACTATAATACTGCCGGTCACCTTAGGGCCCAAAACCATCTTGACTGAGTTTTATATTATAGATCGGGAAACTAACTATAATATGATCCTCGGCCAACCTTGGATACATCGAATGAAGGCAATCCCTTCCACGCTATTTCAAGAAGTAAGATTCTTGCATCTGGGAAAGGTATTTGTAGCCAAAGGTGATCCAAAACCTTTCGATTTGCACCTAGCTGATTTAAAGAAAAGACCAGGGGTGCACTCATAATTTGAACTGCCAACAAACCAACTTAATAAACCCTCTGACCCAAAGCCAGAGGAAAATTTGATACCTACGACGGATCTTGAAACTACCAGCATAGCCAAAACAATTCCAACCCCTAAAGGTAAAACTAAAGAAACAGTATCATTAGGGACTACTGCGAAAATCGTTGAGTTGATAGAACAAGATTCACCAATGTTCTTACCATTCGATTCAGTAGGCATGGGATTTTCCCTAGGTGTTGGTTCCTTGCCAGCAGAGGATCTCTGTATGGTAGAAGTAGAGTGTGGCAAAACGCAGCAGATGCCCCAACATCTACACTCCCTGGCTAAGTATTGACTCTCCATTTCGATGGAGCTAAATGTTGTTATGGAGCGGGGTGTATAATTTTACTTCACCCGAGGAGAAGGTCCTCCCATTCTCTTTTAAGTTAAACTTTGAATGCACAAACAACGGCGCTGAGTACGAAGCCCTCCTCCTTGGCCTCACCTTAGCCAGAAGAATTGGTATTAATAACATCAGAGTCTTGGGAGACTCGCAATTAGTAACAAACCAAGTTTCTGAAGTATATGAAACTAAAGCCGAACATTTACAACTCTACAAAAATGCTGTATTAGATTTAAGCAAGGCGTTTAACTTCATATCCATTGAAGCGATCCCGCGAGAGAAAAATCTTCTCGCCGATTCAATAGCAACCTCAGCATCACGTTTTACTCCAAGCAATGAGCTAGAAGATACTCACTTCACAGTATCCATTCGTGATGAACCATTGATAAAAACAATGACAAATCCTCTTTCAAGCGGAAGTGAATCTACCATCCTAGACCATGTTGGAAATGATGCGGCTACTTTGGATTACTTAAATGCCTATGCAGCATTACATCTCTCCTATCATATGCTAGATTTATCCCTGATTCCACATTCGTCTTCCTACTTCGGAAATCCCGTAACGGATCTTCCCTCACAAATGGAACCTAACATATACGCAATAGGAAATGGGGATGATCTAGATTTACCTCCAGCACCACCTGAGTTCGAAGAGGGTAACGCCTCTTTGATCGAAGAAACAATCGATGTCAACATCGGGACAGAAGAGGAACCAAGAATATTGAAACTAGGTTCTTCGTTAACCCCAGAAGAAGTGGAAATACATACTCAGGTTCTTAAAGAACATCAAAAGGTGTTTGCATTTAATTATAAAGAGATGACAGGAGTTGCACCCCACATTGCAGTGCACAACCTCGTCACTAGATCAGATGCAAAGCCAATTAAACAAAAATCAAGACCCATGAAGCCCAAAGTAGCTCTCATGGTAAAAGAGGAAGTAATAAAACTCCTTCAGGTAGGATTCATCAAGCCAGTTGACTACTCCCAATGGGTATCTAATATCATTCCCATTCTCAAGAAGAATGGAAAGATACGCATTTGCATAGATTTCCGAGACATCAACAAAGCGTGTCCTAAAGACGATTTCCCATTACCATCCATAGACGTTATTGTTGATGCAACAGCTGGTTTTGAACTCTTGTCTCTCATGGATGGATTCTCGGGATACAACCAAATCAGAATATCCGAGCAAGATCAAGCTAAAACCACGTTCATAACTCCTTGGGGAACCTATTGCTATGTTGTCATGCCTTTCGGTCTCAAAAACGCTGGTGCTACATACCAGCGGGCTATGACTTATATATTTCACGATTTAATTCATAAAATCGTGGAATCCTACGTAGATGACTTGTTGGCTAAGGCCAAGAAGCGTTGTGACCATCCCGAAGTACTCCGCGTCATTCTTTCACGTTTAATAGAATACGGAGTCACACTAAACCCAGAGAAATGTGTCTTTGGTGTAACAGGAGGAAAGCTCCTAGGTTACATCATATCATCACGAGGGATTGATGTTGATCCAACCAAAATTCGGGCTATCCTCGAAATGGTCCCACCTTCGGACGAATCTGGAATCAGGTCATTTCTCGGAAAGCTAGGTGCAATCCGAAGATTCATCCCGGACTTAAGCTTCGCTATTCATCCAATCAACAATTTACTCAAGAAAGACTATAGCATTGATTGGACCAAAGATCGCAATGAAGCTTTCAACGCAGCTTAAACATTTTTCGTTATCACCACCTACGCTAATGCCACCTAAGCCGGATCGCCCGTTAATCCTATATTCACAAGCTACCAATGTCTCATTGCCCGTATGTTGGCCCAAGAAGATGATGACAAGAGAGAACGTGTGATTTATTTCATTAGCCGAACATTGCTCGACTATGAAACACGCTATATACACAGAATGAGAATGCCTTGCCATAGTCTTTGCTACTAAACGCCTAAGACATTACATGCTGAATCAAGAAACAAAGGTCATGGTAAAGACGGACCATTTACGGACTTTTCTCACACAAGGTTCCTTGTCTAAAAAGGCTGGACGTTTTATAACCTTAATGGGAGAGTTCGAATTAACATTTGTAAATCAGAAATCGGTTAAAGGACAAATCATCGCGGATTGGTTAGCTGACAACCCATTAGACGGAGGCGATCTAGTAGATTTGGATTTTCCAGATGAATGCGTATACTACATCGAAACTCGACCCGCTATCTCTGAGTGCCCTTGGTACACTGATATCATTAATTATATCATGGACCATACGTACCCGGATGCAGTTACACCGCAACAAAGAAGGTGATTACACATAATCATAGCCAAATATGTCATTATAGAGCAGGTGCTCTATCGAAAAGCATTTGATGGAATGCTCTTAAGGTGTGTCGACACAGAAGAGTCCAAGAGGATTCTCCATGAATCCCACAGCGGTATATGTGGAGGCCACTTCGGTGGCCATGCCACTGCTCGAAAAATACATCGAATGGGCTATTTCTGGCCCACTCTAGAACATGACGCGATAGAGTTTGCACGCAGGTGTCATAAGTGCCAAGAATTCTCCCACGAGATCCACATGCCAGCACAAGCTCTACAACCAATCGCAACTCCATGGCCCTTTTCTACATGGGGCCTGGACTTGATAGGGAAGTTCTCTCCCTCATCCACAGACGGCCATAATTTTATAATCACGGCCACTGAATATTTTACCAAATGGGTGGAGGCCATGCCTCTTACTACTGTACCTGGTTCTGTAATCGCTAAGTTCATTTTAAATCAAATCATTTGCAGGTACGGTATCCCGCAAATCATTATCTCAGATAATGGAACTTCTTTCAAGAATGAGGAAGTTCGTGAACTATGCAACAAATTTAAAATAAGCCATCATACGGCTTCCTTGTATTATCCCCAAGCCAATGGGCAGGCTGAAGCAACAAACAAAACACTGAAAGCCATTCTCCTTAAAACGGTGAAAGAAAACAAGCGAGATTGGCATTTGAAGTTATATCCGGCCTTGTGGGCCCACCGAACCTCAATAAGAACACCAACGGGAGAAACTCCTTTCTCGCTAGTATTTGGGGCAGAAGCAGTTCTCCCGCTTGAGGTCGAAATACCCAGTCTCCGCATTTCACTACAAGGGATTCTGGATGAAGACGCTTACAGAGAAGCACGTCTTTCCCAATTAGAAAGCCTAGATGAAACTAGGTTAGATGCTGAGCAATGCATAGAGCTTATGCTGACCGAATGTGCCGGCAATATAACAAGAAGGTCTATGAACGCGATATATATGAAGGTGATCTAGTTCTAAGACTAGACAGCTGGATCGACAAGAAGACCGGCGAAGGAAGGAAATTCCGGCCCAAATGGTTGGGCCCATACCGAGTCATAAAGGACTATGGAAATGGTGCATACCTCTTATGCATGCTAGAAGGTGAGGAATTTGGCGAAACAGTCAATTCCCTGCACCTCAAGCGTTTCTACGCATAAGCAGCTAGCACTGCTTATATAACTATCTACATTGCATCTTCATATAGATTTAGATCATTTTGTCCACTTGTTCTTACACAAATTGTGATCAAGGAATCTATTCTCAAAGTAATTCATTACAAACTCATGATGTTGTTGGCACAAAACTTTCTAATCATATCTCTCCATTTTCACGATATCATCAATCACTTCAGAATCTTTTATCAAATAAAATCAAACATGATGAAGTCTTAACGGTAACCATACCAAGATCTGCAAGTTTGTTCTCACTTTGATTTCTTCTTAGGATTGGTGTCTTGCCTATGGTCTGTTCTAGAAGCTTCATGGTGTCACATCTATCCCATATACACATCTCTTTGGAAACAAGCATATACTGACATTTTACTCAAAAAGACAAGTCAAAAAGTGATTAAACAGAAAATTTTATTTTTACACATTTCCTTGCCCTACCAACCTTCGGTGATGAGCTTGCGTCTCTTACTAGTGACGTAGGGTTGGGAAAGGATGGAAATGCCCTTACTCGCCTATGCCTTGCCCACGGTGATAAACCCATGCTTCTTACAGGTAGCATGGGGCAAAGTGTAGGGGGTCCTCTAGACAATGCAAACGTTAAAAGGTCATAAACAAACTATTCAAACTTTGAGTCAAAAACGAATGAATCAGATGTTCAAAATTCCAAGAGAGTTAAAAATCCTAAAAACCAGATTTTGTCTACTATGTGGCCATCTACGGGTCTAAGTCTGGATAAACCGCAAAGCAAGTCGCACCCAAAACTATGAAGTCATTCAGGTAGAGTAAGCTTGTAGTTCTCAACTTGGTTCCACCAAAGCTTCGTCTGTCTTCATCACTATCATTTCACCATATTTCATAACTTGCGCCCTTCTTGGCTCTTGGTGATGAGCCCTCGCATCTTACTAGTTGCGTGGAGTTAGGAGTGGGGCAAGTTAATCTGTTCATCATACTGGTTATTTTCATCACTTTGCCAAAACAAACATGAGGTATCCAAATTGCTCACAGAAGCTAAGATTTAAGATCACAATATATCTACAATATCATGTATCAGCATCATGAAACACAAAAAGAAAGCAAGCATTTGCATCATCTGTTCTCCATTGCATACATTCTAGAAAGCATATAAAACATACATCGTAGTATACACGAGGAAGCTGGAAACAGAAAGGGAAAACACGAGTGAAAAGTTTTGATCCAAAACGAATGCATATATATAAATAACCAATGTTTATATACAATGCCATCATGCTCTAGGCATGGTCAAAACGCTCAAAGAGCCCGTGATATACAAAAGAATCTATAGTACAAAATGCATAGGAGCCAAGTAGTCTCTCAACCCCTGCGCGACCCCTCTAAAGGTGCGCGCCTCGCTAGGGCTCGGCTACGCCGGCGCTCTCAATGCACGGAGGGCTCAGGGTCTCGAGGAGCAGCCGCGGTCTCGCCACGAGAATGGCTCCTCATAAGACGCTCGGCTGTCCTATAGCCTGCCAACTCTGTACGGAGAGTCGACACCATCCTGGCCACATGCCAAACGGGAGCGAAGACGCGGCATGCCTCACCGCTTGCCGAAGGCTTCCCGACATCTACAGATAGCTCCGCACGGGTCTTATCCATAGGGATCATCAGAGAATCAGTGCATACCCTACGGATTAGATCCCGCCACTCGTCAACAGTCTCTGCAAAACAAAGAAGAAAAACAAATTAGAAACTAGGCAAGAGACTAAAAGATACAATATCAAAACATAAGGAGAGATAGCAATTAAAAATCCTAAATTAAACAAACATTGAAAAGATGAGAGGATAACTTACTCGGATCACCGGGCCTCCAAGATGGGTCGGGGCCAGCACCCACCGCAGATGCCGCTGCCGACTGAGGGGCTGCTCCTGTAGTAGGAGCAACATGACGCCCCGCAACTGACTCATCCTCTCCACCATGGCCCTGGGAGAGTGGCTCCTCTGAAGCTAGAGTCTCTCTCTCTGCACTCGCTCGGCCCTCTTTCGCCGCAAAATATCCTGAGTGTCATGCCACTCAGGATCGCTATCATCCGTCTGCTCCTCCGACCCTCCCTCTGTAAACTCCTCAGAATCGGAGTCAATATCTATGGGGTCATCGCTGCTGTGAGCAGGACCCGCAGCAATCTGAAGCAAAGGTGCCCGGGGTGCACCGGCTCTCCCTCTAGCCCGAACTACCCTCCTGGCTGCAATGGGAGTGCCAGGAGTGATCACTGTCCAACCACGGCCTCTAGGCCCCCCTCTAGCCTCGCGGACTGATCTGTAAACTGGTGCCGCTGGGGGAAGCATGCCCGCATATGGAAGGCCGAACTGCTGAGGAACTCTACCAAAAGGGTGTACCTCCACCCGTCCCACGCGGTCGATAAGCTGCCCGTGGTGGAGCAGAGATCAATGTAAGGGTCTCCTCGCCCATATGCCGGCCATAAGCCGATACGACGTCGCTCCATATCTGCTGTGGTAAGGGAGGCAACTGGCTGGTGAGGTGCTCTAAGCACCGACATATCTGACCATCTAGCTGCCCTCACAGCCCCTGGGTCTGCCACCTCTACCCCTCTGCCATAAGGAATAAAATGCTCGTACACCCAACTCATGACTAGAGTCGGGTGGCTCAATGACTGCCCCGCAAACGGATCACCCCGTATAAGTCATGATAGGTGGTCCCTGTAATATCTCGTGCCCTGCATATATCCGGCCATGCCCCTCTATCTGTGCAATGATGGGGGCCCAAAGAAGATAGTAAAGTATCTCCTCCCTTGTCCCCGATCAGCCTCGAGGCAAGGATCCCCATGATAGCCTGTCGAAATACGGGGATGGGCAAAGAAGGAATCGATCGAACTCTCACTCCCTTCTTCGACCCCGTAGAGATGGCTGCATCCCCCATGTAGCCTGCCCACTGTGCAATCTGTGCTCGAGACCTGCTGCTCTGGGGCAGTGAGTCTCCTCCCGATGATCGGGACCCCCAGGATACGGTAGACATCCTCCAAAGTGATGGTCCACTCACCGCGGACCCCTGGCAATCGGAAAGTGTTCCGATCTGCATCCCAATATGAGAATAAGTCACAAAGAATGTGACTAGATGGCGTGACATGGGGCACGCGCGATATACGCAATATACCGGCCCTCTGTAATGTATCCTCCTCATCCTGAGAAAGGGCATCCAATACCCCGGAGAGCCAATCACACTCTCTCTCTCGGCTCCATCTGATATACTCTGCTCTCACCTGCATACAACCAAAACACACAAAACAGAGCAAGTTAGTATCTAATCAATATCGAGAGAGTCATAAAAGCATATAGAAATGATAAAAGTACAAGTGCAATCTCCAAAATAGGTTCCTTTTGCATTCTGTGCAAAACCACCGCCCTGAGCAGAGGGGCGGTTTTGTAACCGCCGCCTTGAAGGCGGTGGTCGTGTAACCGCCACCCTGATCAGGGCGGCGGTCATGTAACCGCCGCCCTGGCCAGGGCGGCGGTCGCGGTCCGAAAACCCGCGCGGGTTGTTAACCCCAAAAAGCCCAAAAGTGAAAAAATAGACCATTTTAACTAAAAACAAAGCCTACCCAAGAGGCACCCCCTAGATGGACCTTTTGAACCTAACATTTTCAAAAATAATCCCCCCATTGCAAAGAATTTGCCATTTCAAATTTGAAGAGGGAAAAACACAAAATGGAAGAAAACCAACCTGTGATCGCTGAGGTCGGTGTTCCGCTCGTGGAGGCATGATCACGATCTCGCTGCGAACGTTTCGACTCTACTCACGTGAGAAACCGTCACCGTGGGTCCCAGAGCTCAAAATCAATCAAATCGACTCGCGCAAATGAATAGGAAAATGGGCCCACTTTCATATATATATCATTCTGTTTCGTTTTAAAATGACTTTTTCGCAGGTTTGGAGCACTGTTGGAGGTAAGTTTCTATCCCCCACACGAATGGTACATTCTCCTTCCCTATTATTTTAGCGTTTATCTTCCAAGTTATTGCATCTATCTGCACTTGAGTTCTCTTTTCATTTTGCAGGTAGCGGGAATTTCGATGGCGTCATCTCAACACACGGACGAGTAAGGTATAGCTTCTAACTCCCCATTTCGGGACTGCCATACTCGGACCCACCGTTTTATGCCTCTTCATGGCTAAAACGCTTCTCCGAGGGGGCAATATGTACGTACCCAAAATTGTAAGGTACTGTACTGCCAGAACAGTGTAACAAGTGCCCCGATGATGATACAGGTCTCCTCGCAAGGTGTTCGGGATCCGGAAAAGCCCTCGGAGTATGCGTTAACATCCCGCATGCCCCGCTTAGCCCCGCGCCCTTTGTTTTCCCTTTTTCCCTCTTTCCTTGGCCTCTTGACCTTCAGTGATGAAACCGCCGCCCTGAAGGGCGGCGGTCTCAAACTCGTCGCCACTGAACAGGCGGCGGTCCATAACCGCCGCCCGCCAGAGCGGCGGTCCTGTGCGCATTTTCCGAAACTCTTTTGACGCGACTCGTGTGAAATATCATGTTTCACCAGCTTTTTTTGCCGACTTGAGCATGCATTTATGTTTTTGGTCCCCTGGAATAGTGTTTTTCCTTTGTTTATTGTTTAGGAGTTCAATTTGGTTTTGGTTTTTGAGTGTTGGAATTCCTATAAATGCATGGTTTGTGCACATGCAAATGGTGAAGAATTTGGTCTGGAGTCTTTGGTCACCATTTTTCCTTGTTAGAGTCTTCTGATTTTTAGTGTTTTGGTTAGCTTGCTTAGGATTGATAGCATAGTTTATTTCATACTTGGTTAGTATTGTTCAGCTGTTGGTAAGCCACAGACCCATCTTGTGCAGGCAGTGTTGTTGTTTCATCCAATCCAGTTAGAAGCTTGCCTCTGAATTCCTCTTTGCTGTAGATTTGTTTTTACTGTGTCTTGGAGTTCTTAGTTCAATTCATTATATACCTGGTTAGCTTTATTCAGCTGTTGGTAAGCCACATATCCAACTTGTGCAAGCAGTGTCTTTATTTTGGAATAGAATAGCTTGGGAAGCCATTAAAGTTGCAGGTTTTGCTCTTCGTATAGGATAGTTGCAGGTTCTGGTCGCTTCATGTTGCATGACTCGTAGTAAAATCCCGCTAGGAATCGCATAAGCCAAGCTCTGTACTCTTGCGCTATCCCTCTCCTACTCGCATTCTCGGTCTACATTCTGAGTTGTCCTTGTCCCAAAATCTACTCCTATCGGTGCTAGCATTACACGCTTTTCTGGATCCAAGTGAACACGAAAGAACGAGAAGATCATACTGAGGGGACGAGATCATACACACACCATCGGATTCACCACTCGTTCGTGGAATCCGTGTTTTAAATTTCAAAGTTCTAGTCGAATCATATCAAATAGAGTAGTTAATCGCTTTATTTCATTTCATTCTATTCTCGATATTGCTGTGGAAGCTGTGGGGATTGAT
Organism: Taxus wallichiana var. yunnanensis; assembly: GCA_018340775.1. NCBI lineage: Eukaryota > Viridiplantae > Streptophyta > Pinopsida > Cupressales > Taxaceae > Taxus > Taxus wallichiana. Next base: position 404,100,161 of record CM031241.1, read on the forward strand.
AGTTTCTGAGAAACTATGATTCACTCCTCACTTCTGAGGTAGGATCGAGAATCTTGCAGTAGATTAGACAAAGTGCTATTTTATTCATTTAGAATAATTCTACAAATCGCACGTGCAAATAACCACACTCGGTTATCTTGTCTGTTTTTAATTATTGTTTAGTTATTATTTCTAGATATGCTTAAAATAGTTTGCTTTCCTTAAAATTGTTAAATATTTCAGAGAAGAATAAAAGTTATATGCAGTTAGATTTATTTCACGTAGTTAGAATTTGTTTCATTACAGTTAGTTTTGCTTTTTATGACAATTACGGGACCTCAAGAGCCTAGGGAATATATATTTGAGCCAATCGTGCCTCAACCAAACCTCGTCACAGCGATAGTTGACATAGACCAAAATCTCAGGATACAAGTATTCCAAACAACCACAGATTTACAACTGATCAGTTCACAGTTAAGAGGATTAAACATAGAAGACGACCAAGCACATGCGTTTTGGTCAAGTCAGCCAAACTACAGATTACCCTAGAAAATATCCACATGACTGTAGAAGGGCTCGAAAGAGAACAAACATTTGGGTGTGATCCTTTAGTTCCACAGCCAGACGCTGGAGACACCCTCGTAGATATAGATACCAGCTTAAGAATCCAAGTCGCAAGAACGCCTGTGAGGTATTCTGAGAAGATTGCACAACTGTTGGTTCTAAACGTAGAAGCTGAGAAAGCTTACGATTACTGGATACTAGGGATTAGAACTTGATCTCGCGTATGACCATAACAGGACCGCAACAACCAAGAATCTATGGTTGTGATCCACAGATCCCACAGCCCAACGAGTCCACAGGTCAATCCGATATAGACGCTAACCTACGCACCTTGGTATTTAGGTCCACTCCACTTCCACCTATCATCATCGAACAACTGTCCTTACTAGATATAGTGCGCTAACGAAGCTAGGGAATTCTGGACTAGGCCAGAAAATCATCCGTAGAGCCAATTATATTCATCATCCACCATATGACCTTATCAGGAGATATACACGAAACAATCCCAGGTCATTTTCCACGTATTCCGCAACCCATAGATCGAATCACGCCAGAGCTCGATATTGATTGGAGCCTTCGAGCAGTCATCCTTGTTGATCGATCTATCACACCAGTCCAAGTTAGAAGGGCCTTCTTTGCCTTAGATTCACAAATTCCACTAGTGCGTGTCGAAGACATTAGACTGCCTAACTAGTTTGTCTACATATTCTACCCCCACCGGCTGTCTCGGCACGACCTCGAGAGGTCGGGTACGCGGAAGAGTCACTTGTAGATTCTCACGATCTGGGGCTAAGAGAGGAAGTTGGATTGCAAAGACCCAAGAGTATTACTTGGATATTAGACCGTCTAATATGGTAAGAGGAAATTGTTTGTGAAATCTGATTGCTCAATATGAATCTCTCAAAGCTCAAAGCAAGGAGAAAAAGATGGTGTTTTCTCAACCTATTCGGAGACATTACACAAGCACTCTTTGCCACTACTACTCGATGAGTGGTATAATGACATTGCTTATTGTCTCACTTATGGAGAATGCCCTCCTCATCTTGATTACAAACCAAGAAGGACACTCAAGCTAAAGGCATTCAAGTTTGTGATTTAGAATCATGCACTTTACAAAGAGGCCTAGATGGTTGTCTCCTCATGTGTGTAGATAAAGAGCAACAGGAAAAGTTGCTCAAGGAATATCATGATCAAGCTTGTGGTGGACATTTCTCAGCAATGGTCACCGCATATAAGATCCTCACAGGGAGATATTATTGGCCCTCCATCTTTGCAGACACTCAGGATTGGGTTTCCAAATGCAAAGCATGTCAGCCAATTTGTTGGAAAGCCACAACTAGCTACATTGTCACTCGGTCCTATGGTGATTAAAGAACCATTTCAGAAATGGGGGATACATTTTATTGGTGTTCTAAATTATCTTTATAGTGCAAGGCATACTTATGTACTCACTGCAATTGATTACTTCACTAAATGGGTGGAAGCCATCCCAACCAAGCAAGCCATCTCTGAAATAGTCTACAACTTCATCAAGGAGAATATCATTGTTCATTTTGGAATACCACAGAAAATTGTTGTAGACAATGCCACCTATTTCTCTTCCAAGGAGCTCATAGATTTTTTTATGGCTTTGGAATCTCCCTATCCCACTCTTCTTACTACTACCCATAGCGAAATGGGCAAGCTGAGTCAAGCAACAAGAACATTGTGACCATTGTTCGCAAGCTGATAGATGAGAATCAAAGGAACTGGCACAACAAGTTATATGATGGATTGTGAGCCGATAAGATCACTCCTAAGAAGGAAATAGGTATGTCACCTTTCCAAATGTTGTATGGAATCGAGGAAGAGATTCCCCTCATAATTGAGATGCTAGCTCTCAAGTTGCTATAAGAAATAGAAGATGGTCAATACAAAGACTCCATTGAAAAGAGGATCCTCTTCTTGGAAAAGTTGGAAGAGAGCATATGCCAAGTGGTGGATAGAATCAAATAAAATAAGTTGAAAGTGAAGAAGATATTTTACAAGAGGGAAAAGGCAAGATAATTCAAGGTCGGAGACTTTGTCTTGCTATGGGATAAGAGAAGAGAACCAAAGGGAAGCCATGGAAATTTTGATTCATTATGAATCGGCCCTTTCCCAATTCATGGAACTTGTGGTGAGACTATTTTCTCCTCTCATACTTGCATGGAATGCCATTGGAATTGCCTCAAAGTGGGAAATACTTAAAACTCTATCATTAGTGAAAGTGGGTTGTCCCCACCTTGTACCATAAGTATTTTTCTGGTGTGTTTCCCTTTTCTGTTGTGTGTTTTTGGTTTTGTTTTGTTTGGTTTTTGTTGTGTGTGGTTTAGCTTGTGTGTTTCCTCCTTCCATTATTTCTCGAATTGTACACATGACTGTAAGGCCCAATGGATAAGGCACTAGTCAACGTAATATGTTTTGAAATTTGAGATTCTGGATCCTCATGTCGTGCCCTAGCCATGCCCAGTTCATGCCATGTCCCCAAGCTAGAGCCAGCTGTTGTCTCCTGAAAAATTTCTCTGTGTTTCCATAGCCAAATTCAAAATTTTTGAGCTCATACCCTTCATTGGTGTTAAATCCAAGTTAGAGATTCAAGAAATTATAATCCTCCATTTCTGATTTGTGTACATAATATCCTCTTTGTAACCTCCTTTTTTATCGAAATTGTTCACTTGTTTTATGGCTGCATTGTCAAATCATTTATTTTCCTCCATGCCTTTGGTTCGGGAAGGAAATTAAAACATTGGACTCAAAATGATGAGGTTCTTTTTCGTGTATTTTTCCCAGCATGATTGGGAACGATGGGTGTTTCTTTCCCCATCAAATTTTTCCTCAGCATCCCCGAGTGATATGTGGGTCTCTCTGATTGGATGTGGTTTGGTCATACTTCAAAACTCGGTGGACATCTCCACATGTCACAACGACGTAATTTTGAAAGTGGGGTAGAAAGGGTCAATTACCAAATCAGTGTCAGATCGCCACATGGTCGGAGTCATCGGAGAGACAAAGCTGCCATTAAAAAGTCAAAGTGGAGGAGCGGGCCATCGGGGAATTTGTGTTTTAAGCCTCTTTGCAAAAAAGGAGAAAAGTTAAAAAGTGAATCACAACCCCGATCGAGGTTATAAAGGTAAAAGTTAAATTTTGAGCTCGTGGGAAAAATTCAAAGGTGAAGCCACCGTTGAAAAGTCAAAGCGGATGAGTGGGCCATCGGGGCACTTTTGTAAATTCAACCAAATTTCCAAAAGTGGAGTAAAAGTTCTAGAATTCTCGAAGCTCCACCAAGGTCTCGTCCCCGCCGTTGAAAATTGAAATCGGTGTAGCGGGCCGGCAAAGGAAATTGATTTTTTGAGCCTTTTTCCAAAAAGGTTAAAATGTTTAGAAAAGGGCCATGATCCCACTTCCAATAAGAACATGCCACGTGCCCTAGTCAAATCGGAGTAGTGGGCCGAGTGGAGGAAATTGAGTCTTTTAGCCTTTTTCAAAAATGTTAAAATGTTGAGAAAAGGGCCACGTCCCTTTTCCAATATGAATGTGACACGTGTCTATGTTGAAAATTCAAAGTGGGGCTATGGGCCAATTTCTTTTCCAAATTTTCAAATATCACAAAAATCGAAAATGCGAAAGGCTTCCTCCGTAATCGTTCTAATCCCTTTCACATCACGTGGACAACCCAATTTCAAAGTTAGATGAGAAAATCAAATGGTCTATATTTAAACTGGAAAATTGAATGTAACGGTTGCTTTGCAAGATTTGGTTTTGAACCCACCATAAGCGTTTTCTTCACAATGGAGTAATTTGAATTGGTGTAAATGATTTGTAAAAATTGTAACCGTTTTGGAAAAGGATATAATGGCTCCTCAAGGCCATTCCAAAGGGGCTAATGATTGTTTTCAAAAAGACCAGAGTGCTCTGTACCTACAAAAGACAGAAAAAAGCCATACTTCTTTTAGTTTCTCTTCTTTCTCGAATTTCTTCCATTCTCAAGCTATGTAAAAACTCTTCTCAAGCTTCAATAATAAAAGAAGGAATTTTTTCATCTTTAATTGAGGAATTAATTGGTACTTTGTGACTAATGAGTTTCATTCGGTCTTGTAGCTTCTCCTGCAGATTTATTTTTTCTTCTGACTATAAATGCATGTAAATGAAATTTATAATTAATGTGTGTGGGCATCTGATATTCTACTAACAACATTAGTTTCTCCTACCTCTATTCTCACTCCCTTTCCCCTTCTTAGACAAAGTTCTTCTCTAGTGAGAAATTGCTAGCTTTGTCATAGGGTCGAGGAGGCCCCTGTTGCATCTCTCGGTCGAAAAGCCACTATCGCAACCCATATTTCATGCATGCACCTATGGAAGTTGCACCGTTCAAGTAGAGGGACTTAGATTCCCATAACGTTGGCTTGAAACCCACAAATTTGTCCATAAGAAAAATTTTCTCGTTAACAAGACCCTACCTTGCATTTGTAAGAGTTCCAATCCACAAGAAAGTTCCAATCTTTCCAAGCCCAAGCAATCACAAGCTATCTCCAACTCCAACAAGCACTCTCAAAAAGCAAGTACCTCTCAAAAGCAAGAGACCAAAAAAGAACAAGTAACCCCCAACCTTCACACAAATAAGAATAAATATAAAATAGGAGAGAGAGGTGATGTGGCTCCATGTAGGATGCCACATCATTTCTCCTCCATTCCACATCACCAAGGTCAAACCCAAACCCCAAAGCATAATAAATTGGTGGTTGAGGGAATGACAACCCTCTTACACACTCAACCCAAACCCACACCCCTAAAGGACACAATTAAAGACCCTTGTAAGAAAAGTGCAATTAATTTTACTTTTTCCATTAAAACACACAAAAAGGCCTAAAATAATCCCCTCACATCATAGGCCTAGTGGGAATGTGAATTTAAGAGGGTGGGACAAGCCTAACTTGTCCAACAATTCTCAAAATGGCCTTGAAAGTCAAAATCTGAAATTCACTTGTAAGATTGAGTATACACTACTCAAAAAATTAAATTCTTTCAAATCCAACACAAACCAAGATTACCAAATCACATTTATTTCCCCCTTTTCTCACATCCTAATTATAACTAGCTAAAAACTTTTAATTAACTTAAAAGGCGTACTTAGCGATAATAATAAAAGAGACTCCACATACTAATAAAAGTACAATTACTCACAAACAAGTTTACCAAGGTCACATTTGAGGTCACCCCCAAATGGGGACCTCCTAATAGTCTAACAAAAAAAAATCAAATATACACACTAGTTTCCATGGTGACTTATTGCAAATACCCCAAATTCCGTTATTGTTGGTCTCCTATCCCACCTTTGTTTTCTTGTGTTGCAAATACCTGTAAAAATCAAAATAATACCTCTTTGGATTTGTGGCCATATTAATGAAATCAAAATAGTAAAACACATGCATATACATATAATCAATTAACATAAGTAAACCATCCCTAAACAAGTAATTCACTAATTTTTACGATTTGAGTTATTTCAATTTTATCAATTTATCAATTAGCAATAAGATCGCGAAATCAAATAAATCATCTAGCAACATATACATGTCAAATTGAATGTGTCAAGTATAGTAGAAGCTCAAGATTATCAAATTTTGATATGTCAAAACATGGATATAGTCGATCTTGTAAATCAAGGCATAAGTCTAAACATCTATTAATATTTCTAAATAGAATAGCCTTTGAAAAGTGTGTATCCATCCTAAGCTTCTTTCCTTTACTTAAAAAAAAACTTACAAAATATAAATGAAGAAATAATTCAAAGAAGGAATAAATTTTTTTCTAAAAAGAGGATTAGGGTTAGTTTGAATCCTAAATGCAAGGGCTCAATTTTAGCTCATCCAATGGAATCAAATCCTCCATACAAAAGTTAGGTGAGGGTTAGGTGAGAATATTTTAAATGAAATGCATAAGTCAACTTAGAATGGGACCACTTAAGTGGTGTGGAAGTTAAATTTATAGTATAGCCTAATTGTTTAGTTAATGACTTATTAATAAAACCCCATGACCCTTGTAATTAATTAAGTCAAAATAACATCTTAATAACTAAGAACTATTTATTATAGGAATTAAATTTATTTGTGTTTAATCACTAGGAGGGTGATTTTATACTTAGCTCTAAATAATAAAATTATTAAAGGACATTTTAAATATGTTATTAAACCAAATAAGGATTGTATCAGTGGATTTTTATAACAAAGAAAATAATTTACATCTACCAATATTTGGTGTCAACAAAATTTAAATTTCCTTTTATCTCATCTCATGTTTGAATCGTTTGATAATACACTTATTTTATACTTTCAAACAATTTCAAAAAAAAACATCCCACGCCTGTAATGATGATTTCTAAATGGACTCGAAAATGACATGACTAGTTTTGTGTAGTTTAAAAATGGAACTATGTGAAAGACACTTTAAAACCATTTTGTAGAATTTTGGAGGAAACCTTTACAAATACATAACACATAAAAAGTCCAAACAACGAGACAAAGAAAAACCATAAGAAATTTGTAGAAACAAAGCGATTTGATGAAAAATGGTGTCATTTTTTAAAAACATGTAAGCTTCCTTCTAGGATCATGATACATTATAAGAGCTTCACATACTTCTGAAATTTGAATATATAATCATTTTTTTTTCTTTAGATTTTAAAATATTTATTAATTTTTTGAAATTCACTATGAATAATTGGCAAAATTCTTTCTATCATTTGATACATAATCTAATTGTAATAACTTTTAAAACGTGAAACTGTGGATTTTTATTTGGACCACTTTTATCCCTCATTTATTACCATCTCCTTTGCATGACATATTATTTGAAGGAAACACATCAAGTATAATCCAATTTAACAAGAATATATGATAATGAATATGACAAAGTCGAAGGGAAGGAGCGAGCAGTGAGGATGTGGCCAACATAAAAGAACAAGAGTCTTCCAAGGGTAAGCATTCCAAGAACACTGAGGAAGCTATCCACAGTCTACATAATCTTAAAACGGCTCAGAGGGATCTTTTCTCGGCCCAGGAATCGGCTGTTAAAACCCATGCTTTTATGAGAGAGTTTGAAAACTACAAACTGAATATTGATATCAATAGGCACAAAATTAGCCTGATCTCCATGGACCTTAAGGAGCTACATGACAAAGTGGATAAAATGTCTTCCCTTATCCTCAGTGAAAACCTCAAAAATGCCAATGCCAGAAGCATGGAAATGGAAAGTGAGTTGTTGAAAATGAAAGGTATTATTATGCAAATCAGGGATGCACATATCCTAAATGTGAAAAGTACTATTTACCATCTTAAACTATGGCTGAAATGATCCAGTCCATGGAGTTGGCAAAAGAAAAGGAAAAGGAAGGAACAGGGCTGAAGGTGGTGATTCAAGAACCAAATTACAAGTACTGGAAGGAGACAATAGCAACACTGGTCAATGAATGGAATGGTTGTATGGAGACGGTGGAAGAACTGGTCAAAGAATAATGATATTCAAAGGTTTTTAATTTGTTGTTCGTTTATCCCTATGTTGTTAGTATAATCCTTTGGACTGTTATATATTGTAATTCCTATCTTACGGATATCTTATACTGTAGTCTTTGTTTTTGAACTTTTGGAACATGAATGGCCTTTAAAGGTAAATCCATTGGCCAATATGTAAGGATGTTGCAACTCTTTGTAATGGGGTAGGGTCCCCTCAACCCTAACTTTTACCTCTAATAAAAAAATATGCCAAATAATTTTCAATTTTAATGAACTAATTAATACAACAAGTGAATGATAGATTTCTCTCAATACTTGAAATAATAATTTGGAATGGGAATATTCTTGAAATAAATGAATTACTATCTTTAAAACTTTATACTATTTATCAATGATTCGTTACGATTAATTATCTATGTTATAATAAAATTTATCTTTATATAGATTATTTTATTTTAAATTTGTATCCTACTAGTGTGGACAACACTAAAATAGCCAAGAAAAGTTGATAAATAAGTGAAACAACTAAGGGGACAATTTTTTTCCAAATATTTGGAATGGGAATATTCTTGAAATAAATGAATTACTATCTTTAAAACTTTATACTATTTATCAATGATTCGTTGTGATTAATTATCTATGCAATAATAAAATTTATCTTTATATAGATTATTTGATTTTAAATTTGTATCCTACTAGTGTGGACAACACTAAAATAGCCAGAAAAGTTGATAAATAAGTGAAACAACTAAGGGGACAAAAATATTTTCCAAATGGCTCTTTTAAAAGGAGCGAACATAACAACAATTCATGTCATTGAATAGAACCATTTTATGTTTCTAAATCAAAAAGAAATAAAATCAAGTAAAATTTTGTAAGAGAGAAACATTATATGAGAGAAAACAAAATGAAAAGACAGAAACAAATATGGACATAGAAAAAATAAACTAAAAATGAGGAACACATGCTAAAATTCCTTAAACACACAAATACATTAAGAAAATACTAATACTATAAAAAAATAACAAAATTCCAAAAATATTGTATTATGTTTGTAACGCCCACAAATTTACACCACGAAACCCAAGACAAAACACAGGTTAAAAATAGAAAAATTATGGATAATTTATATAAAAAAGAAAAGGTTAGTTTCATTTTTTGATTAACAATTAATCATTTTAATTAATAATTAAATTATATTATTCTATTTCCAACTTGGTTTAAAAGTTTCCATTTCTATATTCCTTATTAAATTTAGCCACATTGACCTAAACCCATTTAATGATTTATTTTAGGGCTAAGTTTAATTTTCCCTTCCATTGATTAAATACAATTAAATTAAATTCCTATAATAAACATTTCTTAATTACTAAGGAGTAATTTGACTTAATTTATTACAAGGGTCATGGCTTCTTTATTTTTGAAAGTTACTAAAATAAATCTTAATTAAATGTCAAATTATAGTTAACTTCAACACCACTTAAGCTGGGCTCTGCTCAAAGCTCGACCCATGTGCTTGAAATGATGATTTCACCTAACTCTCACCTAATATTTGTAGGGAGCATTCTAGCCATTGGATGAGATTAATATAAGTCATTAGATCTAAGGATTCCAAATAACCCTAATAATCTCTATGAATTTTTTTAATCTTTCATTTGACGCATTTTTCATTTTTAATTTTTTTTAAACTCTTCCAATCAAAGTGGGAATAATGGAATGAACAAATGACCACATAAAATTTTTCAACAAGGCCAAAATACAAGTATTCTATTTGCATATCTTCTCCAAAGGTAGCTCCAAATCTTGCATTCTTCAAACTCCACAAAAAGGATCACAATACAAAGGAAGGGGGAGTAGGAAACGCTCTCCACCCAACCTTTAATCCATTAAGAGGATAAGTCATCCCCTTAATGGCCCCCGAGCCCCAACCAAAGAACCATGAGAGATCTTGAGAAAATTTTGACAACTTTCAACAAATATGGCTTCCACAAACAACATACATTCAAGACATTCAACACAACCAAAATGACATATTCAACAAGTTTACAACTTCTCAAACAACACAAAGGTTTGAAATCAAACCAAATGGAGCAAGGACTATGGGAAACCAAATAATTTTTCCTCCCAAGTTATGTGGGTGTTTCACCTTAAGCCTCCAAGTGCACCAAAAAAATAACACAATATCCTTATCTCTCCCGCAAGTATGTAACAAAATGACCTTAATTTTTTTCACACCCTATATGTGAAACTCTAAATCACACTCCTACCAAATACATGCCTCAAAAAACTTCCTTTTCCCTCCCTAATGGCCCCATAAGTCCTTCTCCCACACCCAACTTAAGGCATACTACCCAACCACACACAAGCACAATCACAAGACTTAAAAAAATTTAACAAGCACAACATTTCCACATCCACAACCATAATAACCAAAATAACAAAGGTGGAGAGCCTACCTCTCCATCAAGTTCAAAAACATTCACTCCACAAGCTTTGACACCTTCAAGCCAAGAAAATTCCAAGCAACTCCAACAAGTTTTTCCCAAATTCAAAAGTGCACAAGAAGAAAAATGAAAAAGTAACCCCCATTCCATCAAAATCCATCAATAAATAGAAATGGAATGTGAGGATAATGAGGTGGCTCCATGTAGGATGCCACTTCACTATTCCTCCATTCCCATGCTCAAGTCAACACACCATGCCCAAGACAATAAATGAGCATGTAAGAACTATGACAACCACATAGCATACCAACTTGCACAAGATGCCTTCTAAGGAAAAAAAAATATTGTGACAAGAAGGCACAATTATTTTCAGCATTTTACACTCCAAAGATGATGAATAAGTCAAAAATAAACTCCCCAACCCATAGGTAGGGTTTTTTGGTAAATTTAAGAGGTTTGGGACAAGATTAGCTTGTCCCACGAGCCTCTTAAAATGCCTCCCAAGTCAAAATCCGAATTTTGAACTTAGGGTGAAGTAAAACACACTCAAACCAACATTAATCTTACTTACAATAAGGACTACCTAACCTCATAATTATCTATTTATCACATCTCTATTTTAGTTAACGAAATAAGAAGGATTAACTTAATTAAGATAAAATTTTAAATGTTGATGAAGTGACAACCAATACTAAAATTTAAAATCACAAAAGAAAAATAAAGCACATAAAAGACTTAAAAGAAAAGGGAAAACATATCACCCCATGGCCACACATGTCAAGTCACCCCCCAATGGAAAATATCCAAAAATACATGCAACAATAACACCACACTATAAAATTACATAAGTTATCAATTTTTGGCCATGTCGCTCAACACCCGACATCCTTTCATGGTTGGTATCCTATACCCTTCGATGTATGTGATAAAATGTCCTACAAAAAAAAAAAAAAACCTCTCGGCCTTTTGACCGTATTAACAACATCGAGACAATATACATATAAAATCAATAATCATCATTTGACATTAGCAATTATATCACCTACATTATACAATTAATTTGATTTTTGCATTCATAAAAATCATAATTCTATTCAAAACATACAAAATATGCAATGCTTCCAAATTATGACATGTTATTATAATAATCAATATCATAATTCAACTTATATAACTATCTATCATCGCCATCTAGTGCATCTTACCAACAATGTAAACCACATAATGTCAATAGTCTAAATATATGCATAGTCCATAACCTACTAATCAAAATATAATACTCAAATGTCTAAGTATCAATGACGGTAACAACATAAAATTAAAATAGTGTTAAAGAGGAGTGTAAAGCGCATCCCCCTCCCCTTAGACTCGACTTCCTCTTGGAATTCACACTGGAACAATGAGGAAATTGGGTTCGCGCAGAAAGTGTCATCCTCTTAAGTGGCTACAGATCAACGTACCTATCGATGGGCAGAGACCCGCACCTAGTCAATCTGGGCAGCCTCGAAGGCCGAGGATCTTATGGTCTATAATACGCACTGAGCTCCACTAACACATACCCTTGTTCCTTCACTTGCAATGTGGTCCAATCAAAAACATGAGAGGGATATTTAATGTATCTTCTAAGTATAAAAACATGAAATACATCGTGCATGTGAGACAAGATGGGTGGTAATGCTAGACAAGATGCCAAAAGACCGATACGCCCAAGATCTCGAAGGGACTCATAAATCTAGGAGCTAAATTAGAGAAACCTTTTTATAATGAATGGGAATCTTATGAGACTCGACATGAAGGAACACCTTTGTTCCCACCTCAAGACAACGATGTTTCCTCCTCTAATCTACATATTTCTTCTTTCTATCCCGAGCCTCCCGTAATTTGCTGCTCCATATCCCGTAATAATGTTGGCCCAAGAAAATTATGGTCCTCCAATTTCTTCCAACTCAACAAAGTGTCCTACACTCCTTACCATACAAATCTCGAAATGCAGCCATGCCAATCAAACTATGAAAACTATTGTTGTCGGAAAACCTCACTATATACAAGTAATCTTCCCACCTAGAATGATGGTGCATGGAATACATTTGTAACATATCCTCCAAGATCTAATTCACCGCTCTATCTATCCATCCGTATTTGGATGATAAGCTCATCGAAATAGATAATTGTCCCAAGGGCACGCTATATGGTAGTCAAGAAGTGAGAGTTGTAGAATGGGTCACGGTCACAAATAATCTTCTTGCGTAATCCTATGCAAATTAAAAATATCATCAAGGTATTCTTGCTCCACCGCACTAGTTGTATAGGTGGTCTTCACTGGAGAAAAATGAGCCAGTTTCCTCAATATATCCACCATGACCATGATGGCATCATTGTGGTATCTCAACATCAGTATCCCTACTATGAAATCCATGGAAATGGTGTCCCATCTCCACTCCGGTATGGCATGTGGGTAGAGAAGGCCAATTGGATGTTGATGCTCGACCTTCACCCTCTGAAACTCTAAACAGAGAAAAAAATCGAGCTACATCTCTCCGTAGACCTCCCCAATGGTAAATATGTCTCAAGGTGGCATGCATCTTCTTCACCCCTCAATGGGCTAAATAAGGTGCATGATCATCCTATTCCAAGTTATCTTGTCGCAAGCATCTATCTCTAGGTACATAGATCCACTCTATGTATGAGAAAATCGCCTCTAATGAAAATCCATGAAACTTCCCCTCAAGGGGTCTCGAGACTAAATATCTCATCCGGCTACAAGGTAGAAGTTTTCATGTAGAAGATACTGTAAAATATTTCTCCACAAATTTGTACCCACTGAAGTAGCCATAACCAAATGTCTTCATCTACTCAGAGCATCTGCAAAAAAATTATCCTTCCCCTTCACATGCTCTATCTCCATGTCATGCTATCAAATTAACTCCATCTAATGTCACTCTGGTGAGCGTTGAGATTTTGTTGTCTCAAGAGGTGATGTATACGCAAATGATCAATCCTAAGAATGAGTCTCCTACCCAAAAGGAATTATCTTGATTGAAATAAAGAATGAACAATCGCCGTAAGCTTAATGTCATGAGTTGGATAATTAATCTCATTATCCTTGATTTTAAGAGACTCAAAGGATATTACATGGCCACCCCGCATCAATACACCACCTAATCCTACCAAAGAACCATTTGTACATATGAAAAACTCTCCTATTGATTTGGCACCGCAATAATGGGTGATTTTGTAAGGCATTCCTTCGCTTTTCAAGGCCTGCTCACATATATTTGACTAAATTAACTTCTTTCCTTTTCGTTGACGGGAAGTGATGGGGTCTAAAATTGAGAAAAGTTTGGAAAAAATATCCTATAGTATCATACCAACCCCAAGAAACTACACACATTGGTCACACGAGTGGGTGCTATCTAATTCATAATGGCTCTTATCTTGGAAGGATCAACTGCAATACCTTTCTCTCGAAATAATGGGCCCCAAATATTATACCTTAGATTGAAAGAATGCACACTTGTCTAGGTTCCTATATAGTTTCTTCTCATGAAGACATTACGTAACCCGATGAATGTGTTCTCGTACTCCTCATGTGTATGAGAGAAGATAAAAATGTCATTAAGGAACATGAGAAAAATCGGTCTAAAAATGTTCATCAAACTCATGAACATTGCAGGGGCATTCATCAAACCGAATGGCACAACTGTGAACTCATAGTGTACATATCTCGTATGGAAATTTGTCTTGTGAATATTTGCCTCTACAATCCTAAGCTAATGGTATCCTCGACTTAATATAAATCTTAGCAAACTCGGTGGCCTTGTTGATTTGATCAAAAATCATCGATTCTTGATCGTTACTTTTTTCGATTAATGATAGTCCACACAAAACTATGAGGATCTGTCCTTCTTCTCTACAAAATTCACCAATTCACCCCAAGGGGATACACTTGGATGGATTAGGCCTTTCTCAAGAAGTCCCTCTAGCTGCAACTAAAAGCACATAGCCTAGGTGTGGTAATCCTATAAGGAAATTGTGAGATAGGTTCCTCTCCCGCAACCAAATCAATGTGAAAATCTATCTCAAGAGGGGGCGGCATCCTTAACAAATCACTAGGGAAAATATTAGAAAACTCCTACAAAATAGAGTGATCATCAAGTGAAGGTCCATTAGCCCCATCCTCCGACCTATCATTGACTATAATAACATATAACCGACAACCATACCGCACACACAACTTCAACTACATAGCAAAAATAGCGTGAATAAATATGGGTCTCTTGACTCCAACAAATCATTGACTCCACTCCTAAATCATCTACACAAGATATGACATTTTTGTGGCAATCAACTCTATCTCTTTCCACATACAACCAATCCATGCCCAAGATAACTCCATACGAACCCAAGGGAAGGATATGAAGATCCAAAGTAGTAGTAAAGGATCCTAGGTCCATTACACATGCCTTGACTAAGGAGTCTAATGAGAACTTGGCTCCGAAGCCATCTAGACTTCCCAACTAAGGCCTTGCCTAACGCCACCAGCCTACAACACTCTACTAAAGATGGGGGATGAAAGAATTGGAGGATCCTAAGTCAAATAAAATAGGGATAGAAATACCACCAATGCTACATGTGGTCTCTATCACCGTGCCCTGGTGCTCTTCCGGCTGTTCTCAATTATCGCATATCTTGTGGCTCCTAGCCATGTCACCAAAAGTAGGCTCAGAAATAGGTGCCTTACCCTAATTATCAGGGTTATGAGGGAACTCTCTCCAATGATGTCCATGCACACCACATCCATAGTAAGTATGTGGTCCTCTTCACTGAGCATATAGTCCTCCATGTGGGCCAAGTAGTACATGCTAAAGAACCTAGTTATCCTACCATAGATTTTTATGGGTGTTGCGGTGGACGTACTCTTGCTGAATTTTCTTGTAGTGGAGCTTATTTCCTCTTGGAATCCTTACATGAAGGTCCCATACTACGCCCTCTCTCGAGTGTCATAGCATTATGGATGTTGAAAGGGTGGTCAAGTTTGTTGTTGTTAAGGAGGAGGCGAAAAGGAAGATCTGTGCTAAAGGGTATGCCATGAGGAGGAGGAGATGACCCCTTGACCTACTATCCTGTCAGAATCGTTATATGTGGCTCCTCATTCTATCATGAGCTGGTTGAGTCTTCCCCCTGGTTTCCTCTACAATATAGGCCTTCTCCACAATCTCCGATAGTGTCTCGAGGTAAATAAATGTGTAGTGCCCCACCCAAGCCTAAGTTCGGCCCCTGATGAACTTCGAACTCTAACATGTTCATCCTATATGTAATCCACATACTAAAGGAGATATAAAAACCATCCCCCATACTCGCCACTATCATGGAAGCTTGTCGTAGATCATGAAACTCATCTATCCATTGGTGGATGAATATCCTAGATATGTATCTACTCTTGAAGTGCTCCTCGAAGATCCCCTAAGTAATTGTCTCTGAATCCACATGGAGCTTCTTCTCCTAAGTCCTCCACCAAAATCCAGCTCTGTCACTTAGAAGGTGGATGGAAACATGAATTTGTGTTGCTAGAACAAGGGCATAGCTTGAAGCATCCTCTCAAGGCATACAAACCATACCTCTTCCTAAAACCCTCTATGTCCCCAACAAAATGAAGAGGGTGTAAGTTCAATGTCTCTCTATTATGATCCGCTTATATCGACACCAACCCTAAGTCTCTACATGATCATATCTTGGTCAAGGGATCTTATACCTATCTTTGTACCTGTAGCTCTATCTCCGTGCTCCCTAGAGGTGACGCATACCTAACCAACTCCACGTGAGAGTTATTCACCCTATCGCACGTAATGTGACATGAATGTGCATGAGCCTCTCGATGATGGCTATTTGTCTTGTCTATTGGGCCACCTTCCTAAATATCCTCCATGTATAGTGATATTAACATCCCTGTAGTGTCGGTAATATTTGAGGTAACATAAATGCTACCGCCCGATCTAGGGGCAAGAGGTCTAGGTCCACGTGTAGAACCCCTCATCTAGTTCACACCTCCTTCTTAGAACAAGAAGGGAGTTATTTTATCATTATCTAAGTCTTTGTTTCATTTTTTAAGTTTTCTAAGTTTAACAAAATATCGACAATGTTATGTGTTCCAGGTTTCGAGTTGTGCTAGATTTATTTATTTAAGTTTAAAAATTTCTAGTGTGCCCGTGGTCTAAGAATTGAACCCACAACTCTAATACCAAGTGTAACGACCAAAATTTGCCCCATGAAACCTAAGAAAAACATAGGTTAAAATAGAAAAATTATTGAATAATTTAAATAATAAACAAAAGCAACATTTAGTTTCATTTCTCGATTAGCAATTAATCGTTTTAATTAATAATTAAATTAGACTATTATATTTCCAACTTGGTTTAAAAGTTTCCATTTTTATATTCCATATTAAATTTAGCCACATTTACCTAAAGCCATTTAATGATTTATTTTAGGGATAAGTTTAATTTTCCTTCCATTAATTTAATAAAATAAAATAAAATTTCTATAATAAACATTTCTTAATTACTAAGGAATAATTTGATGTAGAGTAGAATTTACTGCAGATAACACCATAGTCGCGTTGGCACATCACTCACCTAGATCGAGTGCTCACCCGAAGCGTGCAAAGGTATCGATCCTCTTTAGGGTTGTTGTAATAGGATGTTCACATGATGAAGGAAGAAACATATAGATTCATAACTAATCCATCATTCTACAATGCATGCTACCCTCAGATCTATGAAAGAACAAGCTTAAACAGTAATCATGATTGAATTAATAACATGCACTATTCAACTACACATAGAATGACACTTAGATTCAGCCAATATCTTCCATATATAAGTAAATATAGAATCTCCTTATAGTACTGTCAATCTATACCAATGTGCGTATGGAACTAATACAGTGATTCAGTCATATGCGTATATTCTCTATTACACATACATACATATCTCATTCATACATATCTCACACTCATACATACATCCCTCTACTATGTACCTAACATCACATATATATAGAGTGGGGACTTTCCCTTCACCACTTATCTATTCCAGAAATAGGTCGCATGATATTGATAGCAACATGCCGTTTACAATCATAGCCACACATGTAAGTGTGTTATCTATAGTCCTTTTGCAGTTAACTGAAGTGTTAATTCTATTCTCATCTTGTCTCCATGCATAAATGCTTTGAACCACTTCTCCAAAGATAGAAAATGCATGGCGCTCACATCTCTGCATCGTTGATGTGTTCCACACACCATCTTCTAAAAATAGGTCTTCATGCTTAAAATTGGCTAAGTTCTTAAATTTGAACTTGCCTTCCGTGCATGGGTTTTTTCCTGTCCTTTCGTACCCTTGGTTCTAGGTCTTCTATCCCTCATGGACTCCTTGTGTGATCTTTGACAAGTATTCTTTGATCAAAATTACCCCACACTAATCTCATTGTCGTCCCGACAATGGGTATCTCCAAAATTGAAGGAAAGAATAGAAGAATGGAAAGAATACGAATGAAAGAATGTAGATAAATAAAAATTTCTGAGGTTATGAGGAAACCTCCTCGTATCAGTTTGTAGTATCAACTCTAGATACTCCTCCTTTATTTCGGTCTCCAATACCTTCTAGTTAGTGAGTGATTGCCCGATTTTTCCGGGATGTCCACAACAATGGATTCCAACCAATCACTCACAATTTCTCCTTTCTCATTTTGCGTAACCAACACAACACCTAACATTGATGTCATTCTTCCTTCTAAAAGGTCCATCTTCTGTGCCATTAGATTTCCAAGCTCTTCTAGCCGAGTGTTGTGCAATTCTTATGCTTCATCGGGGCTTTGCGCTTCTATTTAACCATTGACAACCTTTCTGCACAGCCTAATGTCTCATCTTTCATCACTTTCTGGATCTCGTTCTTCTCTTTGAGAGTCTTGATGTTGATAAGCACCTTTGGAGTTGTGCATACATTTAAAGCCTAGTCTAGTTTCTTCAATACTTCTGTAATGATTGCAATAGCCCTTCATAAGATGTAATTTTTCTCATTATAGATGCTTTATATCAATTGACATCTTGTTCGAGCTTTACGGCACTTGCATACATAGAGTTTCATCTTCAAGTACCAATTCCACCAACTTTCCCACATAGTGTATCACTTAATGAAATATCTATGGTACCTTGGCATCCAAGTGTGGCCTTGCTCGATTGCATTGTCCTCAATCTTCTCCGTGATGCTTATAAACACCTCCTTCTTCTTCTACGTGAATGCCCTTTCCGTGTTATGCTCACTATCTCCGCGTCCTTTGTCTTGACAACTCTTCACGCAACACTCGATCATGGTAGCTTTGTCCATGTTTATTCTAGCCACTTCAGTAGAAACAGTCACCAATGCATTGCTGACCTACTCATGTGACATGATGAAGGCTTTACTATCATGTGTCTAGCTTGAGGTGCCTTCTTCATTCATCTCAAAATGCATGACTCTTCACACACATCAAATTCAGGCTGATCCATGTGGGTGTGCATTGACCATGATAGTTACTTTGAGTGCACACAAATCATCATATCCTCATCAATTAACTCCCGAGATGAATAAATCATTTTTAAGCTATCATGCTCTCTGGAAGCGGGTACGGATAATTTTTCCTATGTCCTCTACATACTCCATGGCTAGTGGAATGTGCTCTCCAATTGTTCTTCTAAACATTTGCTACTTAGGAAATTTAGCCTCCAAATTTGGGACTTATGTCTCTGCATGTCCCGAACATCCTCTCGTAGTTGTCCTCTCGGTCTTTTCTCTTCCTCTTATTTTTCCTTTGATGCCTCGCCTATTCTTCTCGTGTCCTCTAGAAGTGGAGGAGACTTAGGGGCACTTTCCTTTGACTCTTCCACCTCCTCATTCAGCTTTAGTTTCCTCCTTCTCTGTGCGGCCGTCTCCTTTTGTTGAGAGAGTCTAGGTGATTTGTGCATAGTGGTTGGAGTAGCACCTTGGGTCCTTGTTATCCTAAATACCCTTTTAAACCTATGCTCCCCTTGGACCAAATTCAAGTCCTCATCATCCCCGTCTTGGTGCGATAAGGTGTGACGAAGCACTCATCTTCACCCTTATTTGTAGGATGTATTCTACTCGTATGCTCTAAACCATCAATATCTTTGTGCTCCTCCTCCTCATCCCGCACTTCAATTGGCTATGTGGGATTAGGCATTAGGATGTTCTCCACTATATGCTTTCCCTTTGGTGGTGCTAGAAGTGTGAACTCAACTTCCACATATTTGTTATTCTCCATCTTTGGCTTCATTTAGAGATACAACAATGGCGCCCCCACATCTGAAACAACTAGGATTATTGGCTTGATATTCAGTACTCTAAAATGATCCTCTCTGTATAAGCGCTTCGCAAAATACACATACTTCTTCCCAACGTATGGTAATCACATTCTACCTTATCTCGCATTGAAGACCAATCGACATGTGTCTCAGTAAATCTTTGAATAGATGCTTGAAAATACCTTGTAGTGAATGCGTAAGGTAACTTGCATTAAGGGCTCCAAACTCCATCTTTCATTACGAAGGCATGATGTAGAAATGTTGATATACAACAAACTGAACTTGTTTCCCTAACACTATTGGTAGATCCTTTGGGATGTGCCACTCTTCCCCAAATGTTGCGCAAATCCTATCATACCACTTATTTTCCTTTTCTTTACATCATTTGTCATGGATCCCTTACATAGGTACTTGTTGAAACTTTCAACCTGGGGACTTATTCTCAGTGGGGTATTCCCACACTTTCTCCTTTGGTCCATCCGGTACTCCGATCTCCATAAATACCGGTGATAGTAGAACAACCCCAAAGCTGATCTTCCCTCCTGTGTGCACTTATTTGACTGCTTTTCTCGCAATATAGCCTGTAATGTTGTATATTGTCCCTTATGACATCTTACACGCCACATGTAACCACATAGTATTTACCTAAGACCAACACTCTTGATCATTCAACTTGGTAACAAGGTATCGCTGTGCAGCTTATACAACTAGACAATTCTTCAATTTTTCTTTTTCCATTCCGTGCGGACCCTTGAGTATCCCAACTCTTTTTGGTCTTTACAATTGCAGCTTGATCTGTAAGATAACCTTTTATGTCTTTTCCTATGGCCTTCAAACTGTGAATCGATGAGACAAGTGCATATGAAATTCTAACTCGCTTCTATAAAGTAGAAGAAGTCTTTGTGTACCTTGCTCATGAGCCAATGATACAAGGTCTCATAATTATCGAAATATCTCCTTCTTTGGTGCCATTTTTACCTTAGAAATGTCTCCTTTTCAATTCTGTAACTTTGTGAATCAAACCCTAGCTTGATTCAATCATGCCCTAGGTGGAAACTACATAACCTAACTCTTTTCTATCTCCTGCTTCACTCAAACTCTTCACCACTCATGGCGATGCAAGCTTCTTATTGCACGAGATCTAGTTGTCACGCTTGGTTTCACATGCTTCTCACCTTAACTCAATCACTCAGCTCTTCACACTTGGCTCTTTCTTCAAATACTCTTAGTCACAACGGTAAAAATGAATCCGCATCCCATCCTTATATAAATTTTTCAAATTTTGATGCATTTATTTCTCCTTCACCTACCAAATATCGCCGCATTCATTGACCAAATCCATTCATTCCATGTGGTACATTTTTCACCAAACTATAACCTTTCAAAGACACCTTCCTACCCTCTCGGTCATAGACTTCTCTTCGCCGCACGCTCCCCGCGCCCGAGTACCTCATCACCGTAACTTCTCCCTGGTAGCTATCATGGCCTCTTCTTACTTCGTGTTATAATGTTCTTTCATTCATCTCCATCCTTGTTCACTTTTGAGAATCAAATTTCTTTCGACTTAAAACAAACCCATAGCAGCTTATTTCTTTCACCTTTTAATTCCCACACAGCTTTTTTCTTGGATAACTACAACCACCCCAAAAGAAAAGTATGTGCAGTCCTCTGTGCATAAGCATTCTTCAATGAAGGAAACATAGAATTGAAAACCTAAATTAAATGGAAATCCTTCATTATTACAAACACCAAGAAGACTTATTTATAATAGGGTTTCAACCTACTCCTCGTTAAAGTAACCTAGGGTAGTCATGTTCCATCAAGTGATTCTAGATGGCAAAACACCGATTCAAGTATAGAAGTGATAACATACAACCCCAACCAATGTACTTTGAGCTTGCCCTGGATGGTGCAAGAACTTTGAGTTATAAAGAAGTACCATTTTTCCAACCTCAAACTTGTTATCCCTTATGTTTCTATCATGCCATACCTTATGCCTAGCCTATTCCTACTTCTGAATCCATCGTGTTATGGCTCGGCGTTGATCCAGCTTGAATCATTTTTTCGATATGCTCTTCTAAATTCTCGTTCATCATCTAGACCTCCAACACATGCAATACACAAAGAAGGTAAAATAAATTCCATAGGAAGAACAAATTCCATGCCAAACACCAACTGAAACAGTGTGGCTTTGTTCAATCTCTTGTAATTTGTTCTATATGCCCAAAGTATAGCTGATACTTTTTCATCCCAATCCTTTCTTCCAACATCACAATTTTTTGTGAAAGTCTGACTCAAAATATTGTTGAAGGCCTCAACAGTTCCATTTTCCTAAGGATGATAAGGTGTAGTTTTATGGTGTGTAACCATAAACTCATCTAATAGGATCTTGATTATCTCATTCAAAAAATTTGTACCTCTATCACTTGTTAAGCTTAAAGGACATCCATATCTTGTAAGAACATTCTCCCACAGAAACCTAGCTATTGTAGTTGTCGTACAGTCCTTGGTAGGTGCTGCTTCTACCCACCACGTGAGATAATCTATGCAAGTAATGATATAGCATGATCCAGTCCTACGCATGGCTGGTGAAATAGGTCCTACAAAATCAATGGCCCATTTCTCAAATGGTTCAGCACTAGTAATTGGTCTAAAAGGAATCTCATCTATTTTCCCTAGTTTGGTCAAAGGCATTGATAATGATCACATGCCTTCCAATATTCTTTTACATCCTTATACAATTTCTCCCACCATAATCATGCAAGTAGGATATTCCGGAAAGTCTCATCACCTACATAATGGCCTCCGCAACACCACCATGATCTTCTTCCATAATATCCTTACACTCATGATCTAATACACAACGACATAATACTTCATCTCTACCTAGCTTATAGAGGTCACCACCGATCAACATAGATGGTGTCACACATATAGAAAGTTTCTTATTTTCTAATGATTTCATTCCTTTCGTGTCATACCTATTCATAGAAATAAAATGATGTCTTCTAATTACGCATGGGCATGCGGTGTAACCTATATAACTATGTATCCGCATTGTTTCTTCGATTGTCTATGCATCCTCTCCTGAATTAATTCTAGATAAATGGTCTCATCAACAAATGCTTTTCCTTGGCTTCACCACCACCTGTGAACTCAAACTCTTGAAATAGAAGCACCCATATGCATATGTGCCCCTGCAAGATGGGCTTGTTTACCAAGTACTTTAATGCCATGTGATCTCGTATAAAACATGAATGCGATTGCTAACATGTACTATCAAAACTTATACAATGCATAGATCATTGAAAAAGCTTCACACTATGTAGTTGTATAATTCCGTTCAATAAGAGTCAGCTTCCTACTATCAAAAAAATTGGATGATATATAACACCTTCACCAGGTTTTGCTAACACAGTGCCAATGGCCATGCCAGAAGTGTCCACATGCACATGAAATGGTTTATCCCATGAGGGAAAGTGTAGAATGGGTGTGGTAGTAAGTTTCTCTTTTAATATCTCAAACACGCACGTTGTTGTGGTTCTCCCCAATAAAATGTACCTTTCCCCTTCAGTAATTCTTCCAAGGGTGTAGCAATTTTTGCATACCCTTTTATGAATTTTCTATAATATCCTGTATGACCTAAAAATCTGCACACCTCACATTTCTTGGTAGGCACTTCCGTGCCTAAAATAAGCGCAACCTTGGTTTGATCAACTTGTAAACCTTCCTTGTAGATTATATGTCCTAATAGTATCCTAAATGGCATAGAAAATATGCATTTGATGTTCAAAGAGATACTCAATTGTCTCGCATCGTTCAAACTTTAAGTACAGATTGTCACAATGATCTTTCACAAGCCCATATACTATCCAATCATCTAGGTAGACTGTAAGAAGTTATGAATAAAATCCTTGAATGCCCGAACAAATATGCATGAGAATATAATAGGAAAATTTTTCAATCCAAAGGGTATCATAGTATAGGCAAAACTACCCAATTCAGTAGTAAATGTTGTTTTTATTGATCCTCCTAAGCAATCCTAACTCGATGATACCTTAACACCCGTCTGTGAAGGAATATATTTTGCGCCCTGCAACTCCTTCCAAGATTTCCTCGGTGAATGGCGTAGGGAATGGATCTCGTGATGCATGCAACATTCAGTTCCTATAGTCCACACATATCCTAATCCATCCATCCTTTTTTATATTGTTCACCTTTGGGCTAACCCATTCGACTCATCAAGGGGCTTGATAATTCAAGATTTCAACATTTTATCAATTTCCTCTTTTACCTTTTCGTAAATAAGGATTCATTCTGTAAGGTCTCTTTCTAACTAGATGTTTACCATCCTTAAGTTTGATCTTAATTTCCCCAAGTGATTCATGCATGCCTTTAAGTTCATGATAACCTCGAGGGAATAAGTCCCGATAATCCCCGAGTAACTCGAAGATCTTTGCTACCTCCGAATCTGACCAGTAATCTCTAATTATGGCCTCCTTAGGCTCACCTCCAACCCTATATTCACCTTAGTTTTCTTCATGGGTTCATGGTAGGCATGCATATCCTTTTCTCCATTATCCAAGACCTCGCATACCCCGTGTGAATGTTCAATATCCAAGTTCTCAACTTCCTCGTCATCCACGACGTAAACCATCTTTCCTCTCTTTCTCAAGGAAAGAGCGTTCAAGTAGTAAGGATTCCATTTCTTCTTCCTTTTCAAAACATGCTCCAAACTCGCCTCACCAAATAATTCTTATATATGATCTTCTCGCTTTTGCACTATCTCCCATAGTTATGCACTTGACAAATTTGAATGCCTCGCCTACCGGAGGTTTAGTCGAGAAGTAGTCAAAAGTTTGGATCATACCTTGATCAAATCTTGCTAGTTCCCAATTTCTTGATGTAGTTCTCGCATATACATATCAAGCACGTGCACATCCTTGTAGCGTAGAATACAATCTATGCACCTGTGAGTGAAGTTGGTAATACTTCCCGTCATGTTGTCCGAGTCTCTCACACCGCTGAATGTGATGATGAAAAGGTTGATCACCATGACAAGTACATATTTGCATAGCTGCATTATTTCTTATAAACCTTATAGACAAAGCTATTCTAATCTCTTCCCAGTTTATAATATTATCATTTGTGGCCTACCCATCAATGTGTTGTTGTCCTCACGCAAGTGTATATACTAACATATCTCTCCTTTTAAGTTGATCTATCCAATATATTTCCACGGCCTTCGTAAATGCAGAAGATATTCTGTCCCTATATACCAAGGTACTGTCCTACCTATCCTTCGAATTGAACAAATCCCATTTTACGTGTAACAATGCTTTTCACCTCTCGCCCTACTAATTCATATGTACCATGAGCCCAATTTGTCGCAAGCAATACTCAAAGTATCACTAATAGAATGAAAATCATCCCACTGTAGGATGTCATATTTTGATGGCTCATTGACCTTTGAGTCTTGAATAGCACGTACATAGACTGTTTAAATCCTCCTCACTTAGAGGCTCAACATATGGTGCAGACTTTCCATTTGTCAAAGGTATTGCAACAATTTCCTCCTTTTCTTCAAAGATGATATACCCCTTATTGAATCTCAAGTCAACATTATTTGCATAACACCAAGAGCGTCCAAGCAGAGCTACAAAATTGTCTACTTCTACAAGTGCTAATACCTCAAAATCCCAGTGAACTTGGCCCCTTGTATAGTTATAGATGAATCTTTCAAAACTCATATGGGAGTGGCCTTAGTCCGGTTTACCTTAAATAAAACATTAGATGATGGCTGCAATGGAGGCCTCCCCATTTCTACTCATGCATCTAATGTAAGCACATTTATTTCCACACTCGTATCAATTAATATGTTTCTCAACAAACACCCATCCACAACAACATTTAGAGTAATTTCTTTTTCATAGTCAATGCTATCAAGGGGAAGATTTGCATGCAGAATCTACCAACCTGGTCTCAAGACTTATGCGCAGAGTGTTCCCTTTTAACCAACTTCCTAATAGTGGAGTAATGTCTCCTAGTGCAACATCTTACACACCTCTCATAGATCATCGGTATTAGTTTGGAATTTATCTAATGCTTTCTTTTTCTCCTTTAGGTATCGTATCTCACCCCGAATATTCCTTAGCGTTTCTATGGTATCCTATTAAACTTCCTTCGATGAGCAGGATATGGGTACCTCACATGAAAAACCTCCTCCTTGGTGATCATAGGCTTTCGATGCAATTCATCTCTCGTGCATGATGCTTCAAAGTGCATGTAGTAATCTTCACCGTCAATGCCTCAGTCCTATTATCTTGCGCATCCACCGATCTTCTACTACGCCTTTGTTTTCTAACCATCTCGATGCCTTTGTTTTCTTATGTATGCTACTTTACCGAGATGCTCATATAAGTCTGGGCACTCTTCATAGCTATGGCTCTTTCCATAGAAATAACATGCAATATTATGAGGACATTTGTGCCTATAGTGGTGAAGAGATCCACATGAATAACATGTTCCATGAGGGAACTCTCCTCTTCCTCCACCATGTCCTTGTCCTCCATATCCACCATGATATCCATGTCCCCTTCCATGACCTCCTTCAAAATTCCCCTCATTCCTGTCATAGTGTGTTTGATTATGATCTCGATCCTGGTGCTCATTCTTACCCTTAGAACTATCTATTATACTTATCTATCATACCCCAATGTCTATAGCATCCTGGATCTAACCAATCAGCTGACAATCCTCAATATCATGGGTTGTGGACTGTAAATTTTACAAAAGCAAGAAACATTCTTCCTTATCTCACATTGTAATAAATAACAATGGCTAGCATAATGATTCAAATGACAGATCTCACACCCAATTATAATGAGCATACATATCTCGCGAGGGAAACTATCCTTGGCTTGACCTTCCACTTCACAATCAGACACCAAACTCCCGAGCACATTTCATGGGTTGAATTTATCGATAGCTTCTCTAACAGCTTTCTCATAGCTGCAACCTATGCCTCTAGAAATGGACTAACTCTAGTGTTAGTGCTCCTAATCGCCTCAAGCACACAAAGTCGCTCAAAGTGCTTCGTGTTGATCGGTTTATGTCTTATGTGATAGCACCCTTCTAGAAGGTGTAATCAATCCTCCAATGAACCACTTTGTGTATGTCAAGCTAGCGTGACTATCATAAGATAACTCGGATAGAAGTGTCTTCAAATGAGAATCATACTCACGTACACTCTCGGTAGTGCCTTGTTTGATATCCTTGAGCGCACTTATACTCTTCTACTCAAACTCATGGATATGAAACTCTTTTAAGAAAGCATCTCTTAATGCCGCATAATCCACGCAAGTTTGATCGGGGTAAAAATTCCTATACTAGTAGTGTGTGCTCACCCCTACAATGTAGTGGTGAATTGATTTTCCTTTCGCTCAATAGCTGTGATCCCTTTAGCACGGCACAAGATTTCACAAATATGCACATGTTGAGGAAGCATCCTTTATACCTCTATATTTCGAGAGGCGAAGAGACATCTGCATATAGATATTCTCCGTGGTGGCTATGAGACCTTGACCACCGATCCGGAACCTCCTACATTCCCTCTACCTCCGTAACCACCAAATCCACCTAACCTAGAACCACCTATACCTCCTGATCCACCACTTGTAGTTGGAATAGGGCCTATAGATGTACTACCCTCTACTATGACAATAGAACTATAATGTATCCTTACGGTTTGTGAGGTAGTTCCACTTCCGAGAGGTGAATCCAACATTCTGCGCTCTCACATTTTGTGTAGATGATGCACCTAAGAATGCTCATCCAAATGAAATTGAAGCCGTTTGTCCTACCATTTATGTAATTGATCTCTCGACTTACTCATACTCTCCTACTTCCCAAGTTAGTTATTTGGTTACTTGTCGACTAGATAGATCTTGAAAAACCAACCGGAAGGGCTAGGTCACTAGATGCATTAAGATGAGCACTTGTGGTCTAGGTATTCTCTACCGCGCACTTTTTTGTGAGGCCGAGGGGGATATCTATCATGTTTTCCAAGATGGGGAGTTCCGATGCTTTGGCTCCATGTCTTCTACGTGAGATGTAAATCCTTCATGAGCCATTTCTCTCCTCCATGCCAAACTCTCTATAAAAGCACGTTGCTTCTCTATCTCCCTCTCACGTGCCCCATTATACTTAATCGCCTTTCCTCTCGCTTCCATCTCGCAAGAGGGTCTACCATCTTAAACCAAGCCTGTTCCTCGCCCTCA
This sequence comes from Taxus wallichiana var. yunnanensis, assembly GCA_018340775.1. Classification (NCBI taxonomy): domain Eukaryota; kingdom Viridiplantae; phylum Streptophyta; class Pinopsida; order Cupressales; family Taxaceae; genus Taxus; species Taxus wallichiana. The sequence continues at coordinate 404,128,314 of CM031241.1, forward strand.
CGTGTGGCGAAGTATAGTTAGCCATCAGTTTACTCTCCTGGTTCAAAGTTACCATTAAGATCTTGATCACCAAAGTGAAATACCTTGGAAATATGTTCATCTTGGATACCGCAAAAAAAAAGAATTCAACTAACTATGAGCAAGAGTATGTCTAAATTGAATAGTCCGTAATATAAATGTTTAGAACACCATGAAACCAAGTATCTACCATGTGAGTTGAGATTAGATCAACATTATAGAGGGCCTGAAATTCTTCCTATGTCAAAACAAGTACATGATGCCTCTAATTCTGCTGAGATGCATAAGCAGAAGCCACTCATATAGTTCTCGCTGGAAAGATAGCGAAAAATCTCTCATATAAGCTATCATACAGTTCTATTCTACCCAAGTGCGTTTGTTAAACTCATATCCACTATCGAACTGTCGTGCATGTTATTCCTCTAGATCATGTATCCATTCCTCAATACTTGCTAGATTTAACCGAGACGTCTTCATCATGAAACATACCGAAAACAACTAAAAAAGAAGTGCCGAAAATGGAACCAATGATGCGCTTCTAGAATTTATCGATAACACCCTAGTCGTGATGGCACATCACTCACCCTAGACTCGGCACTCACCCAAACCATGCTTTGTAATAGGATGTTAACATGATGAAGGAAGAAACATATAGATTCATAACTAATCCATCATTCTATAATGTATGCTACCCTCGAGATCTATGAAAGAACAATATTAAACAGTAATCATGATTGAATTAATAACATGCACTATTCAACTACACACAAAGTGACACTTAGATTCAACCAATATCTTCCATCTATTAGTAAATACATAAGCTCCTTACAAGTAATGTCAATCTATATCAATGCGTGAATGGAACTCGATACAATGATTCATTCATATGTTTATATTCTCTGTTACACATGCATACATCTCTTAGTCATACATATCTCACGCTCATACATACAACCTTGTACTATGTACCTAACATCACATATATATATATAAGGTGGGTACTTTCCCTTCACCGCTTATCTACTCCGAGAAATAGGTCGCATTCTATGATAGCCACATGTCATTTACAATCATAGCCACACATGCAAGTGCTCTATCTATAGTCCTCTTGCAGTTAACTAAAGTGTTGATTCTATTCTCATATTGTCTCCATGCATAAACGCTTCAAACCGCTTCTCCAAATATGGACCATGCATGGCACGCACGTCTCTACATCGTTGATGTGTTCTCGCATGCCATCATATAAAAATAGGTCTGCATTCTCAAAATCGGCTAAGTCCTGAAATCTAAACTTGCATTTCGTGCATGGTTCCTTCTCGTCCAGCTTATGGCATCTTTATTTTTTAAAGTTACAAAAATAAATCATAACGAAATGAAAAATTTGAGTTAACTTCAACGCCACTTAAGTGGCCCCATTCAAACTTGATACATGCACTCAAATGATGATTTCACCTTAATATCACCTAACATTTGTAGGAACATTCCTAGCCATTGCATGGGATAAATCTAAGCCATTGGATCTAAGGATTCCAAATAACCCTAATCATCTCTATGGAGTCTTTTATTCATTCATTTGACTTATTTTCTCATTTTTATTTTGTAGGTTTTAGGGAAGGAGAGGAAGCCATGAAAGAGGAAGGAGCTTGGGATTGATACACACACCCCATGATGATTTTATTCTTATTTTCCACTTCTAATCCATCCTCTCCTAGGGTTTGATTGGAAATTCCATTTGGTACTTGTAGTAAAATTCATTCAATGTATTTGCCCTTTTTGGGCATTTCGGTATTTTACCCTATTATAATAAATATATTGTTGGTTTTTTTCTTGAATAAACACTTATTTTTCTTTGATTATATTTACATAAGTATAACTCCTAATATGTGTGTGTGTGTGTGTGTGTACACATATACATATACACACACACACGTATATATATATATATATATATATATATACACACAGTATATATATATATATATATGTATATATATATATATATGTATGTATGTATGTATGTATGTATGTATGTATACACATACACACATATGTATATCTATATGTGTGTGTGTGTGTACACACACACACACACACACACACACACACACACACACACACACACACACACATATATTTAAAAAATTACATGCACATAAATTTTTCGTGGCCTCAAAGAATGTGTTTCATATCATAGTGCGCAAGGTTAAACTTTTTGGTTGGGGTCGCCCCCATCCATCGGTTACAATGATTATTAAAGTTTTGTGGTTGGTGGAGGGCACCGCCCCAACCCAACCCACATGAGTTCGGGTGAGGGTGGTGCCTCCTCCCCCAAACCACTATACAAAAATACACGGGCCTACGATTCGTAAACAACAAAGCGAGATTTTTCTTTTTACATGGCCAAATTAACTATTAATTAATTTCATTAATAAGGATATATATATATATTAAATGTTGAAAATTATATTATATAATTTAATTTCAACAATTTATTCTTTATAAATAAAGCTTTATAATATATTTAGTAAGTATAAATTTACCAATAAATTCCTATAATTAGAATAGTTACACACTACTTACTTTCCTTCAACAAGTCTAGGAATACACCTATAGTTTAAAACTTCAATATTATTTTCATTCAATAACACAATAGTACTATTCCATTTCTATCACAAGATATAAGTAATAATTATTTCCAACAACAATGAGTTTTAACAAGATTCCCATTCCTTTTACAATGAAACATATCACATTTTGGAACAAATGAAATAACTTAATTTCAAGAGAGATGCATTACTATTTCTATTCATTTTAAGTTTTCTTTCATTTAACCAATGCAAAGATTTTGTAGTTTCCTTTCACAAACTAACACATTTGAAAATATAAATTTCTTATACAAACACTCTTAAAAGAGTTTACAAAATAAAGGGATTTCCAAGTAAAATACAACTTTCTTACAAGCATACAATTTTTACACTCTTCCACTCAAAGTGGGAATAATGGAATGAACAAATGACCACATAAAAGTTTGCAACAAGTCCAAAATACAAGTCTTCTATTTGCATGTCTTATGTAAAGGTAGCTCCAAATATTGCATTCTTCAAACCTCACAACAAGGATCACAATAAAAGGAAGGGGAGTCGGAAACGATCTCGCCCAACCTTTAATCCATTAAAAGGAGAAGTCATCCCCTTAATGGCCCCCTAACCCCGTAGCGCCCACTCCTCTTCGACACTCACTATTTTCAATTATAGATAACCATAGACATTGATATTATTGTATAATTTTAGTTTAGCATGAGTGTAGATGATAGAGACATTCTGAATATTGATGAATTGTGATTCATAGTATGATTTGTGTGGATTCTTAGAGGAATAGAGAGACATTTTATATTGATGATGATGATGTGTTGTTAGCATATATATTACTGACATTCGTAATTCTCATCGTATTGAAAAATATTTAGCTTTTAAACTAATCTCTTGATCTTGTTGATATTGATACAAGATCAAATTGATATGTTGTTGAAATTTTAGAAAAATGATAGCATTATTTAGTCGAGATGATTATTTAGATATACGAGGATGATTGTTTATTTATGTGCGTATATTTTATCCTTGATGTTTTTATGTGGCCACAAGGCCAAAGGAGGTATTGTGTGATTTTTAGGTTATTATATCACAACAATCAAAATGGGGATTAAAGACCAACCAAAACGAAATACTAGATGGATACAATGAAGGTCACCATGGAAAATTTCTGTAATATTGTTGTTATGTTTTATTTTGTTAGGCGGTCCCCATGGGGATGACCTCCAATTGTGACTATGGGATTTGTGTGTAATTCTTTCCCTTTTTATTTTATTTATTGTATAGTATGTTATAATGCCCGCTAAAATTGCCCCACACAAAACCGAAGAACAACCTAGGTCAAACTATAAAAATTATGGAATAATCTTTTTTTTTGGAAAACGTTCTATCAAAAAGGTTTCAAATTAACAATTGTCACATTCTTCTTTCTAAGTTACTTTAAATTAATAATATAAATTTCATTTTTAATCCCGTTATAAGAAATTAATAATGTCCTCAATACCTATGAATAAACCAAGTTAGTCGAAGGCTGGTTTAGTTTCCCCTAAATTTTATTTTGATAAAATTTAATTTACAAAGATAAAGAAAATTGTACAAATTAATCCCAAGGGTAAAGAGGTATAACTATTTAAATGATAAGGATTATATTAATCCCACTTAGGGGTCAAAGTTTTCAATTAATTAAAATGTCTCTAGAAGACATTTGGGTTAGAAAGTTAATAACACCCATACCCTTTTACACTTAATTGAGTGGCCCCTAAAATAAGTCAACCCGTGCATTTTAAATTTGAATTTCTCTCACCGACTCCCCACATACTTTTTTAGGGATGAATCTCATCTATTGGATGGATTCATTTGGGGAAAAATATCTAGGGGTTCGACTAACCCTAAGTTTTCTTATGAAAGGATTTTTTCTCTTTTAGTTGACTCACTATTTCTCTTTTGTTTTGTAGATTGGTGGAGGAGGAGGAAGCTATTAGAGGAAATATCAATCTCTTGGGAGGGAGAATTTTCTTAATTTCTTTCCTTGGTTTATTTACACCCTCATCTAGGGTTTCAATTTATTTACATATGGTATTCATCTCATTATTTTAGTATTTTCCCAAATGGGCATATGGGCTTTGGGTCATTTTAGTGATATGGTCAAATTTGGTATATGTTTTCATTTGGGTAATATATATATATATATATATATTGAAATTTTTAATTGAATAAAACCAAAATAAGAAATTCAGGGATATATATATATATATATATAGTGGCCACAGATGAGGGCTGCATAGTCCACCGACTATACAAAGCAAAAACATAAGGTGAGAAGGTTTTGAGTGTCATTGAAATCACGGGAGGTTTAGACAATGTGGGGGAGGTCGCCGACCCCACCCCCATCCCATAGAAAATGGAGTGGGGGTGGGGTTGCTGACCTCTCCCCACCTTTCTTCCTATTTAAAATGCATGCCACAACATTAGTTTTAGGACTGCATTTTTTTGGTTTAAAATATATTTCTTTCGGGTTGTTTCATATTTTTTAATATAAACACTTTTCTATATATATATATATATATATTATTTTAATAACATTATTATTAATATTTTAATATTAGTATTATTGTCAATAAATAATAATATTTATGGTGTTAATAGGATCACCTAAAGTAAATTTTATAATTTAAATTTTCTAAAATTTGGTGGTAATCTTGTCTCGGGTATAACTAATTTTACTTCCTTTATAATTTATTAAAAAGTTGATAATCACTTTATACAATCAAATGAGGCTAAGGTCTAAGTTGTAAATAAGCAATTTCTCTACTCCACTAGATTTAGGAATTAGTCTATTTTATTGACAAAGTAAATGACAATTATAATTTAAGTTCTTTCCATCTAAACATATAAAGTTTGACTCTCTTTCAACCAATACAAGGAAATGAACAAATATGATTTATCTTTCCATCATATGCCTTCCAAATAATACAATATAAATTAATATTTCTTTCCTTTATAACATACAAATTTCAAAAATTCCCACAAGAGACTTTCAACAAGATTTTCCAATAATTTTAAAGCAAGAGAAACACAACTATGAGAGAAAATAAATCAACTAAAATGTGAACAAGTTGTTTCCCTTTCAACCTAAATTCCATTGTATAAAAACTTAACTCACTAAAATGGTTTCTCTTTCAACTTCTTTTCCATTTTATCAAACTTGTTTCACTAAAAATGCCTTTCATTTCAACATACATTACAACCTTAATAAGGAATAATCAATACAACTTTTCTTTTAAAAGCAATAGAATGAATCTTCCACTTGAAGTGGTAATTTTACAAGAAGGTAGCTACAATAGAGGAATTTTTAGTCTTCTACAAGTGCTCCAAGTATCAAATCACCAAAAAGGATGCATCTTTCTTCACTTGATCACAACAAAAAAAAAAAACGAGAGAGGGAACACTCTCCACCTAACCAAAACTCCAATAAGAAGAAGAATCAATTATTCTTATTGACCCCCGATCCCCAACCACAAGGAAATAAGGGATGGATCAAACACATGGAAACTATACAATTCTTCCACACTTAATTCCACAAAACATACACAAAAGAAAAATAACCACATAAAAATACTCTAGTTTAAGCACAAAAACTTCCCAAAACAATGGCTCTAAAATAAGCCAAGTAGAGATAGTAATATGGGGATACCCTTGTGCCTCCCAAGGGTTTGGATGCCCACCTCTAAAATCCTCAAAAACACAATCAACCCAAAAATCTTGTATGCCTCCCCACAACAAAAATATATGTCTCTTAAATGATTCCCTCACTCTTATGCCTCCTCTCTCTTATGGCTCTCACAATGCATAAAATAACAAAGTAGAACAAGGTGGGCCATCCAAAACCCACTCCCTCATAAAAAAAAGGAATCTTTTATTACTCCCAATATATTTCATCCACATTTCACTATCTCAATACAACCTAAAGTCATTTCACTACCCAACACTTCAAGTAAGAAAAAAATACATACAACACATAACATACAAGAAAACAAAGAAGAAAACAAGAGTGCAAGACTCCACCTTTACATGGTAAACCTCCACTTTCAAAACAAGTCACCAAGTCTTCCAAACTAAAGCAACTCCAAGAAACCTTCAACTCCAACAAGAAAGCATTCCAAAATCCCAAAGCCAAAACCAAGCAAGTAATCCCAAATACTTCCAAAAATTTGTAATAATTAGAAAAGAGGAGGAGAAAGATGACGTGGCTCCATGTAGGATGCCACATCATTTCTTCTCCATCCCACATCACCCAAGTCAAACCCATACCCGAAGTCATAATAAATGGGTGGTTGAGAGGTATGAAAAACCTCTTTCACACACCAATCTAAGCCCCACCCTTGAGGACAAAGAAATAAACACATGTAAGAAAGTGCAATTAAAACTAACATTTTTCCATCTCAAACACATAATGGGCTCTATTTTTACCCCCAACCCATTGGTAGGGTTGGTATAAGAAATTAAGAGATGTGAGACAAGATTAACTTGTCCCACAAGCCTCCAAAATTGGCCCTTAATGCTAAATCAAAATTTCCAAGATGAGGTAGAGTGTACAACACTCAAGTTACTTACAATCAAATTAAAAACATATAAACCAAATGACCATCTAATATAATAAATGAATTCTTTTGTCCCATCCATAATTAGTTTAGTAACATCATTACTTTACTAATATACACACATAAATCAATTAATGATAAAACAAACTTACATCACAATTAACATCACATACTAAAAATTTAAATAAAAGAAAGGAAAAGATCTATACACACACCCTTGGTAACAATTGGAGATTATCCCTACATGGGGAGCCCTATCAACAAAACAAAACACACACAACCTAACAAAATTTTCCATGGTGACCATTCTTGCATCCATCCAACATTTTGATGTGATTGGTCTCCAATCCCCTTTGATTGTTGTGATATAATTACTCGCAAAACGCACAATACCTCCTTCAACCTGTGGCGAATCAAAAAATCCAAGATAAAATATATGCATATAACTCAACAATCATCCATACATAAATTAAATCATTATCTAGGTAAATAATGTTACTATTTGAAAATTCCAACAACATCTCAATTCTATATTTCATCAATACTAATAAAATCACAAGATTAGTTCAATGCTAAAACTTGCTCAATATGACGAGAATTTTCGAATGTCAAAAATATATAGGTATGTCCACAACACATCATCATCAATATAAAATGTCTCTCTAATAAATGTACACAAATTATACTATGAACCAAAATCCATTAATAGTCAAAGTATCTCTATCGTCTAATCATCATGTTAAG